>CM062809.1:459273032-459700193 GCA_031772625.1 Pinus tabuliformis | reverse complement strand
TGTAAAACCTTAGCAAGTATTGTGCCTCATTAACCATTCAAGTAGAGCTCCCTTCACTCTTATATATTTAAGTATTGAGGGTCTTTTGCAGTGTATTATATTAGATATCATTTTTGGGATTCAACTGTGTTAAGAAAGTCATTCATCTATCACCATTTCCATGAGAGGTAGTTGTAACTGGCTAATTTCTCATGATTTTTGAATCGTCCACTTATCACTCATTGCATCGGGTGTGTTGGGTTGTGTTATATTCTTTCCACGACTAGCCTACATAGTTAACCGAGGGTTAGAGGGGGGCGGATCCCCCCCTCATTGTGCCATTGTGTAGTTGGGGGGGGTGTGTCATAGGGGGCTTAAGGGGTACTCGTAACCCACTTTATGGGGTCCGGGGTAGCGCCCTGGAAAATTTTGGTTTTGTACCCTATGTTAGGTTGGCGAACCCATTATGGTTTTGTGCATGATTTTTGCACATGTTTTTTCGACGCGATGGTTTTCGGTCCATGGTTTTTGGACATGATGGTTTTCGGTCCATGGTATTGGATGCTTTGACATGTATAAATATGTATTATAACATTGAGAGGAACTTAATGAAAAATCAAGCTGGTAGTACCAGCTTTGGGATCTAGGGAAAATCTTTGTGTATATGTGTTTTATGTGTTATGCTCTCGCATTGTTTATTTTATGTGTTTTAGAATTTGTATGCAGGTAATTTCTATACGAGGTTAAATTCTACATTTGGTATCAGAGCTATTTTGGCTTCAAGGGGATGCATTTGCTGCTGAGGAGTTTTGCTCGGGCCTATGGTAGACCCTATTTAGTGGGAGATTTGCGAGATCAATTCTGGTGGTGAAAGAAGATGGTGAGCAGTGGAAAGATAGAGATCGAGAAATTTAATGGCCAGAGTTTTGAGTTGTGGAAACTCAAGATGGATGATTTGTTGGTGGATAAAGATCAGTGGATCATGGTAGATCCGGGTACTAAACCAACAGGAGTGTCCGATGAAGAATGAAGAAGTTGGATCGAAGGCAAAGAGCACAATACGATTGTGTGTCTCAGATTCAGTATTGCTGAATGTATCAGGGAAGGTGCGGTGAAGGATTTGTGGGACAAGTTAGGGATTTTGTACCAATCTATGTCTCTGGTGAATAAACTGTTCCTACGGAAAAAGTTGTATAACTTGAGGATGAAAGATGGAGACTCGGTGACAGAGCATCTGAATGCATTTAATACTATGGTAAGTCAGTTAGCATCTATTGATATTAAAATTTCGGATGAAGATAACTGAATGAGTTTGGTGTGTTCTCTACCAAATTCATGGGATAGCCTGGTTATTGCAATAGGTATCAATGCAACTGCCTTGCATTTTGATGAAATAGTCTCATCCTTGCTGACAGAGGAGATGAGACGAAAAAATATGGAAAGAAAAAATGGTGATTCCTTGTTTGTACGAGGGCGGTCCCAAAACAGAAACAAAAATAAGTCATCGAGTGGGAGATCTAAATCTAGAGGAAGATCTAAATCTCCAGAAAACCTGTAAAGGTGGTGTGCTGGAAATGCGGAAAGGAAGGGAACTACAAAAGGGACTGTAAATCTAAAGCTCCTGACAAAGGAAAGGGATCTGATGACGCTCCTTCTGCAGAGGCGAAAACCACCTCAGATGAAGGTGGGGATGTGTACTTGGATTCTTCAAGTACACATGTAGATCATGAGGCATGGTTGATTGACTCAGGTGCATCCTTTCACTTCACTCCTGACAGAGAGTGGTTCTACGAGTATTGGAAATATGATGGTGGTGATGTCTTCTTGGAGGATGATAGGAAGGCTAGAATCATTGGTCGCGGAAAAGTAAAGTTGAAATTACAAGGTGGAAGGGTTAAAACGCTTCTAGGTGTTCTACATATTCCTGCATTAGCTAGAAATCTAATTTCTATAAACAAGTTGGATAATGTGGGTGTAAAGACAGTGTTCGAGAAAGATACCTGCAAGATGGTTCGAGGAGCACTGGTATTGATGCAGGGAGTTGGATTGGAACTCATGTGTAGCAGTGTTGTTGATGGGTGCAACAGTTCTGTGGTTCCTGAAAGTGGAGTAGAAGATCTAGTGGTCTTTGGAGAGAAGACCATGCCGTGGCATCAAAGGCTTGGACATATTGGAGAGAAGGGCCTTCAAATACTTCATGGTAAAGGTATGGTAGAAGGTATGAGTAATATCTCTTTGGATTTTGATTTCTGTGAAAATTGTGTATATTGGAAGTGGAATCAGGGAGTTTCCCCTTGGTGGTAAGAGGGAAAAACAAGATATTAGAGCTTGTGCACAGTGATGTGTTTGGACCTGTGAAGGTTCCATCACTGGGTAAGTCTGTGTACTATGTATCATTTATAGATGACTTCTCAAGGAATACATGGATATATTTCCTTAAGAAGAAATCGAAAGTCTTTGACAGGTTTAAAGAATTTAAGGCTCTGGTGGAAAACCAGACAGAGAAGAAGATAAATGTGCCGAGGAAAGATAATGGTGGAGAATTTTGCAGCAAGGAATTTGAAGAATCTGTAAGAAGTGTGGTATAGCACGATAGAAGACTACTCCATATACACCTCAGTAAAATGGAGTTGCAGAAAGAATGAACAAGACATTGATGGAAAGGGCAAGAAGCATGCTCAGTGGTGCTGGGTTAGGACAGGAATTCGGGGTAGAGGCGGTGCATACTGCATGTTACCTAGTCAATAGGTCACCTTCATCAGCGTTGAAGGATAAGACTCCACAAGAGGTATGGACTGGTAAGAAACCATCTCTTTCACATCTGAGGGTATTTAGATGTGATGCATATGTACATGTTCCAAAGGAGAAAATAACCAAGTTGGATAGTAAATCTGAAAAGTGCATTTTTATTGGGTATAAGGATGGTTTAAAGGGTTATAAGCTTTGGAACCCAGTAACAAGGAAGGTTGTGTACAACCGAGATGTGGTGTTCAGAGAGGTGAAAGATGTTATTAAACATGAAGTCTAACCAAAGGAACCTGAGAAGATAGAGTTTGAGCTAAAGGAGGAAGAATCAGACTCTACAACAGAGGAGGAATCAGAAGATGAAGAGCCACAAACTCCAGGTGTGAGAAGATCAGTTCAAGAAAGAAGGCAGCTAGAAAGGTATAGTCCATCTACTTTCTGTTCAAATTTTGCTTTATCTATTACTGATGATGATCCCAGAACTATGAAGGAAGTAGTAGATTCAGAGGATGGAAAACTCTGGAAAGAGGCCATGGTTGATGAAATGGCATCTTTGCACAAAAATGAGGCTTGGGATTTGGTGGAGTTGCCGTTGGAAGGAAACCCATTGGTAGCAAATGGGTGTTCAAGAAGAAGACAAATGCAGAAGGAAAGGTGGAGAAATACAATGCTCGATTGGTAGCAAAAGGTTATTCCCAGGTCTCGAGAATTGATTTTGGTGATATTCTTTCTCTTGTTGCCAAGGTAACTTCTATTAGATTACTTTTATCTGTTGCTACTGCTTTTGATTTTGAGGTAGAACAGATGGATGTGAAGCCAACATTTCTTTACAGGGATATGGAAGAGGCAATCTACATGAAGCAACCTGAAGGCTTTGCGGTGAAGGGTAAGAAAGAACTGTATTTAAGTTAAAGAAGTCTCTGTATGGGTTAAAACAGTCACCAAGGATGTGGTATCATAAATTTGATACATTTATAAGGGGACCTGGCTTCACCAAAAGCAAAGAAGATAACTGTGTGTACTTTCAATTAATTGGTGATCATGTTATTTATCTGGTCTTGTAGGTGGATGATATGTTGCTGGTTGGAAATGACAAAGAAATTATCCAGGATTTAAAGACCCATTTGTCCTCCAAATTCGACATGAAAGATCTTGGCACTGCAAACTATATTTTGGCATGGAAATTAAAAGAGATCGGACAAAGAGGAAGCTCTGGTTGAACCAGAGGAAGTATGTTGAAACAATATTGCAGGGGTTTAATATGCAGGATAGTAAACCGGTGAAGGTTCCTATTCCTATAGGTGTGAGGTTATCTGCTGAACAATGTCCCAAGACATAAGAAGAGCAAGAGGACATGTCCCATGTTCCATATGCAAGTGCAGTTGGTAGCCTAATTTATGCAATGGTCTGTACTAGACTAGACATTGCACATGCAGTGGGAGTATTGATCAGGTTTATGCCAAAACAAGGGAAGGAGCATTGGACAACGGTGAAGCAGGTTTTTAGGTATTTGTGTGGCACTAGTGATTATGGTTTGTGGTACCAAGGAAGACTAGGATTGGATTGAGTGTTGGATATCCGTGGCTTTGTTAATGCAGAATGGGCTGGAGATCTAGATCAGAGAAGATCTACAAGTGGGTATGTGTTTAACCTATTTGGAGGTGTAGTAATTTGGATGAGTAAGAAACAATCTGTAGTGGCACTATCAACTACAGAGGCAGAATACATGGCAGCCCCTCATGCAAGCAAGGAAGCAGTTTGGTTGCAGAGATTGTGTTCAAGTATGGGGTTAGTATAGGAAGCTATAAGGATAGACTGTGATAGCCAAAGTGGAATTTTCTTGGCAAAGAACCCTGCATATCATTCAAAGATAAAGCACATTGATGTTTAGTATCACTTTGTGAGGGATATGATAGAAGACAAAAAGGTGTTGCTGGTAAAGGTGAACACTTTGAAGAATACTACAGATGCATTGACAAAATATGTGAGCTCTCAGAAGTTCTATTGGTGTAGAGAGACAATGGGCGTTTCAGGGATGGAAAAATGACTAAGCTCTCTTATGGCCCCCTATGGAAAGAAAACAACAAGTGGGAGAATGTTGGGTTGTGTTACATTCTTTCCACGACCAACCCACGTAGTTAACCAAGGGGTTAGAGGGGGGGGTGGGATTGAAACTAGTGAAATGAATCACATAGCATCAATCATCACTTCCGGGCTTGCACCCGGTAATTAGGACTTCCTGGAAGGTCACCCATCCCAGATCGCCTCTCGCTCAAGCACGGTTAACTGTGGAGTTTTCCCCACAATCAAGCCCGCTTAGATTGCTACCCCATTTGCAAAACCTTAGAAAGCATTGTGCCTCATGAACCATCAAGTAGAGCTCCCTTTACTCTCATGTATTTAAGTATTGAGGGTCTTTCGTAGTGTATTATATTAGATATCATTTTTTTGGATTAAACTATGTTAAGAAAGTCATTCATCTACGACCATTTCCATGAGAGGTAGTCATAACTGACTAATTTCTCATGATTTTTGAATAGTCTACTTAGCACTCATTGCATTAGGTGATGCTCACAGTGGTGAAGAAGTGGGATTGAAACTAGTGAAATGAATCACATAGCATCAATCATCACTTCTAGGGCTTGCACCCGGTAACTAGGACTTCCCCGGAGGTCACCCATCCCAGATCGCCTTTGGCTCATGCATGCTTAACTATGGAGTTTTCCCCACAATCAAGCCCACTTAGCTTACTACCCCATTTGCAAAACCTTAGCAAGTATTGTGCCTCATGAATAATTCAAGTAGAGCTCCCTTCACTCTTATGTATTTAAGTATTGAGGGTTTTTCGTAGTGTATTATATTAGACATCATTTTTTTGGATTCAACTGCGTTAAGAAAGTCATTCATCTATGACCATTTCCATGAGAGGTAGTCATAACTAACTAATTTCTTATGATTTTTTGAATAGTCCACTTAGCACTCATTGCATCAGGTGATGCTCACAGGGGTGAAGAAGTGGGATTGGAACTAGTGAAATGAATCATGCAATGTCAATCATCACTTTCGAGGCTTGCACTTGGTAAGTAGGACTTCGCGGGAGGTCACCCATCCCAAATTGCCTCTAGCTCAAGTGCGCTTCACTATGGATTTTTCCCCGCAATCAAGCCCACTTAGCTTGCTACCCCATTTGTAAAACCTTAGCAAGTAGTGTGCCTCTTGAACCATTCACGTAGAGCTCCCTTCACTCTTATGTATTTAAGTATTGAGGGTGTTTTGAAGTGTATTATATTAGATATCAGTTTTTGGGATTCAACTGCGTTAGAAAGTCATTCATATATGACCATTTCCATGAGAGGTAGTTGTAACTGTCTAATTTGTCATGATTTTTGAATAGTCCACTTAGTACTCATTGCATCGAGTGATGCTCACAGGGGTGAAGAAGTGGGATTGAAACTAGTGAAATGAATCACACAGTGTCAATCATCACTTCTGGGGCTTGCACTCGGTAACTAGGACTTCCCGAGAGGTTACCCATCCCAGATCATCTCTGGCTCAAGCGCGCTTAACTGTGGAGTTTTCCCCACAATCAAGCCCACTTAGCTTGCTACCCCCACCATTTCCAAAATCTTAGCAAGTATTGTGCCTCATGAATCATTCAAGTAGAGCTCCCTACAATCTTATGTATTTAAGTATTAAGGGTATTTCACAGTGTATTTTATTAGATAGTTAAGGAGAAGTAGATGCAATGGATCAAGCATTGTCAAGTGAATCCATAGAAGTCACCTCTCTTGAATATCTCGGAAGAAAATTGCTCTGATCCTTGGGTGTAGATGATCCATTATCATTGCCTCTTTAATATTAGGAAAGTGGTTTTAATGATAGTTTTTGTCTCTCTGATATGAAGGTTAATCTATTGGAGTTGAGCCTTGTCATTTCTACGCTTAATATCAAGTCCTCTATCACGTTAATCTCACACAACACTGATTTGTCGTTCTTTCCATGAAAAACAAGATTTCATAGTTTATTCTATTCTTATTGTAATTGAGGCGGCTTCTTACAATGTGGATAGTTCAACATTACCTTATGGAAGGATGGAAATAATACATTACATGGAGGGTCATTGGTAAGAGTTCAAAGCATTGCAACCATGGTTATTGAAAAGACAGTTAGCAAAGAAGATAAAACATTTTCACTATTTGAAATGGGTGTATGTTGTATCTTTGTAGCACGTATTAATACGAGTGGCTTCAATATAATTATTTTGAGTTTTAATTTTTTTGTTGCATGTGATAATTTACTTTGGCCTATAGGGATAAGTGTTAGTTTTGGCATTTTGATCATATTTCCATTAGTTCGGCACCAAGTTTCAAATAATTACATACGATCTCTACAAACCCTCTTTCTACTTAATAATTTCCATTGTCATAGTCACGAATATCTAAGTGCATAGACATGGTAACATAGACCAACTAATATTTTGATGCACAAAAGAGACAAATGGATTTTACATAAATGCTGGTGAAACTTAACACATGGTTACTTATGATATAGGGATTTATTGAGCTCTCGTATTTCTGAGGTGCATTTATTTTGTTCAATGTTCAGAAGATATAATTTTATCTTAATTTGTTAAAATTTTAATAGGAACATTGTTTATGTACTCTGTACATTGTTTATATAGATGAAAATTTACACATGTTATTTAAAAGAAAAGTGAGCGATTTATACTAAGGTAGCATATGGTGGATACACACATTTTAAACTTAAAGAAAACAATTTTCACAGAAATATATGTTTTATTGTTAATCTCCATAATGTTAATAATTTGTACAGAGTGTGAAGCTGACTTTTTACCTTTGCACTTACGCAATATATCAAAGTTATGTGTATTAAATATAAAACTTAACATGTGACTAGTTGTGATATAGGGATTTATTGTGGTATCCTACATTCGAGGTGCATTTACTTTTTCTTAGTGTTGAGAAGATATACTTTTCTCTTAATTTGTTAATCATTGTTATTTGTTAATAGTTATGATGTATAGTGTAAGTATTTGCTAATAATAATATAGTAATAATAATAAAATAATAATAATAATGTAACATATATACAAACCATTATATATACCCATAATACATTATCATTATTACTCAGTCTAAGATCGTAAAGACCTGCAAACTAAAACCATGAAGTAAATAACATGAGTGAAAAAAATTGTTGATCATAATCTATGCAAAATATTGAAATAATCTTATGACATGAGATATCCTCATTGAAGACATAGAAAAATTTTCTTAGAAAAAATCATTTTGTAGTGACATCGTGTGTGACACCCAAAATATTGAAGAGAGTATTCTCGACCACCACGGAGTTCAGCCAATCTCAAGTCAAAAGAGACTTAATGGAATAGAATGTGGGTGGGAAATTTCTTGAAATTCAAAATGTGATAAACAATGTGGAGGTGCTGAAGAAGCACAACGAAATATTCTTTTTCACCTTCATATTTCATATAATGTATCAATGTTATGGATATTAACAATAAAACTTAACATGTGGCTATTTATGATGTATGTATTTAGTGTGCTCTCCTATGTTTCACCTTTCTAATCTATTAACTTAGAGCAAAGGATGTTAAACCCTTTGTGCAAAGACGCTTGAGTTCTAATTGTTCGCACTAAAATCCATAGAGGAGAAATGGAGTGTTGGATAGTGTGTACAGGGAGTGTGTGTGTGTGGAGCAATGGACAAAAAACCCCCTAAACATTATCTCCCCGCACAACCTTTCTCTTGCACTCCTTGCATAATTGCATGAAAATTAATAAATCAATAACAAAATAAATCGCACCAAATGTATATAATAATAATTTATTAAATTTATATCTAGAATACGTAATCAAAATACATGAGCACATGGCTATATTCACCATTCCTAGTTTCCAACATAAAATTAATGAAGCGACATTGTTCCACATCGATAGCACAAAATATATTTGGAATACACTAGGGAAAGCATCACTAAACATTAGTTGGGTTTTCACTAAATCCACCTTGATATTTGTTGATGATTTCTTCTATTATGATTTCAAATTCACCTTTTATCTACAACAAGACTTTATCACTGAGATATGTGTTTGGTGCACTCAAAAAATCCTATTGCATACCGTACAAATAGCTTTATAAGGACATTATTTGTAGTTTTCCTCATATAATCCAGAGATGTTAACGAAATGATTAGATATTCATAAAGGATGTAATTACGTATATACTTTAGAGTTAATGGATTCTTCAAATTCGAATATGCCACGTGGACACGAAGACAATAGCGAGTAGTTGAAATATTGGCTGACGACATCTACTCGCTGCCCTAATTTCCCTTCTCCATCTTTTTGTAGCATCCATTACCGCTTTTATATATATCGGCCAGGAGTGTCGTATCTACCTTGTCGCGCCATCCCCAAAAATGGTAGCAATGATTGGTATGTTTCACAGATACGCATATCTGTCTACCATGTACTACAAAAATAGTATATCTACCACACCATGTGAAACAACAATTGAATTAAATATGAGTAATGTCTTGGGTAGATTAATGATCTTTAATGATTTCACTATGGAGCATTAATTTTGGATTTCATTTTGATTCTTTAAGAAAGCTCTATTATGGTGTGTGGAGAAAGGGAGTGTGGGATAAAGTGTATACAGGATGTGTGGAAAGCAAGAAACACAAACTCATCCGCATACCCTTTCCCCTATATTGCTTGCAAAATTGCATGAAAATGAACAAATAAATAACAAAAGAGATCATACCAAGCTTATACAATTATGATTTAATAAATTAACAATGTGAAGCATTAATAAAAATACATGAGCACATGACTACATAGAAAGTTAAAATAATTTCATGTCAATACGATTGGCGCGAGCATACCGATGACAAATACAGGAAAGAAATTGTGCAAAATAGTGTTTATGCGGAAAAAGAATCATCTACACAGAAAAATGTATGTAAAAAGTGTGAAGAGACAAAAATAACAATATATTACAAAAACAAAAAATTCTCAAATAATTACAAAACACAGACCCAACATTACCTTAATCATATGAGCCTATCAATGGCTACCGAAAAAGACGGGGATATATTGCTATACAAATATCGCCGTATCGACTAGCATACCCAATATTTTCAGTGATTTGTTCTTGTTTTACGTGTCCACATATACTCCATTATTTTGGGTCATGTTATAACTCTATGAGAAAAATTACAGGTATGTTTTTAACGCATGCCTTTTCATTTTTCAAACCTATGAAAATTGAACGAATGAACATTAACAGTATGATAGAATCTATAATTATGCTATGTATTTTTTCCATAATATGATATGGAATTCAAGATAGTTAAGTGTAGTCTAAAAGGTGTTTTAGCTCATCGATAATTTAATTTAATCCTAGCTTAACACGGCGTCCATTTTTTTTAAATATACTCCTTTCTTTTCTATATATATATATACCTTTGTTTCCAAATTGAAAAATATTATTGTCATACACTTAAAAACTCAAAATAACATAATTAAAATAGAGAGTAGTTATATCCTCATGGGTGCACTTCATTATTTGTTGGCAAATAACTTTATTTCCCGTAAAATTGGCAAATGCGGTTTTATAAGATCCGTTTGCTTCTTATTTTGTTTCAATTAGCTACTAATATGTCCCACTATTTCTGTTCACGTTATCATCCTAACACGAAAATGGCACTTCTATTTATGATGCATGCTTTCAATGATTGAATAAATGACGAAAGTTACAATTGCAAGTCCTTTTCTTACATTATGAAATGGAATTCAATATATTGTAATGTGTTTCTAGTGAAATTTTCAAAAGAACATATGTTTCTTAACATGGATATGCATTCCTTCTTAGATATTCGCATATGAATTTAAAAGAAATTCCCTTTGATTAATCTCAGAGTTATTATAAAATATTATTAATAAATTAATTTTTAATTAAATTATTTTAATTACTAATATAAATATAGAGTTTTTGGTTTATTAGAAATAGAGAAAGATTTTTTTTAAAATATAAACATTTTTTATTATAAAAATTTGAGACATTGTTTGCACTTTGAAAGATTTATTTCTTTTCTTCTTTAGTAAATATGGAATTAAAATAGTTTTATGGTGATTCTTAATAATATTATTTATATTTATATAAATTTCACATTTGTATATATAAAAATATTATTATTATTAATTTTTACTAACCCTAATAATACAATTACGCATATAAATACAATATTTTTCTTTGACATGTTTGATAATTTTTATAATTTATTTTTTCTAAGTGATATGCATAACATTGATGAGATAGATAGAAATATATAGAGATAGATAAATAATTTGGAAATTTTATATGCTTATTATTGAAATTTAAATGTGAAACTCTAAAATATAGTAGTCACCAATAGAATCATCATTTTAATATAAATATGTTTAAAAATATTTTTATTTCTAGTTATATGCTTAGTAATTAAATTTATTGAGATTTTGTATGTTTACTAATTTTATGTTCTCAAGTACCATTTTATTACTATGAATCAATATTATTTAAATTTATTTTAACGTGATATGTTTACTATGATTTTTTTCTCAATAAATTTGTTTACAACTTGGCTAGTAATAATGAAATTACAATATAACAAATTGAATATATTTTATATTTTTATTACTTTTTTAATTGAGCATTATGTTGTTTATTATTATTATTTGATTTAATATTTTAGGAACACTACAATATCTCTATAACACCCCTATGCCATGCTTTTTAAACATTTACTATTTTTAGACATCAAACTATTATAAGATTGAATGGATATAAATTGCATGATGATATTTATGTGATGTTGTAATTATTTTATTATTATTTGAATTAATAAATAAATTGCTTGAAAATATTAAGGAAATAGCAATAGAGTTTACAAGACTTCTTGCCAACTTAGAAAAAATTGTTGGTGGTCAAGTCCACATGATGGATCTTCCCTAAAGTCTTCTAAAAATCCATGGGAGAACAAATAAATAAATTAACATAACAAGAGAGAAAGATTATGTTGATCACTTAGTTGGAGAGAAATTCTAAGTTGGATGGAATAAAACACTGCGGGAGACAAAGGTGTGCCTTAAATAAAAAGAAAATATTGTTTTTTTCGAAAAAACTAAAACAAAATTTCTAAGTAAAAGGTTGGTAGATTTTAAAGTAGGACGCTACTAAAATTTGCTTAGAAGAAAATCTATAAACCAAACCACCTAAGAGTCAACGGGGTTTTTTTATTTTTCAGCAAGAGGATCTTAGCTCGAGGGAACTGGCAGAGGCAGTTCATGGTCAGGAGAAACATGTTCAGTTCTTGAATGTTTTCCAAACAATAATTATGATTATAATTCTATTTATTTTTATTATTGATGTTGAGTGGTAAACAATATGTATGTTGTAGAATAATATAAGTGGATATCATTTACATTGTATATTTTTTAGCCTTGCACGCATATTACAAATATTTTCAAGTATGTCAATTAAAATTGTATGAAATTTTCTTTATGCATGCATGAAAAATAAATCATGTAATCCTTTTTTATATATAATTTTCTTTATGCATGCAAGTACTAGAATATGCAAATAATGGAAGCAGTATTCGAATACATTTTCAATAAAAAGTCATAAGATATAGATATAATATTTGTGAATTTAGTATTGTTTATGTAGGCATATGAATCAAAGGAAAAAATATGGTACATGCGCACTTAGATTTCCTTCCGTTCAATGTGCATATGAGTCAAAAAGAGGAAATAATGGATTCAAGTAGCTGAGAGGCTTAAATATAGAGATCATTATTGAGAACTTTAGATCAACGCAACATATGAGTCTATTCCTAGCGTCTTATTAAACCTATATTTTCAATGTAATAAATAATATCTATATTATTAGCTAGAGGAAAATATGAATGAAAAAGTTATATAGTTGGTCAAAAATGTAACAAAGAGGGGTAAGTAAAACATGGTATATGTATGAAATGAGAAGATCAATTATCAAGTAAGATAATAAATTAAAGTTAATAAAATATGAATAAATATGTTACACATTTGACTAATGGAAATTGATTACAAGTATTTAAGTAACGAGAACTCAAAACAAAAAAATGTCATAGAGGAAGAAATGATTGAGGTGGGTATATAGACAACCGATGATAATCATGCCCTAGTCAGGAGGGGGTTATTCTTTAACCCAAAAATAATAGTTTACTGCAGCCCTCATGATTACAATGTCCATAACAGACTCATCACAACCATTATGACTAGTTACCCTATCTAAACTGAAAGGAGGATTTGAGAAATAATAGTATTCCTTCCAATGAACAAAAATAATGTTGTAATAAACTAGATATCGAGAAATAAGGTTCCCCCTAAATCATACTTGAGAGAAGATATGTCCATATAACTCTTTCGAGAAGGGTTAACCCTTAAAAAAGAAAATAAAATGTATAGCCCAATCCAATTATAGTGTTCGAGTTCAAATAACAAATTTTAACCCATGCTCTGGTGATAGAGACCGAAGTTTATCTCATGCCTCCTGAAATGGAAAGGGGTTATGTTGTAGACACCTTGGTCGAGATCATCTGAGTATCCATATACAAGAAAATGTGTAGAAATATCTTAAAGAAAATCCAGAAATGACGGGAACAAAGGTGGCTTAGGAATAGTAAAGAAAACTCCAAGTGCCAATTTAAAAACCATCATGTAAATAAGAATAAATGAAGTTGGCCCACAAATATGGTGATAGCCACATGAGGGTGATTCCTTAAAACCCTACCAATGAAACCCCACATAGATCATATGCACAAATACAAGTGGGCTAAATGAAAGGCAAGAGAAAAATTAAACCTACAAAATTACCTATGTGTTTGGTGGAGCCACAACAAGTTGGTCTTCATAAAAATATGAAATCAAATTAAGGGTTCTAATATCTAAGTCATAATCTATGAACTGTCAATTCAATATCGATATGAATTTACCAAATGGGTCACTACACTCTCAAACATTTACCTCTATGGAAGCAGGAGGAAACCTAAACTCGGACATGCAGTCTTAGCCACAAAGGGATTGTCATTCTTTTCTGAATCTGACCATGAAATTAGAAATACATATTAGGATCTGAAAAACACCCAAGTGTAGTTAAAAATATTGGTAGAATAAAAAACTAAAAATGACCAAAAATATGAGAAAATAAAGAAGAAATACCAAGCCTGATGTCGATGCGAGCCTATTTTTTTTCATGGAGATGATGAGCACCTTAAGAGGAAAAGAGACAAGTGTAAGAAAGGAAAAATGGCCATAAAAAATGAAATAAATGAGTTTATGTCTCAGAACCCCAGAGAAACACTCTATTGAGTGCCAAAAGCAGAAGAAAGTTGAATGTATAAAGGGTGACTAGGTTAAATCATTAGGGTTTCTCAAAACCAAATCTCAACACTTTGGTGAAACTCATTTGATCCCCACCATTGAAATAATAAGTACCATTATTATACATTAATCGCATGGGAAGATCTGTGTGGACCACATTGGAAGTGACAAGTGTATTAGTACACTAATATTAAACCCTAGGCAATCCCATTATCTCAAATATATGTTATTATTGAAGAGAACAAGTAATAAAAGACTAGAACAAAGTCAATATGGATATTGATTCGACTCAGAGATAGACCCAGATGTATCCTATGATATGCGAAACAAAGGGCGAGTGTTATTTCATATGTGTGCCATCGATTATCAATCCCATAGGAGTACTTTTGTTAGCATGAAATAATATAGTTGTACCATCCAAATTGATACATTGAATATGAAACCATTAAATAAAGATAAGGTATTCTACCTATATAAATAAAAAAGGCAAACCCCATACTTCAGTATTGGAGATACATGCAAGTTAAAATGGTATAGCACACTTGGAAAAGGTACCACTAGTAACTAAACATCGAATGGAAAAAATATAAATTTGGGTATAGAAGAGAGGTATGTCACATATGGTATCAGATCTATAGGTTCAATATTGAGGCCTATGGGCCAACTCAGAATTGTAAGATAAGAATGAGCTTCAGCTAGATAAGACATAAGCATGAATATAACAGGAAGTGTCAATTTCTACAACAAAAGTCTCGGAAGGGTAAAATAACTGAAAAACAAAAGTAGCAGATGGTAAAGTAATTCATAAATAGGTTGTGGAAGAGAGATGTTTGTAATTATATGTTATTGCTACAACTAGTATGAGAGTCTTTTATATTAGGAAACCTTAGGTCTAACTATTTAAAACAAATTGCATTATGATTTCAAGTGTATATATTCTAAAGGAACCTACTAGGGTGAGAAATAGTAAGAAAAGTAAATTGATAACAAAGATAGTAATAAATAAATTGCTCAATTAAATGGACTTAACAAAATTGTGATAAGGCTAGTGGATAAGGCATGTGCTTTCAATAGCTATTCTAAAAGGATTAAGGTCTCTAGTCTTCAACCAATAATTATACCGATAAAATGGAAAAACAAAGTACAAGTGTATATATATATATATATATATATATATATATATATATATATATATATATATATATATATATATATATATATATATACCTGTTCAAATATAAAGAAAATGTAATACCATTATAAAACAGATGAGAAATGTAATGAGTGTACTTAGCTTGTCCAAATATAATTCACTTGAACTTAGTGTCAAATCAATAACCCAATAATAACATTACTCCATAAAAACAAATTATATAAGAGAGATACAACCTCTTTATGCCATCCTACTATTGTAGGAAAAGGGAGAAGAGCATAATAACAAAAGATGTGATTGCATTCCTGGTGCTAAATGTAACGAGAGTGCAAAGAACAATCAAATAAAAGTTGTTACAAGGAAGGGGAAAAGGAAAACTACCCAACAAAGGTTAATGCAAAAGAAGCGGTATAAAATTAGTTGTTATAAAATAAATTATATATTAGTATAAGCTAGAAATTCTTTAAACGCTACTAATATATACAAATCGTTACTATAGTAGATTGTTGAAAATGGTATAAAAGCATACAGTGAGAATTTATCTTCTGTCTACTTTGTTATAGAAAAGAGCCTATGGGCTTTGACAAGTTATTATCACTATATAGGAATCTTATCCCTTATAGCCAAGGGACTTATCTGATAAACATGATATTTCATATGTTAAATCCATTACCTATACAAAGAAATGATGAAAACAACAGATTGGTTGGGATAGAGAGATATGTGTGAAGAAAAACAAGAGTGATTATCAGTAAACAATCCATAGAAAATGATGTGAGGTATAAATTACCTAGAAAAAAAAACATATATGTATTTATTTTTATAACATCGAATTTTTATCAAGAATTTTATGTGCAAGTGTTAAAAACAATAATACAGGGACGTTACATCAATAGGTTTCCTGCATAATACTGTGTAGTGAAGCAAGTAGTGACATAAGTCTAGTAATAATGAATATCATACAAGATCCATAACCTATGTAGAACATATACCTATTAAATATTATATAGTAGGCGTAAAGATTAAAATATTCATTCTTTACTTGGGAGGGAATCGTAAGATATAGAGAACGGAAAGGAGGAATGTAGTACTTTGATAATAAATCAGTGATTTATTAGGAATGTTTTATATAATGATTTATATGTTGTATCTGTGCATATGGAATGCTTAGTATAGATCATTTTTTTTTATGCTAGTAGGGCTAGGAGTATCCAGTGACATGAAAGTCATCCCTTGGAATGGATTTTATTTGTCTTTTGTGCAGAAAATCATTTCCATTTCCAGAACATACCTCTGGTATGTATGAAAAATGTAACATAATTTCATTACTCATGAATGAAGTTATGATTTTTTCTTATAAAAAAAGTTGTTATTTTTTTGAAATATTAAATTGATTATAATTAAGCTATAATATGATGGTAATAATTTTTTTTATGTAACAAAAATAATGTGTGGTTTGATGATCGTAAAATGAAGGAATGTTTCATTTTTAAAAATAGAATACTAAGGTTATTATGATTGCAGTGCATTTTTCAATCACCATTTATTAGTCTTAAAATGATTGACCATGATTTTTTTTTTCTCGGTTAAAAATATTCAATATATTGTCAAAGAAAAGCACATTACATTTCGAGGGTCCCCGTCTCGCCCTAATTCACATTGACCAAATTTGTTAGCGAGGAGAGCTGAAAAAAAACATAAGAGGTATGCCTTTTCATTAGATATAATCCCATGGTAAAAATGGCGAGATGCTCCAAAAAACATTCAAAACTAACACACAACCTATGAATTTCATGTTAAGGAGGCACATTTCGAGCATGATTACCTACGTCAGCTAGAAGCCCACGATATTCATGCATATGATAATCAATATGGGTAAGGCGCACTTAAATTTCATCCATTCTTTAATTGTTGCAGTATTGGCTACGTTTCATTAAAGCCAATTGTTATAGGATCTCATTCTGACTAAACTTCACGTCGGTGATGTAAGCCATGTTCTCATTCTAGTCCTCGTAGTTATGCGCATGAAGAATGTCTAGGTTGACCTGAATGTCATGCAATTGTTATGAAATTGTTCCCAGAGAGGATGTTTGCTCCAAATGGCCCGGAGAATGGGCTTGGGTGTGTGAAACCTCTCCTCCTACATCAACACCTCCCACCTCTGTAGAATTTCCCACTGTAGATCACCTGATAATGCAATATACTAAAGCAAAATACTTGAACTACTTCTACAAACAATTATGCGGAAGCTCAATCGAATATGAGAAAGTTCAATAGAACACATATAACTGATAAGGAGAAATCAATCACACATAACACAGAAGAAATAACCTGGGGAAAACCTCACCGTAAAACCCCAACTCTATATTATCATACAAGTGGAAATATAGTCCGGATTACAAAAAGAATCAACTGACAAGCTATCCTGCTCTCTCTGCAATCCCTCTACTGCTCATATACAGTCAAAGGCTTCTCACAAACCTTCTCCTCTACCCTCCAAGCCTCCTATTTCCTTGCGCAGCTTTTCCTGGGGTCCAATGCTTCCACAAGTGTGAATTCCCACCTCACACTCCTCACATGGCTTAGAAATCATTGCACAAACTTGAAGGAGATAATTCCTTCTGCATGGATGAGTTTCCGTTATAGGAAAAATCCTCTAACTGATAGTACACTGTCCCTTCCTTTGATCTCAACTAGGTCTCTGACTGAACTGACATGCATGAGTTATTTATGAGAGAATATTCAGTTATCTAAAGTGCAACAATTACATGCATGCAAGCATTATGTAACTGAACTCACAATTAATTCTACAAACTATTAGAACTAATCTAACTGGACTTGACTCAGTTAACTGAGCCAACTAATTACAACTCAATATTACAACTCATCCTTATCTCTTTAACTGATGGATAAATTCCTCAATCAATGGAGAAACTGTTGCATGTCCTCACATAGACTTCATGTTTGATTTTCCACAACTAATTAACTCATGGTGAATTAATTAAAACTTTTACAAACAACTGCTAAGATAAAATTCGAATTTTACTTCTCAATTTTAGTCCAGGGACTGACTAAAATTGGAATCCATCCCGAAATGCTATTTATAGCAATGTTATTTTTAGCACTTCCATTTTTTCATTCATTGTTGCTATGTTCAACACTGGTACACACACTGCTATTTATAGTAGTGATATTTTTGGCACTTCTATTTTTAGCATCTCTTGTTGCCATTTTCAACACTCCCTCTCAACAAGAAAGGCATTCAACTCGAACCTGATCCTGTACCTTTAGAATGTTCTGCATGCAACACTTCTCCCAAGTGTTATTGCTCCAGCAACTCTAGAAATTAAAAAAACTCCCAACTAACCTCTTTGTTGGGCTAGAAACATACTCTGATGCTAAAGCTTCCTTTGCCCCTGACAAGTGCTCCCTCTCTGACCTCTGAGCTGCTGCAACACTCCATGCATCTCGCACCATTGCACACCTCTTTGTGCCATCCTACACTGGTGCAACACTCCTATGCCTCTCGCATTGCTGCAGCCTGCTAGCTCTACATAGTCTTGGGACTCCTGCATTGTAGCTCTCTCTTCCACTCCATCCGCATCTGTCTCTACCCACTCAGCCAGTCCTACTACTCCTCCTTGGGGTTCCCGTAGCAAAGTCTAATCAAAGAGGTTGGGTACTTCAATGATCCTGACCCCATTCAAGCCTTTCTGGGACTATCACTCCACATTGCCCCACCTCCAACCTGGAGGTATGGATGCATGTGATCTCCTTTGCCACCTGGCTCGAAATTTCGCCCTACCAGAGGTCTCTGCATGAGTGGATGCCTCCACTCTGTCTCCTCTCGGCTTCTCCAGTTGTGACTGCTCCACAACCTCCTGAAGCTGCTTCACCAATCGTGGCTCCTCCATAATCGTCTCAGACTTCTTTTGGCACTGTATTTTGAGAGGTAATTTACTCTCCCTCTCAATCACCAATTCTCCATCAGTTGCCTTTCTCCTCAAGGATTTTCATGCATCTTGAACCTTAAGAGCATACAAGTTCTTTACTCGTGAATCGATCTACTTCACCTGTCTCGTGGTGATGTGTCGAAGGAAAACCTTTCACTTACTAAAGACTACATCATACCCTTTATCTTCTAGCATTGCAATCGACACCAAATTTCTCTTTAGTCTTGGTACATAGTTGACATCGGTCAATGTAATGCGAGCTCCATGCTCCCTTTGAAAATAGTTGTGCCTACACCTGAGACACTATACTTCTTATCATTACCCATCACTATGAGTATCTGGAGATCTTTCTCCTCCAAAGTACTGAACAAACTCTTGTCGCCGGTCATGTGGAAAGAAGCTCCACTGTCAAGAAATCAACCACATCCCGCCATGGATGAAACCATGCATGCAAAGAGGGTGAAATCCAACTCAAACTGTGAGGCCAATGCCTCACCTTCAGATCCTTCCTTGGATCCCATATTGGATTTATTTAGTGGAAAATTTGTAGCAAAATGGCTCACCTCATGACAATGAAAGCATCACACTTTCGATTTGTCAAACTTCTTCCCACCATGGGAAGAACTGGATTTGGAATGAGAATCCTTCTCCTTCCCTTTCTTCGCCTTACTCGCTAATGCACAATTTTCTTCATCCTCCTTGGATGAAGAACCATCTTTGGTGCTTCTTCTTATCTCCTCCTGCATCAGATCCAACCAAAGTTGTTCCCAATCTACCAGTTTTTCTCTTCCATTAACTGAGTCTTGGTAGCTATTCTAGCTCTTAGGAAGACCGAGAAGGGCAAGACTCACCATCTCATCATCAGCTGTCGTGATCCCTACGCTTCCAAGCTCATCCCTACACGTGGTGAGCTTGTTCAGATACGTAGAGATCATGTCGCCCTTTTCACACTTGATTTTTTGAAGCTCTCCTTTCAGCGCCAACTTCCTCTGGTGACTACTATTCTGATATATATCTTTCAATGTTTTCCACATCGAAAACGGTGTCTCCTTCCCATGGAGACTCGAGACTATGTGGTCTCAAACTCCCTCCAGAAGGATTCTCCTTACTCTAGCCACACATTGCTTCCATTCCGCCAATTCAGTAGCATCAGTCGGCTTGGGGACTTCTTGACCAATGAATTCCTTTAGACCGTTATCCTCTAATACTGCTTCCATGTGATCCTTCCAGGATATATAATTCAAACTGCCATCAAGAGCATATTCGAGTCTTAAACCATTGAACGCCATTGGTGAAAATGAGATGTGATAAGAACTCGATTTTTATTTTCAGGAACCACAAACTTCAAACTTCTCCCTTCTTGTATACTATTCTCTCCTTGATCACCTATTCTCTAATACCATGTAGAATTTCCCACTGTAGATCACCTGATAATGCAATATACTAAAGAAAAATACTTGATCTACTTTTACAAACAATTATGCGGAAGCTTAATCGAATATGAGCAAGATCAATAGAACACATATAACTGATAAGCAGAAATCAATCACACCTAACACAGAAGAAATAACCCAGGGAAAGCCTCAGCCTAAAATCCCAACTCTATATTATCATACAACTGGAAATATAGTCTAGATTACAAAAAGAATCAGCTCACAAGCTATCCTGCTCTCTCTACAATCCCTCTGCTGCTCATGTACAGTCAAAGGCTTCTCACAAACCTTCTCCCCTGCCCTCCAAGCCTCCTATTTCCTTGCACAGTTTTTCCTGGGGTCCAGTGCTTCCACAAGTGTGAATTCCCACCTCACACTGCTCACTTGGCTGAGAAATCACTATACAAACCTAAAGGAAATAATTCCTTCTGCATGGATGAGTTTTCTTTATAGGAAAAATCCTCCAACTGATAGTACAATGTCCCTTCCTATAATCTCATTTGGGTCTCTGACTGAACTGACATGCATGAGTTATTTACGAGAGAATATTCAATTATCTGAAGTGCAACAGTTACATGCATGAAAGCATTAACTAACTGAACCCACAATTAATTCTACAAACTGTTAGAACTAATCTAACTGGACTTAACTCAGTTAATTGAGCCAACTAATTACAACTCAATATTACAACTCATCCTTATCTCTTTAACTGATGGATAAATCCCTTAATCAATGGAGAAACTGTTGTATGTCCTCACATAGACTTCATGTTTGATTTTCCACAACTAATTAACTCATGGTGAGTTAATTAATTCTTTTACAAACAGCTGCTAAGATAAAAATTGAATTTTACCTGTCAATTTTAGTCCAGGGACTGACTAAAATTGGAATCCACCCTGAAATGCTATTTATAGCAATGCTATTTTTAGCACTTCCATTTTTCATTCCTTGTTGCTATGTTCAACACTGGTACTCGAACTACTATTTATAGCAGTGCTATTTTTAGGACATCTAATTTTAGCATTTCTTGTTGCCAGTTTCAATAACCTCCTCCTCAATGGGATCCTCCAAACTATTGGCCCATGCACCTGGCTCACGACGATGATGACCACCATGACGTGGGCACCAACATTGGCGTACCATTACAACTACCCACACCAGATGAATTTCCTTGCAATACCACACCCCATGGGCTACACCTTGCCTAAAAACCACCTTAACCTACAACTGATAGAACCACCCACACCTTGACCACGACATCACAATAGAACTGTGAGTATCAACAACCACAACGATACCTCTATTGACACATGGAACTAGCTTACGATGACCAACCAAACCAATGGATGAATAATTCTCATACAAATCAATAAAATAGAAGATAAAAAAAACAATATCCCTAACAGCATAGACAAGAAGGGTTGTTGACATGCACATAGAACTCTCACACCACTCTGAGAGGGTCTCTACTTATGGAGTCATGAACGAAGACAAGAAGCCAACGTAATAAGGGTTTGCCTTGAACCTTAGGAATCCCAACCACCCAACAATAGACCCACAAATATTGAATCAAGGTTCCTGCAAGGCTAATCTAGAACCAACCAACAACAAAGAAAAATTCCACAAAAGAGTGAAACCACCCTATGTAAAGAATGAAATCTCCAACTACCCAATTACGATTCCAAACAGAAGTGGAAAACCATCTAACATTTGGGGAAATCCTGAAATACCTGAGGATGAACCTCTCGAGCTACAATCCTAGAGGCACAAGAAGGATACCACCGGCATTCACCTCAGCGGTCAAATTAAAAAAAAAAAGAACCTATCTAGACTACATTGAGCCGACACTTGCATAACAAGCCCTAGTTCTACCAAGAAACATTGCCAGAAGAGATAATTTACTTGTTGATTCACAACATTTTAGGTGTCAACCTTGAATGGATAGGGACCCATATACCAAGTAGCAGGCTTGCTTGAAATTTGAGACCAAGCTTCAACATAAATCTCACCCAGTAATTCACAATGTTCACATCCTTTAAGCATTGGTGTGTAAGGCACCTTGGAGAAACACCCTGCAAAATTCACAATAGAAAAATGTCTGAACAACCTTCCACACATTTCGTAGTTGTTAATGATACCCAAAGCCATTAGGACCTAAAACAAAATATATTTCCCTGCCTTGAGAATGTTCTGGTACCACACTTGGTGTTTCATATTATCACCATGTTTCATCCACTTAACATCGCTTGGGGTGAGCATTAATGTAACATACCCCCTGAGCCTACCATGGAAATTTTACAATCAACTCCCATTTAGATGAATTTTTTTTGCTATTTATTGTTAATATTGAACACTTGCCAAGGGTGTCTTTAGCCCTCCAATACATCCGTATGAACATTTGTAGAACACATTCCATAATTACTACCAATTTTGACCATAGAGCAGGAGGATGTGGACTTTTAGGATTATCATTAAGTTCAATTTACAATCTTAGAAAAAAATTTGATCCTGGCATGCAACTCATAAAGTGTATTTGTTATTCCCTGCAAGAATTAATGGACTCATAATTAGCTTGGCTATGGGTTAAGATCATAGTTCTACAAACATAGGCAAAGGATTATTGATGTAACTCTTAAGCCACAGATAGTATGCTAATTTATTCTCATTAAGTACACATGCAATAGGAAATCTGACCATTATAGACTATCTCGTTAAAGGCATTATACCTTATGCATCTATGATAACTCTTTAATACAAAAGGTTATTGATATAGCTCATGCGTGGCATAGATAATACTACTTCATTATATAGGTAACAACACTACTCCATAATGGCTTGCATGAACCAAAGCCTTATAATAATATCCCATAAGTTAGAGGCATACTATTTTCCTTCATCACATTTAATTAAGTATCAAGTTCCTTTCTTGTCAATGTAAGATAGTCATAATAACTTTGATATGCATGTGAGATCACATGACAGTCACCTGCATTACTAATTCCATCACTTCCATAAGAGAGATAGTTAAGAAATACATATAATTGAATTGTATGATTTAACATCCTAATAGGAAATGATTTAACATGAAAACATATCATGCAAGTGAATCTCATCAAAAGAGAGGGAACCATTATTAACTCTATTAATACATAAGCATATGAAATTCACTCAAACCTTTTCATGGTGAAGAAACTTAAGAAAATCTTCCAATAAAAAAACTAAAACTATACCATAGAGAGAGAGTAAAGATCAACATACAAAACATTCCATGCATAAGGAATCGGCTAAGACTTCACTTGGAGGGATGAGCATCACCACCAAACCATGAATCACCTCAGATTCCCCCGAGCTGACGTTCTTGCCAAGGATCAAATGTCCTCAATTGATCAATGCACTAGGTATTCAATACCCTCTTTCATGATTTAGTTTCCATTAGTGGCGCCCCGCTTTTATGGATTTTTCCTTTTTCCTAGGTCTTTTTCAAAAAGTCTCATCTTTATCTCCCACGAGGCTTTTCCTCATAAAAACTTGCCTTTATCTCCCTCAAAGCTTTTATGTTCGATAGATCTTTATCTCCCATCCATTTGATGGATCTCCAATCCATCCAAGCTTATCTAGAATCACATCTAGAAGCTTTATCATGAAAGGTTCATCTCTATCCCATTCCTCAATGGGATTTTGTAAGAATTTCCTCTCTCTTGGTGCTCCACCATCCAAGTGATTTATTTTATTTATTTATTTAATAAAACATTTTCTTCTCATATTACATATCACACCTAGCTTTCCTCAGCTTAGGTTTAGAATAGTTTAACCCACAAAGGAGGGTATCACACCTAGCTTTTGTCAGCTTAGGTTTACAATAATTTAGCACACAAGGGTGGGGTGTTACATAATACCCCCCTTAAATTATACATCGTCCTTGGTGTATCACTGCATCATGTCCTCGTTCATAGGTACCTGGTTTATGAATCAACAACTCTCATGGCTCTGCCATCTGATAAAATTTTTCCGATGTACATCGGTCACAAGGAGTGCTCCTCTTCCATAGCTACATTGGTCACCAAGAGTGTGCCTCTTCCATAGCTAAATCAGTCACAAAGAGTGCTCCTCTTCCATAGCTACATCGATCTCAAGGAGTGTTCTTCTTTCATAGCTACCTGTAACATTGTTTTCAAACCATTTGTGTGAATTTATAGATGCATAATTTTAACTATGATACATATCATAATCTGTTACTTAATATTAGTAAATAAACTATTTCTCATTTTTAATTTTATCTAAAGAATGCATGTTCACTTCTGGCAATATTCCAAGCCTTTGTTTTCTTTGTTGAACACCTTCTTCTTGTAGTTTCTCTGCGTATAACACATCTGTTAGCATATTTTCCACATCAATTTGTATACAATGTCATAACAGATTAGTTCACATAACAATTTATATATTAATCATATATGTTCATCATATATATTCTTCGCAATCGTATGTATTCCAAACTTAACCATGGTTACTTATCCTTGAACCACTTCTTACTTTCCTTCTTCTGTGCAACTGCCCAGTTGGTTGTCTTGCTAGACATCTACCCAATGTCTTCGTGCATACCTGCACACAATGTGTATTATACACACTGATATACATATCATATTTCAAACATGTAACATATGTAGTCATACAGGTACTGTATGTGCTCCTGTACATAGTACCATCTGTGCTACAACCCATCATACCATTCCCATGGTATCACCTGCATGACAAAAACTTTGTCCACATATTTTTCTACCATGTTAGTATCATGCCAAACATTCCTTTATCTTTTTTCTAGCAATTAAAATGAATTTGTATGAGCATGGTTCATTTATGTAATCAGAGAAAGTTTTTTCAAGTGTAAATCATTTTCAGATTTCATGTGGTTGTAACACAATATCAGTAATATAGTATGTATTCATGCATATTTGCATCTTAAGAAGACTATTAACTCATAGTTTAATAATCATTAGATCAATACTTCATTCTTAAATCATTTATCTCAGGTGATTTACTATTTCCCTTTTTATGTTTCAACAACTTAACCACTCTGCACTATACTTTACCAACGTGATCATTATGTCAATCATGTTCTTTTCTTCTACAGATTACTCCCCTTTTATAGGCATTAGGGTAGCCACATATTTAAGGTTGTTGTACAATGATTTCTATATAAATTTCCTAATGAACCAAGACCAATATGAGAATTCATCATGAGTTGCATGATAATTCCAACAATCCATTAAATTCTAGACTTTTTCATTCAATGGATGCTTGACAACTTTAATCAACCAAATGCTAACTTACAATATTGTTATAAGGCAATAACATTGTACACCCATGTTCTTACATGGAAAATTCATATGCCTCATTATTATGTGTAGATTTTAGCATGATTCTTTCCATGACAAGTTTATCTTGATGACCCCTTAACTAGGCTTATGATAACAATATACCAAAAAAATCCATGACAATGCACGAGTATATGTATCATACAACAATAAAACAATGATGCAAACATGGAATTCTTCTATTAAAGCAAGTTATGACCAGATATAATGTCAATACCATGATGATATATGTCAATTACAACAATGTTTATAAACAACAAATAAAATGCTCACTAGTTTTCTCAGTCAACATTCTCAAGATAACCATCTCTTAATACATAACACCTTCAAACCACCTACTAACCATATTCTACAAAATAAGCCATATATATTACAGAGGCTTATGGTCAGTACATAACAGGGGTAAGCCCTCTTCCATAACCATCTTTTCATAAAACACAGTAGTGAAATACAATTTGTGCATAACCTTTCACATGTTTTGACGGTGCTGGACCCGCCAACATGTCAAGAGGATCTCCCCGGTAAGAAGTCCCAATTATACCTTAGATCGTTTGGTGTAGGAGTCCCAACAGTGGGTCGTAAGGTAATGCCTTGACTGCAATGTCGCACAGAGGCATGTAAGATAACTCTATTAGTAGCAAGGGTGTTACTGATACAGTGAGTCAAGGAAGGGGTATGAGAGGTTCCAACACTTAGAAAGGGGAAGGAGGTGAAGGTGAGTTCCAAGTTGAATGTGATCAGTCCCAACTCGGATAGGAACACACAACACAAAGGACATGCACAGCTTCTGGTGGAGCATTCCACTCGGATGCTGTAGTCACATCATACAAGGTAAGATAACATGTATAATACTCATGGATCAGTCTGAGATGAGTGCAACAATTGTTATAGAAAGGTTCAAGTGAAAGTTCTGTCTAATGTCTGGCAGAGCAGTAGACACAGACGTGACAACATTAACAACATATGCAACACATTAACAACAAGATTCATATAATTTCATGTGAATTAGTTCCTACACAAGTACGTAAGTTAAACAACATATATCATTAAAGTAACTGGAGCAGTCCAACTACAATAACAACATATGCATGAAAATATGCTAGCTCTTATTACATAAAGAAGTGTAAGTCACAATCATATGATATATCCATGTAAACCTACTAGCCCCAACAGTGGAATGTTATAGCCACATCTGCCTGCTCCTCCAAAGAGATGTACTAGCTCTGTGCAGTGGATAAGCTAAGGCGTGTTACAATTCTATCCAAGCCTTATTCAAGATAGTATTAGTAGAATCTTGTCTAACCAAAAGCCTATACAATGAGTTATGAGGGACTATTTATAGGAAAGGATTGGGTGACCCTTGACATTCCCCTTTGTGACAGTTCAACTACCATCATGACTCTTCACCTACTCTATGACTGTTACATCCAACCATTGACACTTGACTTACACTTGACATGACTAAACATTACAGTGCACATGTACTCAAGTGAAACAACATGGCTTGAGAAAGCCTTGCAAGACATCAATGACACTCGCTCTACTATGATGAGACCAACTCTTTGACATGCTTGTGATGGTGAAGGTGGTGAGATGATGCCAAGCTTGGACGTCTGTGATGGTGTGAATGCACCTCATGGTGACATCTTGCTGAAGATAACTATGCCTCCATTGTAACCAGTGCATTGGTTTGGACCCTTCATCCAACTCGTCTACTAACATGTGCATGGTCTTCTTGGGTATGGTTGAACCGGAAACATACTGATGCATAGTTTCCATGCTAATCTTCAAGTGTGTGCACGTTGTCCTGCGCATCAACTTGTTGAGGTACATGTTTAGCCCCAGTTGGAATTGCTTCTTGTCTTCGCATTAGTGGGTGTGTTGAATGGGTTGGATTGCGTGCATGCACTCAACAACATGCATGTTGCTGAATCCTTTACATGTGATCAACGACACTGATCACCATGACTACTCTGTGTCAGCTACTAGGATGGATTCTTATCTTGTATGTGCGCAATTTCATCTGTGACTGCATGTTGCGCCCACTGTTGTTCCTGCTCCTATTGTAACTCATTTGTCTGTCTGTGCAGATTCATGTTCTTCCTGAGTTAATGCTTCAGCACATGCAACTCCTTCTTTGTTCCATCTTCTTCCTTCGATCTTCATCTCACGCCATCACCTCATAGCCTGAGTCTCCAAAGTTGCCTTCACTATCAGTGGATCTGCTTGATCTTGCAACTTTGTTCCACCTCTGTGTTGTCAACAAAATACCTCTTTCATTCACTGCGTTCACTATGTTTGCTGCATTCGGTATGCTGCCTTCAGCTGCTATTCATGATGTTGCTTGTTGTGATGCTGCTGCTTGATGTCCTTGTCTACAAACAACTTGATGTCTTCGTGAGTAGGAAAGCTCATAGACATTTGATTGACTGCATCCCCAAGTGTGCTGTGAACGATGTCTTCATCTCTGATCTCCTGGAAACTATTGTACCTTTACTGCTGAGAGGAAGATGAACACCTGCGATACCTGGATACATGGAAACACTCATATCAAGCAATCTGTCAGTCGAAAACCAAAATGAACATGAGAACTGACTTAGAACATATCTGGGTAAATGATCATGAAGGTTGTGCAATTTCGACCGGGAGGTCGGGAGACCGACTGCCAAGACTGCTCAAGGCACAGTCTGGGCTGCTGGGAGACTAGATGACTGCTGGAACTGCGCAATGCATAGTCCAGTCTGGCTGCTAACTACTAGTATTTCCCAATGCACAATTCTAGTTGGGAAGGACTGTTGGCCCAAGGATAGATTTGTGCAATTTCTTCAGCTAAGCAACCACTTTCCTCTAGAAATATGCAAAATAGTCCTAGAGGCAAGTGCTGGTAATGAACAAACAAATCTGGAGAGGAAGGTGAGCCTTCCTTCCCCATATTGCACAATGCAGCCTTGGTGAAGGCAGAGTCCGCGCCAAGGTTGGCCTAACTTGCTGACGGAGCTAAAAGAAACTAAGATAGTAAATGAATGGCAACACTAAGTGATAGTATAAGTGATTGATAATGCATGCAAAACATGAATGAAAGATTCAACAAACAGATCAACATGCATGTGGGTGAGGCAGTTTGCTGATTGGGTGAACGTCCATGCAAAACAGTTTCATGCATGCGACAACAGTGAGATAGAAATGCAAAATGAAAGAGAGCTAGGAAAATCTAGTATACATGTAAATGATAGAAAGTGTTCAAATAAATCAAGAAAACGGTACTCCCACAAGTGAAAACACAAAAAGCGACAGAAATGTAGCACAAGGCACGAGAAGTGGGCTTACCCCAAAACAACTGAGTTGAATGTGTCAACTGCTCCTATATGTGATGTGGGATGTCAGAGCTACAATGTTGATGTGAGGAATGAGCTCTACAACGTCTGGTTGATGAGTTTTGATAACATCGAGGTCGTGACGCACATGCCACGAATCTAGGGGAAGCGACACTTAGTAAGAGGTTTCGTAAGTTCTTCTTGCATGCAACCTCCAACTGCTAAACATAGATCCCTGAAGTAAGGGATGCCTTTGCATGCTGCCTTGGGAGAAGAAGCCCATGCATGAATGTCTATTTTTCTCAGTCCTGGAGGGAACCAGTCAACTCATCTGCACATGTAAGAGACTACTTGACTGCTAGAGAAAAATGTGCATTCCTTGCTGGGAGCTTGGTTGGTTGCCTAGGAGATTTGTGCAATTTATGGGCATAGCAGTTGACTACTACCCATATTTGCAAAAATCCTTGGTTGAACAACCTATTGCTGGGAAAATTTGCAGAAATCTTGTTGGGAGGGTTGGCTGGCAGGATTGTGCAATCCTGGAGCCCAGCAGGTTGTCAGAGAGGATTGCGCAATTCCTAGAGGGAAGACTAGTTGCCCTCCAGAAATGCAAAATTATGAAGGGGAAGCTACCCAGCCTGCAGCTGGACCAATTCCCAGTGAGCAGCCTATGAGGGGAATGGATCAATTGTGATCGACAGGCTGCCTTTGTGAGAGGAAAACACATCAAGCTTGAGTACTTGATGAAGCAAGAAAAAGTGTTGTGTAAGGTTGGTAGGGAGGCTCCAAAACAGGCTAAGGAAAAATTTTGGAGGGTGGTTGTAGCTGCTACAACACTTGGCGACAAAATGGTAGAACTCCAGCTCTATGAATGGACGTTGTTCATGAAAAACAAGTCTAATACCTCCGGAAGTATTGTTCACCCCTCAGCTCATCTTGGCTTCAAACTAGCTTGATGTAAGATGTAGACTCTTCGTTGATTGACACACATTCAAAGGCAAGGCAACGTAGTTTTTTTGATTGGGGTTGAGGGGTATCTAGGTGCACAAGTAGTATAGTCGTAAGAGTCTTAGTTTCATCTCTGGTGTTGCTCCACTTCTAGGAGGCCTGAACAGTACCCTGATGGAGTCACATAGGAACACAGGAATGGCTCCGCTGCCAGCGAACCTAGTTAGTACCCCGACGAAGTTACTTGCATCACCTCATTGCACAAGAATCCTTTCTCTTCTTTTGCCTTATTCATTTTTCATTTTGATTTTTTTCATTTTTTTTTCATTTTCATGTTCATTGTGCATATCACTTATTCATTTCAAAGGCAGAAGAGGGATCCTGGCTAATGGAGAGAAGAAGAGCTTTTTCCAGCAGAGAAGTAGTTTATTGTATCTCTAATGTTCTTGTTAAGGTTTTCCCCCTCACCTTACTCTACTTGACTGAGCTGATAAGGGTTAACCCAAAAACAATCGACTAGAGAAGGTGACATTAGTTAGCACACAAGCGTTGTGTTTACACCAAGGTTCACTTCGAACAATATGTATTTTCCTTCGACGTATCATGGACTAAAAGTAAAAAGCTCATCATATAGAGGCAAGATGACAGATGACCAAGTAGTGATAGTTGTACAAGCCCTCTTGTACTTTATCGAGCTCGCTTCAAGAGTCATACGTGATTTCATGCAAAACTAACTTATGAACGAAACAAGCGAATGAGTTAACAATCAACAAATCAAAGCAAGAGAAGAAGAAAAAAAAATGAAAGAGAAGCAAGTAAATAAACAAGAAAACAAACAAACAAGAAAACAAAGCATGTAAGCAAACAAGCATGCAAGAAAACAACTGAAAGAAAACACTACTCCTACTCCTACATTAATGGTGCATGGGCCTAATCACATGAAGTGATACTTCCAATCTAGCCACCGACACATTGGCAGACCCATGTCGATGAAGGCTTGGTCCATGAGAAATCTAGTTGTGCGAACCAGCAAGCAAGAAAGATATAACAATGAAGACAACCACACTTCATTATTCAAAGTGCCCACGGGACATAAGTGAGTGCATGTGCATGACGAGCAGTCCGTGGACTTAGCATGGTGTTGTGTTAACTTATGTGCAACTTTGAAACATAAGCACGCTCTTGACTGTGACATGCAAGCAAACGAAAGAAACAAAGATAACTTGCGTTGTGCATGAGTGCTTGCAATGTAAGACTCCTCTAATGCATGAGCAATGGGATCATGTAGTTCAAGTGGAGGAAGTAAAATTTGAGTGTTGGATTGATCTTGAGTGCATACAGATGAGTGATGAGGAGCCTTGAGTGTTTGAACAATTTCCTGATTGGAAGCGAAACCAACCTCAAGACAGTGAGGGCCTGACATAACCATCAGCTCGGGCTGAAGTGCCTTGACGGCTGTGGGGTTTTGACTTCGTTGATAGATGGATCTTCATAGACCAGTGGCTTAGACGGATTAACAATGAGTGAATCAACATCGTGATCAGATGATGAGGTGAAGAGATGACAACAACCAAGATCAGAAAATTCAGGATGTTGGTCGGCATCCTCATGGTTGGATGAATCACAGAGAGGGGTAGATTAAAAGCAAACAAACTCATCCTCTGTGTTTCTGGAAAAGACATATGAAGGATCAAGTGGATTTTCAATGAGTAACTTATCCTCTCCATTGTCGAATGATGGACTAACATCTGGTGAGTTCTGCGAGTGATCAACAATGGGTGCATCCGTGGATGAATATACACATGAAAAATCATGGATGGCAGGTTCACCAAAGAGGTTAGGAGAGAATGAAGGGGACTCAGACAGAAGGGAGTTATCCTTCGCCGAGTGTTGATGTTCAAGCTCCCACTCATACTCTTCATGAATGACATCGGATGTTGGTTGCACAACACCGACTCTGTTAGTGGGTTGTTCCTCATTCATAACAAGTGAAGAGTCTAGAATGGATGAACACAAGACATTATCATTGGAGGAAAACCTGAGTGTGAAGACATAGGTCGAAGAAAAATATGCATATGAGAACTCAAAGGACTCAGGACCAAATCTACGCGAAAATCGAGTCGAGTGATGTTGGGAGAGTGTGAAGGATGAATAGGTGTGTGAGCATGATCATCAACATCACTAGGCAGTGGTGGAACTATTGAATGAGAGGGAGGCGGACAGTCAGTTGAGAGAGTGCTCGCTCGCACATGAGATTGCATAGTTCCATCAATGAAGAATGTCAAGTGAGGCTTGATATCAAGCTTCTTCGTAGGATGAAATATTTCTTAAAGCAATACTCAAACTAGTCCCAAAGATAAGAAAATTTCATCTGGCTCTTTGGAGCTTGAAACTGCAAGTCACGGAAGCACTGCCAAAAATCAATAACGGATTCATGTCGAACCCTCTGTTGCTGTAATATTTTCTAGTGAAAATATTCTGGATGAAAATAATAGAACATGTCTTCAATGAGATCACAAAAGTGCTCAAATGAGTGCATGGCATCAACTGATAGGCTGAGCACTCAACAAAATTGAGATTCGTGAATTGTGTATGCAAGCAGCAAACCGACCTTTTCGTCAGAAAACTCATCTTCCTCATAAATCATGAAAAGAAAGTTATATAAGTGCTCATGCCAGGTCACTTCACCTTCACCATCATATGTGTGAGTGGACAGGAGATCGAAAATCTTCCCCTAGATGGAGACATCTTCACGATTCGAAAAACACCTCGGGGGAAGAAGAGTGAAAAATTCCATGAGAGATATGCAAAGGTTTAAAACTGGATGAGAGGACACAACTTGTCATCGAGCCCTCCTTCTAGTACCAGAAATGTTGACGGTCCTGGACCCGCCAACATGTTAAGGGGATATCCCTGGTAAGAAGTCCCAATTAGACCTCAGACCGTTTGGTGTAGGAGTCCTAGCAGTGGGTCATAAGGTAATTCCTTCACCGCGATGTTGCACAGAGGCAAGTATGATAACTCTATCAGTAGCAAGGGTGTGATTGATCCTGTGAGTCAAGGAATGGGTATGAGAGGTTCCAACACTTTGAAAGGGGAAGGAGGTGAAGGTGAGTTTTAGGTTGAAAGGGATCAGTCCTAACTCGACTAGGAACACACAACACAAAGGACATGCACAGCTTCCAGAAGAGTAGTCCACTCAGATGTGGAAGTCACATCATACAAGGTAAGATAACACGTACAACACTCACGGATCAGTCTGAGACGAGTGCGACGATTGTTATAGCAAGGTTCAAGTGAAAGGCCCGTCTGATGTCTGGAAAAGTAGTCAACATAGACGATGACAACATTAACAACATATGCAACACATTAACAACAAGATTCATATAATTGCATGTGAATCAGTTCATAAACAAGTACGTAAGTTAAACAACATATATCATTAAAGCAACCAGAGTAGTCCAACTACAATAACAACATATGCATGAAAATGTGTTGGCTCTTATTACATAAAGAAGTGTAAGTCACAATCATATGATACATCCATGTAAACCTGCTAGCCCCAATAGTGGAAGGTTACAGCCACATCCACCTGCTCCTCCAAAGAGATGTACTAGCTCCGTTCAGTGGAGAAGCCAAGGCACGTTACAATACTATCCAAGCATTCTTCAAGAGAGTCTTAGTAGAAGCTTGGCTGACCAAAAGCTTATACAATGAGTTATGAGGGACTATTTATAGCAAAGGTTGGGGTGACCCTTGACATTCCCCTTTGTGACAGTTCAACTACCCTCATGACTCTTTCACCTACTCTATGACTGTTACATCCAACCATTGACACTTGATATGACTTAACATTACAATGCACATGTACTCATGTGAGATAACATGGCTTGAGAAAGCCTTGCAAGACATCATTGACACTCGGTCTGCTGTGATGAGACCAACTCTTTGACATGATTGTGATGGTGAAGGTCGTGAGCTAATGCTAAGCTTGGTCATCCATGATGGTGTGCATGCACCTCATGGTGACATCTTGCTGAAGCGAACTCTTCGTCCGTTGCAACCGATGCATTGGTTCGGCTCCTTCATCTAACTCGTCTGCTAACATGTGCATGGTCTTCTTGGACATGGTTGAACCAGAAACAAACTTATGCATAGTGGCCATGTTGATCTTCAAGTGTGTGCTGGTGGTTGTGCGCATCAACTTGCCGAAGTACATGTTCAGCCCCAGTTGGACTTGCTTCTTGTCTTCTCCTTGGTGAGTGTGTTGAATGGGTTGTTTTGCATGCATGCACTCAACGACATGCATGTTGTTGAATCCCTTGAATGCGATCAACAACATTGCTCACCATGTCTGCTCTCTGTCAGCTACTAGGATGGATCCTTAGGTTGTACGGGTGTAGTTTCATCCATGAGTGCATGTTGCACACACTACTGTTCGTGCTCTTGTTGTAGCTCATTTCTCTGTCTATGTAGCTTCATGTTCTTCCTGAATTGCTACTTCAGCACATGCAACTCCTTCTTTGTTCCATCTTCTGCCTTCGTGCGACTTTCATGTCGTGCTGTCACCTCATAGCCTCAGTCTCCAAAGTTGCGTTCATTATCAGTGAATCTACTCGATCTTGCAACTTTGTTGCACCTTTGTGTTGTCAACAACCTTCCTCTTGTATTCATTGTGTTCATTGCATTCGGTATGCTGCCTTCAGCTGTTGTTCATGATGCTACTTATTGTGATGCTACTACTTGATGTCCTTTTCTACGAACAACTTGATGTCTTCATGAGTAAGCAAGATCATAGGCACTTGATCGACTGCATGCCAAAGCATGCTTTGAATGGTGTCTTAGTCTCTACTCTCCTGGAAACCATTGTACCTGTATTGCCGAGAGGCAGATGAACATTTGCGATCCCTGGAGACATGGAAACACTCATAGCAAGAAATCTGTCAGTCGAAAACCAAAATGAACATGAGAACTAACTTGAAACATACCTGGGTAAATGATCATGAAGGTTGCGAAATTTCGGCCAGGAGGTCGAGAGATCGATTGCAAAGACTGCTCCAAGCATAGTTTGGACTGCTAGGAGACTGGCTGACTGTTGGAACTATGCAATGTACAATCTAGTCTGGCTGCTAATTGCTGGGATTGCATAATGCGCAATTCCAGGTGGGAAGGACTGCTAGCCTAGGGACAAATTTGCACAATTTCTTGGGCAAAGTAGCCACTGTCCTCCAGAAATGTGCAAAACATTCCTAGAGGCCAGTGCTGGGTAGGTATACACAAATATCGAGAGGAAGGTGAGCCTTCCTTCCCATATTGTGCAATCCAGCCTTGGGGAAGGCAGAGTCCGGGCCAAGGTTGGCCCAACTTGCCAACAGGAAACTAAAAGAAACTAAGACAATAAATGCATGGCGACACTAAGTGATAACAGAAGTGATCGATAGTGCATGCAAAACATGAATGAAAGATTCAACAAACATATCAACATGCATGTGTATGTGGCAGTTTGTCAATTGGGTGAACGTCTGTGCAAAACAGTTTCATGCATGCGACAATAGTGAGATAGCAACGAAAACTGAAATAGAGCTAGGACAAGCTAGTATATATGTAAACGACAGCAAGAGTTCAAAGAAATCAAACAAATAATACTCCCACAAGCAAAAACATAAAAAGAGACAGAAATGCAGCACAAGGCATGGGAAGTGGGCTTACCCCAAAACAGCTGAGTTGAATGTGCCGATTGCTCCTAGATGTGATGTGGGATGTCAAACCTACAAGGTTGATGTGACGAATGAGCTCTACATTATCCGATTGATGATTTTTGATAACATCGAGGTCGTGACACGCATGCCATGAATCTAGGGGAAGCGACACTTGGTGAGAGGTTTCAGAATTTCTCCTTACATGCAACCTCCAACTGCTAAACATGGATCCCTGAAACAAGGGATGTATTTGCATACTACCTTGGGAGAAGAAAACCATGCATGCAAGTTTGTTTTTCTCAGTCCTGGAGGGAATCGGTCAACTCAGCTTCACATGCAAGAGACTGCTGGAGAAAATGCGCATTGTTGGTTGGGAGATTGGCTGGCCACCAAAAAGATTTGTGCAATTTCTGGGCATAGTAGTTAATTACTACCAAGATTTGTGCAAATCCTGGGTTGAACAACCTACTGCTGGGAAAATTTGTGTAAATCCTGCTGGGAGTTTTGGCTGGCAGGATTACGCAATCTTGGAGCCCAAGAGGCTGTCAAAGAGGATTGCGCAATTACTGGAGGGAAGCCTTGTTTCCCTCCATAAATGCACAATTTTCAAGGGAAAGTTGCTCAGCCTACAGCTGGACCAAGTCTGTATGAGAAACCTATGAGGGAAATCGATCAACTGTGATCAACATGTTACCTTTGCGCGAGGAAAACACACGAAGCTTCAGTACTTCATGAAGCAAGACAAAATGCTATGTAAGGTTAGTAGGGAGGCTCCAAAACAGGCTAAGGAAAAATTTTGGAGGGTCGTTGTAGCCACTACAACAACATGATAGGAATTATTAACCGTTATAGGTTGTTAATTTCACTACATCTACAAATTATTATGCTATGAGACATTCGAGAGTGGATGATTATCACACCATCATCACACCTCTCTCACCACAAGTATCATATACTATGGCATTGATCTTCACAATCTATCATCCTCCTTTTTCGCCACTTGTTTATTATGGAAGATAGTTAAGTAGGCCTTAATGATTTAGTTATAAGGATTCTCATATAGTAGTAGGAATTAATACATATTTGGTTAATCCTCCATTCTGACTATAGCCCTTTCAAGGTGTGATTAATCTATTGTTTAAAATATGAGAATTTCTCACAGTTTGCATCTCCTTGTTTCTTATCATAATCACATGCTAATAATGTTTCACTACCTAACTTTGGTGGTAGATTTATTGTAAAAGAAACCAAGCAATGTCCATGTCTTAAATGCAAGTCGAACTTGCTAATATGCTCTACGGCATGCATTATTCTTTAAAAATGTACTAAAATAATCCACATCCTTGACAAATAATTTTATTAAGTCCACTAACTCTACGAATCATATCACTTTTTCTTCTTTTGATGGATTAATAATTATAGATTAAAAAAAATTATTTCCTAATATGAATTTCTCCATAATTGCCACAATTGTTATTACATTAGGCTGTGATTGGTGGTCTGTGAATATCATTTGATGAAATCAATGCTCCTATTCTTCATATAAGTTCATATAGCATGAATAGGTTATAATTACATTCGGTTATAACACATCCATACATCATTCGTTATTGCCACCCGAATTTATTATTTCATAATTTAAGTGCTACAACGTCTCAAAGAGCTTGCATAACTGTATAGGAGAATAGTAAAACAACGAGTTTGTATATTTATCAAATCTCCCTGACCAACATATCAACCAATTTTATTACATTAAAATCTTGTCCCAATGAATAAGCATTGCAATGAATTAGAGCACAAAACCCTAAATTCCAATGTTGTTCCATTAGAGAATGAATGCACTATTTGGTATTAAGAAAATAATGCAGTGTTTGCACTACAATGCCTCTAATTTTCACACCAAAGAATAAACTCAATGCAAACCTGAACACATTTAATGTTATCACATTAAAAATATGTCCTACGCTATATATTAATAGTGCCAACTCTCTATGCTTTTCCATTTACATGAAAAAAATATCAACACTTTCCCAAGTTCCCATTCTTTAGTCTAATGCTCTCCAATGCATATATATGCTCATGGTCGTCAAGATAGGCTAAGAAATTCTCGAGCTTGAATTTTTTTTTATTGCATTCAAGGACCTCGACACATAGGTTTTGTTTGTAGTATTATAGCAGAATATTAAAAAGTTGAATATTATCTCTCTTACAACACGATGTTGATTATTGAACCCTAAATACCCAAGTATCTTATATGATTTGTGCAAATTTAGAAGCAGTCTTCCAATGCGTTGAAGCAGTCAATTTGATTACATCATTTGGCGACTATCTAGTCTCTCTCAAATAAAAAGACACAATGCATTACATAATTTACCAAGGGGCATTTCAAGACTAAGAAATCATTTTTTATGAGGTATTGTATTCCAACTCGGGATAAATTACACTGGAATTCTTAACAGAAATCAAAATAAATGAGCCTTATTTATATTATTTATTTATTAAAAATGCACAACCCAGAATTTTTTCATGCGTGAAAGTTATTTGATTTAATGTCGGTGTTGAATATTATGGAGGAGGATAATCACGTGTGTGGTAGGTATTCATTATTTCAACCTCAGACACTTCAATTTGACATTCTTTTACCAAAATCGCTAAAGAATCTGATATCTAGTTACCCTTATACTAAACTGTAACAAGTTTACCCATTTCCCATCTTTCTGATGACACGGCCTAACCATTTTAATAAGATTTTTGGTGGAGGAATTGTCTAATAATAACTATTTCACCGGCATAAAAAAAATGACACATTAATACCAGAATGAATGACTTACTCGCTGTGGAGCGGAGACTTCCAGAGCAATTATTTTCTTTGTTTTTGTCTTCTAGAGTTTTAAAATACTTTTTCTCATTTCTATTGCCCTCTACATCCTAAAACTGCCTGTGGATGGTGCCAGGAACCCAATAGAGGGTATAATTGAAAGAAAAATGAAATTGATACAACTTGGTTTTTTTTCTTATTCAATGCAGTAAAACCCACGTTAAATATGAACTTGGATATTCATTTCTACAAAACCCACGTGGAAAATCAAGTTTCAGGCCAACCCCACAAAACCCTCAATTTTTTTTTACTGTGCGTCCTTTACAAAATCCTATCGATGATTCTTAAAATTCCTATTTTAATGGAGGATTTCCTTGCTAACTGTTATTGTTTATTTTGTTCCTATTAAGAGCCTTTTTGATGGGGCTCCTGAAATCTCTATAATGACTAAAATGCTTCAGTCAGTTGTTGGCATTTATAAATCTATCAAATTTACATAAAGAGTGTTCTCGATCTCCTTCTGAAATAGCGATGCAAAATAATTTAATTGGTCAGGGCATTGGGTAGCATGAGGGCAGAGAAAATTCTTGGTTCTCACATCCCATTTCACATTTAACACCATCTGCCTCGAATTTTATTAAACTCTCTGGAGAGCAGGAAAACTGCCATATCCATAGCATTCCTTTGATATGAGTTATGCTAAACTCCCTTTCCAAGGTACACAATGCTCATTCAACTTTGTATCCGCAACACCCAAAAATTTCTCCTGGTGTGGAGAGTTTGTAGACGTCTAATCTGCCATAGCCAGTATTTGCATTGCCCAAACAATTTTTATATAATATGTTGTCCATGCATATATAATTATCTAGCTTGCTCAAACGAAAACAAAAGAAATGATCAAAAAGCTTATCTATGTTGTTTGTAAGGTATAATGAGTTCTGCCTGCTCATTCATTTTTGGGGGAAATCCAATGTCCAAGCTTGCTTGTAGATGCTAGCAGGTTCTTCATCATTGTCCACTTCAGAACTACCCCATTTGCTATTCGCCTTTATTTCTTCTCCCCAGAGAGAGAAAGTGCAATAACGTGAACCAAATCCACATTACTTAGCAACATCAGAATTTATTCTATCGTCTTCGATGAGTATTGGGAGTAAGAGGGGTAGTGAATTTGTAATGATATCCCAGAGTTCCTCAACAAGAACTAAGAAAATTCGAAAATTCATTTTAATGTCTTTAAAGAAAACTGTAAAGTAGGAAGCCTTAGTTACTAATCATGTTTTTCCTAAAGATCAGAATGAAAGCTGGTGGTTGATTAGAGAATGTTTACCACCACGCCTTATTATGCTAATCTCTGTTCTCATCCTATCCAAATTTTTATTTAGAAAACATCATGACTGCTTTTACTTAGCACATCACACCTACTTATAATAGTATGTTTTATTGCTTAATCTGATCGGTGGAGGATAGTCATTATCCCTTCCCCGCATACGACTCCTTATCAATAGAAGACAACAAGCCGGATCCCAACTTTTCTTCGAACTTCCTACCAACTTTCTTATCTCCCAAAATGGTGATAAACCGGAATTCGTAGCACTGCAACCTTTTTCTGACTTTTATTTTGTATTGCTGCCTCCTTTTTTTCTTCTAAGAAAACAAAATAGAAACAACAGTCGTCAGACTTTCTTCGTTTCAATTACCTAGACCGACGTTCCTTCCACACTAACACACACATCACACCCCTGTATTGAGCGCCCAGCCACAGTGGAAAATCCATCATGTGGGGCATCACACGTTTCTTTGATTGCGTTCCTCGTCGAGAGGTTCAACCTAATTTTCGAATTCAGGACTCTGGCTAAAAGACTCATTTCTATGGAGGCTTCTATATAGTAATTTGGTACTTACAGTTGCTAGTGAATTGTGAATAATGGAGTCCAAAGGAAGCGGGATCATTGCTTTTCTAATCCATTGAATTAATTTCATTAGATTTGTGCATATATAGAAAATTACTTTTCTATAAAGAGTTATACAGTTGATTTCCAACATGGAATACAATTCATTAGTCCCTTCAAAATGATTTGCATTCTAATCCTGCCTATGTTGACAAGTCATGTCATGTTGGATTTAAAGCCCGCAACACAATTGACAAGTCACTTCTAAATATTCAAGAATCTATTCGTAACTCACATCTTTTTTTCACCATCCTTTAGTCATCATTTTTGTTTATTTTCATATACTAGGGAGTAAGAAAAGTCATGGTTACTTATAAATGTGGGTCGATTTCAACATATTCTAAAACAATGTGGGACGGTTTCACTTGTGTGAAGATTATTCTTTTTTTTTATTTCACCGCTGGTGTGTAACAGAGAAATCAATAGAGAAATCAAAATAGTAAGTAATTAATAATCCTCCCCAGGTAACATTTGTCGACGCATACTTTCACATCAAAAGATCCTTACCTTTAAAAGTACAAAATTGTGATGCTAATGTATATATTGTGTATATCAACCCCAAGGTATCAACCTTTAAGGTAGGTGTTCGGAATAAATCTAGTGTTCTCTCATTTCTAATAGCGCATGGATTTCTTGCATGCTTTATGTTCGATTTTAAAGGGTCCTTCTTACGTACTTTCATACACATACAATAATACAGCCTTTGGATGCAGTCCTTCATAGAGAAGCAACCTATTTAGATACAATCCTTCTTGTAAAATTGACTTGATATGAATTGTTTGTTCCGGTATTACCTTGAGAGATGATTTGTGTCGTTATTCACCCAAGAAGACAAGAAATTCATTGGTATTATTAATTTGCGCAAAACACCCCATTCCTTTCATCTCCTTGGAAAGGTTATATATATAGTGGAGCAAAATATAAATGTGACTTTATTTTACTATTGGGAGTCAAATAATATTTTCCTATTTTCAAATTTTAATTTGTGGGGTGATTTATCTTATTTGGTTTTCCCACTTTCATATTTTATAGAGGTGAATTGGCCCATAGGCCACAAGGTTTGGACTTGATCGCTCTGATACCATTTGTAACATACCCCTTGAGCCTACGGTGGAAATTTTACAATCGACTCCCATTTAGGTGAATTTTTTTTGTTATTTATTGTTCATATTGAACCCTTTCCAAGGGTGTCTTTAGCCCGTAAGTACATCCTTATCAACATTTGTATAACACATTCCATAATTACTATAAATTTTGACCACCGAGCGAGAGGATGTGGAATTTTAGGATTATAATAAGTTCAATTTACAATCTTAGAAAGAAAGACTGATCCTGGCATGCAACTCATAAAGTGTATTTGTTATTCCCCTTAAGAATTAATGGACTAATAATTAGCAGTGGACAGATAGTATGCTAATCTATTCTCATTAAGTACACATGCAATAGGAAATCTAACCATTATAGATTATCCTGTTAAACGCATTATACCCTATGCATCTATGATAGCTCTTTAATAAAAAATGTTATTGATATAGCTCATGCATGGAAATAACATTACTCCATTATACAGCTAACAACATTACTCCATTAGGGCTTGCATGCACCAAAGCCTTACAATAATATCCCATAAGTTAGAGGCATACTATTTTCCTTCATCACATTTTATTAACTATCAAGTTCCTTTCTTATCAATTTAAGATAGTCATAATAACTTTGACATGCATGTGAGATCACATGACAGTCACTTGCATTACTAATTCCATCACTTCCATAAGAGAGATAGTTAAGCAATCCATACAACTGAACTGTATGATTTAACATCCTAATAGGAAAGGCTTTAACATGAAAACATACCATTCAAGTGAATCTCATCAAAAGAGAGGGAACCATTATTAACTCTATTAACACATAAGCATATAAAATTCACTCGAACCTTTTCATGGTGAAGAAACTTAATAAAATCTTCTCAAGAACAAAACTGAAACTATACCATAGAGAGAGACTAAAGATCAACATACAAAACATTCCACGGATAAGGAATTGTCTAAAACTTCACTTGGAGGGAGGAGCACCACCACCCAACCATGAATCACCTTAGATTCGTCCTGAGCTGAGGTTCTTGCCAATGATCAATTGTCCTCAATTGATCAATGCATTGGGTATTTAATACCCTCTTTCATGATTTAATTTCCATTAGCGGTGTCCCACTTTTATGGATTTTTCCATTTTCCTAGGTCTTTTCTGGAAAAGCTCGTCTTTATCTCCCCCCACGCTTTTCCTCATAAAATCTTTCCTTTATCTCCCAGAAATATTTTATGTTCGATGGATCTCTATCTCCCATCCATCCAAACTTATCTAGAATCACATCTAGAAGCTTTATCATGAAAGATTAATCTCTATCCCATTCATCAATGGAATTTGGCAAGAATATCCTCTCTCTTGGTGCTCCACCCTCCAAGTGATTTATTTTATTAATTTATTTAATAACACATTTGTTTTTCATATTACATATCACACTTAGCTTTCCTCAGCTTAGGTTTATAATAGTTTAACCCACAAATGAGGGTATGACACCTCGCTTTTCTCAGCTTAGGTTTACAATGATTTAGCACACAAGTAAGGATATCACACCTAGCTTTAACTCATCTTAGGTTTACGATAATTTAGCACACAAGGGAGATGTGTTACAATTAAAACTCACTAATTGAAGTGTGCCACCATCTGTCACCCCATGGGGAATTATTAACCATACAATTATTATAATGTTTTAGTTATAATTATTTACCATGCAATTAATATAATATTTTAATTATATTTTTTTGACTATGTAATTATTATAATTATTTAATTTTGTAATGAATATTATATATTTTAGATTATTATAATAAAATAAGTTAATTCATTTTCAAATATTATTTTCAAATTACACTACCTACCAATATTATTTTATCTACATGGATAGAGTTGATGGGAAACCTATAATGCCACCGCTTATTAGTTAGATAATTGCTCAAATTGTTCAACCACAAAAATTCTCATTTGCAACTGTGAATAATTATAATTATATCTACATGGATAGAGTTGATGGGAAACCTATAATGCCACTGATTATGAGTTAGATAATTGCTCAAATTGTTCAACCACAACAATTCTCATTTGCAACAATTCATTATTCACAGATATTTTCATTCGCGACTGTTCATTATTCGTTGGTTGTGAGAGTTGCCCACACAGCAAATATGAAGATTCAAAATGTCACCTTTTAGGTGTATTTTTAGTTATCCATCGAATCAAGGCTGGAATTGGTCAAATCACGATTTGGATAATTCTCTTATCTAATTTAATAGTTAAAATAACTTTTATAATTTAAATGAAAAATGATCATTGCGAGGATAGAATTTACACTATTTTTTTATGGACAAATCACACAGGCCACGCCTAAATTTGTCAGTTGTTTAAGACAGAAGTTAAACATTTATATAAGTTCTTATATTATAAAGAGTATTTGGCCTCTTAAATTACATCGCTTTGTTAAATGGTGAAGCCTAAATACTTGAATATGCAAGTTGACAAATATATAATAGTTGATTACCATGACATCACTTATGCTTAGCTTAAATCTGTAATTTGTTTAAAATAAAAATTAAACATTTACGATCCCTGATCGGGGTGACTAAGGTGGCGAAATGGGAGATTAATGAAAGGACAAGGGGGGGCTATGATAAGCCACCTTGCACAAGGAGAGCATCGCAGGTGGACAGGATGGTTGGTAGACTGGGCCTAATTACAAACTGCAAGGAAGAGAGAAATATGAAGGCCAGAGGTGGTGGTAGTGACGGCGCTTCAATGATGGGACAAGGGTCAGCTCACATGAAGGCAAGCCGAGGAGGAGTGGGCAATGATGGAAAATGCAAGCGACAAAGGAAGGTGGTGCAGCAGCATAAGGAAGGGCGGCAAGTGAAAGGAAGCAGACATGGGTGGAAGCATAAGGGCAGGTATGCAATTAACGCCCTCGGTGGGAGCGGAGACAAGGGCAAGAAGTTGGAAACCAGAGAAAGAGGTAAAGCAGAGAGAGAACAGCAGAGGGGTCGACCTCCCATCCCCAGGAAAACTAAGTGCAGGATAATAGAGAGAATAATGAGGAAGGCTGCGACGGTTGAGAGTAGCGGAGGAAGACCTTCGGGGACTGAAGGCAATATGGTAGACCCATGGGAAGAGAAGGAACAGAACCAGGTGGGCTTGGAGGAGGCACACAACCCAGAACAGGAGAGTCAGATGCAGAAGAAGAGGAACGGAAGGGGGAAAGGGAGACCTTTGGAGGACATGCAAACAGAAGAGGTAGACATCAGAGAAAAGAAATCCAGAGGGAGAGAGGAGGAAAACTGTATGGCATCCCCCTCAAGCACAATCAGTCCGGGAAGTATGGTAAAGGAAGGTAACAAAGGTGGCGCAGGACGTGGAAGGGGTCATAGAGGAAGAGGGAGAAGATGTCAAGCGGGAAACCAGGAGCGGAGCTTCCCTCCACCGGCAGGAAAGAGACGAGGCAGGAAGACGATGAAGCGACAGGTGTAGTATGCGAAGAGGGCTTACAGTAAAGAAACGCATGCAGATATTAGGAGGATAATTCAGCAGCTAGAGGAGGAGGCGACCCAGGAACAGTCGGAAACTGAGATGGAGGACTGGGAGTATCTGCTGCCAGACCCAGGAAATACTAGAGGACGTATGTCACTGTACAAGCAGGCTCTCCATGTGTATTGGGTAATGAAGAGGCTGCTAGCAAAAGCTATGGAACAGGTGGCTATGAAGATGGAAGAATTGGCCCAAGGCATCCCAAACCTGAAGAAAGAAATGAACAATCTCCAGATAACCCTTCTGATGCAGGATAGCAAGCTTGATGAGATACAGCAACAGTTAAAGAAGCTTAATCCTGAAGCAAGGGAGGAAGATGATCAGCGGGGCGCTAGGGCAGACTGATTTTTCAAAGATATGTTAATCGTCTCCTTAGTTACGAAGCTGAGAGCATGCTCTCCCTTTTGTTATATTTCATAATGCAGATAGGAAACAATGATAGTCTTTTTGAATGTGTAGTTTATTTAGCATGGACAAGTAGACTCAGTAAATTTTGTTTCTGGATGGCAATTAAAAACTTAAGATGGCCAACAAACCCGGTTTCCCTTCAGGGCGGGTTGAGGCCAATGTATGTCTGTATAGGCTTTAACTTGATTTAATATGAATGGTACCATGTTAGCTTACAAAAAAAAATTTAAACATTTACGAAAATTCTTTCATGTTGTCAATGTTTTTTTCGATATATTATAAAACGCAATTTATTTATCAAATCCCATCCGATTGTGAATCTTAAATAATGTGTTGGTAAATGAAGATAATTATATGATATATTTTATATTGGGAAGATTAAAAAAGTTAATTAATTTGTTTTTTATTTTAAATTATTAATAATTATAATTATAAAAAAATATATATGAATTAAAGCAATATATATTTAAAAAAATATATAAAAAAATTCTAAGAAACATAAACTATCATATTCAAATCTTTTTTAATATAAGATATTTTAACATATAAATAATTTTTTTTATAATATCATAATCAAATCTCATATATATATATATATATATATATATATATATATATATATATATCTTAATTATTTGAAAGTAAAATGATATAACTACTTTTAATATAAATCTTACTTTTTACTATTAAATATATTCCATAAATATGTTGTATGAGTTATTTTTTTCAAAAAATTGTGAAAAATCTATTTTAAATATACATTTTTATAGACATAATTATAAAGTTAAAAAATAATTTAATATTATAAAAATAAAAATTTAATTAATAGATTATATTGATAAATTATCTCAAAATTATATTATTTATATAGCTTTAAATTAATTTATATAACTAGAAAAAGCTCTATGTGCCTTTATTTATTACTCCTGAAAAATTTGAACCTTAAATTCCAAAATTTTGAAAGACTTACATATCAAAATGATCACTAATCAAACTATTTATAAAAACATAAAAATTGACGTTTAACTTTTTAAATAATAATCAATAGAATTTTTTTTTTTTTTTTTTTTAGGCACAGCGGAATCGGTAACTGCTAGACCTAATCTAATGAAGACCCAAGATCAATTCTCGTAACTGCCACTATAATATCAAGAGTACATCCAACAACCTACAAGCACATACACTAATTTCTTATGATTTTAGCAAGAGACAAGACTCACGGATAAGGAAGTCTACTCCTTGAACCACACACCATGACAAGATAATATAATCAATAAAATTTTAATTTCCAATGAAATTTTTAATATCTAAAACTATTTTTAATCAAATTGCTCCTAAAGCTTAAAATTTGACATTTAAATGACTAAGAATTTCAAACACAGTTATATATAAACGCGAGAAAAGAGAGCATTTTAACATGTTAAACGAATGTGAGTCTAACATAACGTGCGAGTTTTGATTAATGTGGCAGTCTGGGAACTCTGCCCATATGTTTAACCATCGGGGGAGACCGGAACATAGGCAAGCCCGAGAACTGCGCCGTTGAGAAAATACTTAATGAACATGTTTCATGATTTGTGATTTCTATTGAGTTTTACGGATAAAAATTAAGAATGTATATGCAATTTAGTTTAATTATTGAATTTTCAAAAATATAAATCAGTGTTTATATTTTAGTTGATGATGGTGGTGGTTAACGTCGAGACCAAATTTTGGTCTATCAGACTTAAAGAAATGATTATTTAGTTTGATTTAAGATTTTATTCCTATGCTCAAAAAGCTTGGAGAGAAGCCTCCCGAGCTCACTGTAATTTTGACAACGTAAAAGGCTAGGAAGGTCAATGTTGCAACAAAGATTTTGAAACTGAGATCTAATGTGGTTGTAGGCGGGGCACTCTAAGAGGAAGTGATTTTCATCCTCGATGTTCGTATTCTCACAAAGATGGCAAAACCTTTCCATCCATGGAGTTTTAGGAACTGCCCAACTACCTATTTCACTATGGAGCTCATGAGAGTTAGTTCTAATCTTGGCTATATTAATTTTCTTCTTTGAGCTAGTTAAAATAGAGAGATACTTTTGATCTTCTAGGGTGGGGTTGATGACCTCCTTATAATATCTTAATTTTCTTTTAACTGCTAAATTTTTCTCACCACATTTTTTCTTTGAACTTAGAAGTAACAATATTCTTAATGTTATTACTGTTTTGCAATGTAACATTCTCGTTAATCTCCCAATGATTTAACCAGGCCCTAGTGTCTTTATATGTCAAATACCCCGGTAACCTCGCATGTAAAAGTAGGGAGTTAGAATTTTTATACAATTACCACCAGTAATTAATCAATTCACAGCTCCACAAATCATCACTAACCATTAAATATACTATTCATTAGTACATCAAGTAATTTTCCATCAAGGACGGTAAGTTTCATAACCATTGCATAACCTTTACCATCACTGTAATAACATAAACTGTCTCATGAATCCATGCATCCATTTCTTGATATCCTTAACCATGTTAGATAATCATGTACTAAGACATTATGGTTGTCACATCAAATAAAGAACCATCATCATTAAGAACCCATCATTATCAATGGACACATAAGGCAATCACATCAATCACACCATTTGAACACGGATATACCCTGGAAACCCCGTAGGGTGAAAACCAGCAAACGTTTAATCTTATTATTAAACGCTCGTGAGGGTTTTCACCCCTCACTCAATGGCCTATAAGGGATTCCATCCCTTAACCATTGTTATTAAAATCATTACAATGAATTATCATTATGTTATCACATAACCAGCTAAAAGCTAATACAGTTTTCATGTAATCTTTGACTTACATACCGCCACATACAACATCCCTTGTGGCATAATTGTTCTAGCAATGGACAATACTGCAGCTTGAACTCATCTGCATGGACGAATAATCCTTTTCCTGCCAATATTAAACATTACTTTCCTTTGGCACCAACCGCCATCTTTTCCTGTCAATGCTGTTGACAACAATCTTGGCAACAAGATTAGTTACAATATCAATAATCCATTAAACAACCTCTAAAATGATCTTTTATCATCTACTCATCTGCATGAGCAAGCATCACATACTACTAACTAGTACATCTATTCAAGTAAAATCTTATTCTACTTTTCACAATGCTTATTCGCATATCTCTCTCTAAGAGATCTAACCATTAGTTTACAAGTCCATGTTTCTTCCTAAAACATATAACACAATGGTCAAGATTTATCATAGTTTTGCTAACATACAAAGAACACATCTCCCTAACACGATGACTGTTCTTTGAGCCATTAGCTTATCCTAATATCCCTTCTTTAGTATATGCAGTGGACATAGTCTTTTAATGATACAAGCATGGACTCATTAAGTACTTCTTTAAGCAAGAAAAGAGATAAATTAATCAACCTTTTACCATATACATTACCACATGCATTAACCTATTCTCTTTACAAAGAGAACATATAAAATCAATCATTCTTCTAATGCATGCACTAAAATTCTCTCTATAAGAATGCAGTTACTGAAGATACACTAAAGTTCTCTCTATAAAGAGTGCAGTTACTTATCTTCAGATCTGGGCGTGAGTATTAAGAACTGTTGATCTCTTCATATTCGCTTTCAGATCCACCTTGAAAAACCAAAGGATGAGCCACCAGATTGCTGCAGAAAACAAATTTGTACCGTTCCCTGCATTGCGAAGATCGGGATCTTCACAAAACTCTTTGACCACCGTTTCGAACAATTTTGCATCGCGACGCCGAATGACGCTCAGTAGCCAATGCAAGTCAGGACTTTCATTAGGTTTAGATTTGATGGCTTTAGCCTTTAACAACTGCCTTAAACTGCTCCAAAATGGCATGTCTGCACACATCTTTAATAGCTAGTGACGTATTTAACTTACAGTAGTCAAATACATGTTTTTGCACAGTGCTGCGAAGCTCTTTTTAATGGTAAGCCATCTGCAGCAATTCTTGTAGAGACTCTGTCACCATCTTTAAATGCTCGCAATCTGACTTGGTTTGGCTCATACCAAGTTTAGCAGCTAAATCAGGCAAAGTATTTATGTTCAAAGATGACAACAGGACGCGAAGCTGGGCTTGTTGCTCACGACTCCAGCACACAACAGCTAAATATTGCATACATGACTCCATGCAATCACGAAACATCACTTCAGAAGCAACTGGTAAAATAGTCGATACTTCATCTACATTAGAGAAATTAAAGTGTTGCTCTGTATCATAAGAATACCTTAGCTGAATACATTTGATGTAGCTCTCCGGAGAGAGAAATCATCCGATATGTCTACATCCGTCCGACCCCCTGAAGCATGGAAGCGATCTCAAAAACGAGTCCCATTCCCCAACGACGAGGGCACCTCGCCAAGCCAGGAGAATCCGTGGTGGACCCGATTCCCTCCTTCGATTCATCGGGTCGAGTTCGTTGGAAAAGGGTGCACGGGGAACGGAAAATCCATAACTGCCCCCCACCTCCTCTACCGAGTCCTTGCTCCCAAATGGGAAAACCTTAACACAAGGCAGCAGCACCAGACTTTCGTGGAATGCACAATACCCGCATTTAATCAAGCGTTAAGGTTTTCCACTTGTCACTTAATTAGCGCCCCCCCCAAAACACAACACAAGGTTTCCGGTTTTAATAATAACCGTACCATGGAACAGAATGCCAAGAATCCAAGAATCAGCTCCGAATGCTAAGGATCAGTTCCGAAACTCAATAACTATTCATAACTGTTAATTATGATGAGTTACGTGAGGGATTGTAACTAATTCATAACTTATTTTACGTTGAGTTACGTGAGGGATATGACATACTCCCCCCCTTAACAAGAACACCGTCCTCGGTGTTCATCTTTCATCGGAACTTGATATTTTACTCGTGATATACCATCTAAACCACACAAAATGTGATCCTTCCTCTTCAAAATCAAAGACAACAAACAAAATAGTAATGATATAGTCATAAGAAATATCATTAGTTATAAGCATCAATAAACATAAGCATTTGTAATTGCAAAAATATGCAACTTCTAATCGCCACCACTTGGCCCTTATTCATTCATGATAACAACTCTCTGTGTCAACTTACCATTACTTACCATCTATTTTGAAAACCATGAATACTTTCATGTAAGTATTTTAATAGTGGTTGGAAACTCTTCCTTCCTCCACAGTAAGTAATTCCTGTAATATATGACTAACAATTTCAATCACATTAGTCACTATATTTTGAGTCAAATGAGATACTTTTGACTAGCAATCAATTGTGCAATGTTAGATGCTTTCTAAATCACAGTACTTTTACAAGTACTTAAAGAGCACTAATACTAATCATCAAATGATAAATCACTGTTCCACGTGCATACTGAACGAATTCTCACTAAAGACATCCGCAAAGTACTTCGAGAAGTACCAAAAGAGCACCTAGCTCTCTAATCATCAAAACAGTCAATCACTGCATCAAGAAAGAACTTTCTTAGCTCCCACTAAGATGTTCACAACATTAATAATACAATAAAGGAATTAAAATTTCCAATTACTCCTTATTGAGCACTAAGCTCATTTCTTGTTAAATGTGCATAACATATTTTACACAACTATATGTAAAATTCATTTTTAACATAACATATAGTTGATTAGTTAATTCCTTTAGCCATGAGACCACAATGGACTAAATAATTCCCAACCCATGGGAACTGGTTCCCACAACCGAATCGAGTCATTTTCACATCCAGACAGTTTCTTTGATAGAGACCTTACCAGGTCTAACATGGAATTCCACTAGCCAACCAGCTCAAGAATTCCAGGGAGAGTAAATCTGGGCAGACAAGTACCATCAACCTCTCCGGGCAGGTAGCTGCCATCAACCCAAGGCATTCCAGCCTTTCACAATCCGGGTAGACAAGTACAATCAACCCCTCCGGGCAGGTAACTGTCATCAACCCAAGGCATTCAAGCCTTTCACAATCCGGGCAGACAGGCACCATCAACCCCTACAAGCAGGTAACTGTCATCAACCCAACTATCCGCAACTGTCTGGCATGTTAAATTTCTCTTTTATTACTCTTTCTCAAAGTAATTTACACAATGAACCATATGAACATTATCATTAGCACAACAAACATGCATGTATACCATGCATCTGCACTTAACCCTCAACATGGGTCCACAACATCTAGATTGATGGGAAACATATCCATCATACACGTTGTATGCATGCAAATTTTCTAAATAACACAATTCATGCATATCATATAACATCATTCTTTCTCATTTATAATTGCATTTCACATTGCAGCAATTTATGTGATGAGTTTTCTTGTTGCCATTAAGCTACCACTACTTAATCCCATCAGCAACGTTAGTTATAAATATGCATCAGTTAACACGTATTCCATTTCCAAGAATGTTCATGCATACAATATTGTCATGTATAAAAGCATATGCAAATACTCATTAATGTATAAATGTCAACAACAGTTGAGTTAATACTCTCAGCATTCCCAATTTTGCCAAAGTCTGTTGTTCCAATTCAAATCATCATTAATGGAGTATTATCTTACGTTTACTATGGATAGCTTTGGTCATGCATAATACAAAGAACATAACTCCATATCACAATGGCTACCCTTTGTGCATACCATTGCTTATCATATAAGCCCTTCTTTAATGTATGCAACACCCATTCCCTTCACTAGAAGGCTACCATCATTTCATACAACAAACCACCTACCTCTTTCTTAAAGGAAGTCATTTTAACCTCATTCTTCTATCTTCCGATGTGAGGGTTTCTCAAGATTCCCTTTCAAGAATTTATTAAAGATATCTATCTTTAGGCAAGATACAAAAACAAGGTTTACTTATCCTTTATGTATCAAAATCAAGCAATCAACACAACTCATCCAACAAGACAATCTCTCCAAGAGATTATTATTTCAAGAAAGCTAACATGACCACTTTCTCTAAGTACACACAGACTCATAATTCCAAAGTCACAATAGCTACCAATATGCAACATGTGTTCTCCTAACACAATTACTTTACTTTAATGCACATAGTTCTTTTCATGAAACAAGTAAGGATTTTGTTTCTTGTATGAACACTATTCTAATGTGTCTTTAAGGAAAGAACCTCTATTTTTATTTTCAAGAAAATTCTCATAAAATCCTTCATCTTCATAAATGAAGTATGCACACTCTTCTAGAATGAAACTATATTTAAGTATATATATAATATACTCTTTCTTCAAAAAAGGTTAGAAACGAATATTTATGTGCCTAGAAGCACATCTTTAGCTATCTCTATCATGCATGTAATGCATAATCATTTCACTAGAACTTAGAAACTAACTAGAATCACAATGCAATTAGCATATATATATATATATATATATATATATATATATATATATATATATATAGATATATATATATATATATATATTTTCCAAGAAGCTTTTATCAAATAAAGATACATATTTTTAATTCAAGAAAACTTGGCCACCTTCCATGCTATGTCCTCAGGACATTTATATACCTCATCCTCTTTTCTCAAGAAGATACTTTGGCTATATTTAGAAAGGATTTTATTTCAAGAAAAACAACAAGAGACAAACATTTCTCTCACAAGACTCACGTGGAGTCTTTCTAATAGGAACTACCTATTTTCTTTACCAAGAAAACATACAAAATAATCAATCTTTAACTGCATGCCTTAACCCATTTTCTTTATCAAGAAAATCTATAAAAGAACCATTCTTTTATTGCATGCATTCAATACTTTCTCTACTAAGAAATCATATAAAACATTCATACGTGTTCTTCAAGTAAGTGAACAAGGCACTTATCTTAACCTTGGATCAACATGCATAACTAACAAGTTAAACCACCCTTACCGGAAGCAATTGCTCTACTTATGCAATTAGAAGCATAATCTCCTAAGTGTCGCACATGCACCAGAGTGACCACTTGATGTTAGATGCAACTACTATCATAACACCACTATGTGACCTTTTCAGAATAATGACTTCAAGGAGACATTACGAAAATCATTAACATCAATACACTATAGTTATCATTTCCAACTCCTTAAGCATGGTCAAGGGAATACTCACATGCACATCGAGCGCTTATCTAGTCGTCCCCAGACTTAGAGTCTTCTGCAAGATTCTGATACTCAAAACTTGCTCCATCTGGTCATCACCAGACTTAGCGATTCTTTTCCCATCTCTGTCTGTCCCTACAGCACGGTCTTCTTCCTTCTCCTTGCTTCCATTTCCTTTGGAAGCATCTATAGTTGGGGAAGGTAGTTAGAGTTTACTGACAACTGTATTAACACAGGTAGTCTATTTATGAGTAATTATCACATGTAATTATACCATGAATGGGTCCTAGAAATGTTACTTATTGCACATGCCTCTACAATTAACTTCACGCTGGAATGCAACACGCATAAGAAATCCATCATTCCCATAGTAGAGATAAATTCAACCATCATTAGATCGAGGCTCCAATGGTTTTTTATCTCCCAACAAGCAATGATTAACATAAGCACATACCATGCTAATGGATTCCAGTTAATTACAGGTAATCATCATTAAATCTATTAGGACATAAGCATATATTATTCATCATGCATTCCCATGGTGAATAAGATTAAGAACTCTTCTCATGAACAACTGGAACTATAGCACAGAGAGAGTAAAAATCTTCATACACACATTCCATGCATGTGACATCAATCAACCTTCACTTATTTTCGAATTGTAATAATCTTAAGTCCAATTCAATTAATGCATATAAGTTCTATGGGTTAGTCATACAACACTAACCAATCTCAACTACCAATCGTCTTCATGCATTCATGACAAGACTGAATCAAAAGTTAGTTATGACAATCAAGTCTCGCTACTTGACTCATTGCATGTTTTCAATATCTAAGGGGTTCTTCTAATGTCCTCTTTAAACAATTTTTCATCCTATTCAAGGATGTTCCCCATAATTTATATTCATGCATTGACTCATTAAGTTTCATTCATTGTAACTTCAATTTTGTTTAATGAATATATCATTGTTATTACCATATTTGCAAATCAAAAGCTGGTAGTTCGTTGTCACTTTCCTCAATGACTGTTCAATATTGTTCTTACGAGTAATGAGTTTTTAATATTGTTCGTAACCATTGTTATTAAAATCATTACAATGAATTATCATTATGTTATCACATAACCAGCTAAAAACTAATACAATTTTCATGTAATCTTTGACTTACATACCGCCACATACAACATCCCTTGTGGCATAATTGTTCTAGCAATGGACAATACTGCAGCTTGAACTCATCTGCATGGACGAATAATCCTTTTCCTGCCAATATTAAACATTACTTTCCTTTGGCACCAACCGCTATCTTTTCCTGTCAATGCTGTTGACAACAATCTTGGCAACAAGATTAATTTACAATATCAATAATCCATTAAACAACCTCTAAAATGATCTTTTATCATCTACTCATCTGCATGAGCAAGCATCACATACTACTAACTAGTACATCTATTCAAGTAAAATCTTATTCTACTTTTCACAATGCTTATTCGCATATCTCTCTCTCAGAGATCTACCCATTAGTTTACAAGTCCATGTTTCTTCCTAAAACATATAACACAATGGTCAAGATTTATCATAGTTTTGCTAACATACAAAGAACACATCTCCCTAACACGATGATTGTTCTTTGAGCCATTAGCTTATCCTAATATCCCTTCTTTAATATATGCAGTGGACATAGTCTTTTAATGATACAAGCATGGACTCATTAAGTACTTCTTTAAGCAAGAAAAGAGATAAATTAATCAACCTTTTACCATATACATTACCACATGCATTAACCTATTCTCTTTACAAAGAGAACATATAAAATCAATCATTCTTCTAATGCATGCACTAAAATTCTCTCTATAAGAATGCAGTTACTGAAGATACACTAAAGTTCTCTCTATAAAGAGTGCAGTTACTTATCTTCAGATCTGGGCGTGAGTATTAAGAACTGTTGATCTCTTCATATTCGCTTTCATATCCACCTTGAAAACCAAAGGATGAGCCACCAGATTGCTGCAGAAAACAAATTTGTACCGCTCCACTAGATACTGCATTGCGAAGATAGGGATCTTCACAAAATTCTTTGACCACAGTTTCGAACAATTTTGCATCGCGACGCCGAATGACGCTCAGTAGCCAATGCAAGTCAGGACTTTCATCAGGTTTAGATTTAATGGCTTAGCCTTTAACAGCTGCCTTAAACTGCTCCAAAATGGCATGTCTGCACGCATCTTTAATAGTTGGTGACGTATTTAACGTACAGTAGTCAAATACATGTTTCTGCACAGTGCTGCGAAGCTCTTTTTAATGGTAAGCCATCTGCAACAATTCTTGTAGAGACTCTGTCACCATCTTTAAATGCTCGCAATCTGACTTGCTTTGGCTCATACCAAGTTTAGCAGCTAAATCAGGCAAAGTATTTATGTTCAAAGATGACAACAGGACGCGAAGCTGGGCTTGTTGCTCACGACTCCAGTGCACAGCAGCTAAATATCGCATACATGACTCCATGCAATCACGAAACATCACTTCAGAAGCAACTGGTAAAATAGTCAATACTTCATCTACATTGGAGAAATTAAAGCGTTGCTCTGTATCATAAGAATACATTAGCTGAATACATTTGATGTAGCTCTCCGGAGAGAGAAATCATCCGATATGTCTACATCCGTCCGACCCCCAGAAGCATGGAAGCCATCTCAGAAACGAGTCCCATTCCCCAACGACGAGGGCACCTCGCCAAGCCAGGAGAATCCATGGTGGACCCGATTCCCTCCTTCGATTCATCGGGTCGAGTTCGTTGGAAAAGGGTGCACGGGGAACGGAAAATCCATAACTACCCCCCACCTTCTCTACCGAGTCCCTGCTCCCAAATGGGAGAACCTTAACACAAGGTAGCAGCACCAGACTTTCGTGGAACGCACAATACCCGCATTTAATCAAGCGTTAAGGTTTTCCACTTGTCACTTAATTAGCGCCCCCCCCAAAACACAACACAAGGTTTCCGGTTTTAATAATAACCCCACCATGGAACAGAATGCCAAGAATCCAAGAATCAGCTCCGAATGCTAAGGATCAGTTCTGAAACTCAATAACTATTCATAACTGTTAATTATGATGAGTTACGTGAGGGATTGTAACTAATTCATAACTTATTTTACGTTGAGTTACATGAGGGATATGACATTATACCAACCTCGTTTGAGCCTTAGGTGGTTTTGGCTGGAATTTAAAGCTAGCTTAGGAAGTCTATGGTCTCCTATGTTATTGAGTTTTTGCTTGTACAACAGAAGCCTAGTCATAGCTAGGCTCTCCATAGGGGAAAGACCCACTTTTATAAGGAGATTAGGATAGGGTTTATTGCTTTTAATTTTGAGGTTATACATTATAACACGTTTCTGGATTTGCTCAATCTTTCTCTAGGATTCTCTAGAGATGCTACAACTCCAAACCTCACATCCATATAAGATAACCGGAGTCACTAAAGTTTCAAAGAGGAACTTCTTTCTATCCCACATTACGAGGTTTGTCATTTTACAATTATTTTCAAGACTAGAATAAGCTTTCCATCCCCATTAATCCTTTTCTCAATGCCATAATTCCAGTTGAGCTTGTGATGAATATCAATTCCTAGGTACTTGTAGGAAGACACTTCCTCCAAGTTATTATTGTTAAACATAAAATTAGTGTAAGTGTCCTTCTTGGATTTTGATAATCATAACTTTTGTTTTGTCAGTGTTAACAATCGTACCCATGGTAGATAAAAAATCCTTAAGAATTATAAGTTGCTTATCAAGATCAGATGGGCACCTTGCGAGAAGAACAATATCGTCAATGTAGAGAAGAAGGATGATGACTACCCCAGCTAAGATCGCGCCAGCACATCCTGCTTCCTCTAAACAACCTTCTAGCTTGTCAATGTAAATGCCAAATAGGTTAGGGGAGAGGGGGCAACCTTGTTTTACTCTGATATTACACTTAATATCTTTAGACCACCCCCCATTGCTCTTTAACTTGGCAATTACATTCTCGTATAACCTTATAGCAGCAGTGCTCAACTCAAAAGGAACCTTTAGCTCTTCTATTCTGTTCCAAAGGTTGTTTCTAGGAACCATATCAGAAGCCTTTCTAAAGTCCACAAAGAAACAAAAGAGATTGGATTTATCATTGTAGCATTCTTCCATAATGATTCTAAGCATAGTGAGGTGGTCTATTGTTGACTGTTGCTTTCTAAAACCCGATTAGCCTTTAGCCCGCTTACCTTCACTTTCAAGCCATATGCTCAACTTCCTTCCAAAATAATACCATATAACTTGGCTAGGAGAGGGCTGATCATAATTGTCCAATAATTAGAGGGATTATTTGTATCCTCACTTTTAAAAATAGGGATAATGAGGCTTTGAGTCCATGGTTTAGGGAACCCTTGCTTTGAGTTATTTTCATCTAATTTAATTATAGTTAAATTATATGGAAAAACAATAAAAACATATAATTTTATATTAATAAAAACTATAATTAAAATAAAAAGATAATTCATGATTGTATTTTTTAATTAAAGAGAGGTTATAATCATTTTATTTGTGGCTGATTTTTTTTTATAAATTTTAATATCATGTTTGTTCATTCTATTTATTATTTGTATAAATTTGTATGGAAATTTTATATTTTATTCGAGAAAAGGTACACTTGTCTTCTAAGAACGCATTGATAGGAAATGAGAGATGTATAGTGTTTAGGATACCCATGTATTTTAGTTGACAACAAAAAGTTTCCAAGGAATATGATAATGTCATTGCACCTTTGTTTAACATATATTTATGAAATTTTCAGCCTATTGGTTTAAATGTGTTAGAGGTTATTTAACAACTCACAAGTTATTAACCATTTGGAGTGTTTCATCCCACTTTCCTTAATGTTAAAACATAAAGGTATAATGTAACAAATGAGATTTAAAAAATTGCATGCCATGTTTCAATGGTGAAAGTGACATATTTTCACTTCAAAATCTATTATCTTCTTTTGTGTAGGGAAATTCAACTAACAACGTTGCAATTGATTGTGATGATTGTGCAAGCCACATTAACCCTTGATAATATTGCACCAATGTTCCATTTTATACCTGTAATTTTCAATTATTGACACGGCTGAAGAATTATCTTGTAATTGGGATTTTTTCTCTAAAAAAATATCTTTTTTACAATAAAGATATAACATGCATTATAATTCAAAGCTAAACTTTATACTAACAATGCTAGCAAAACAAAAGTAAAACTAAGTTTAATAGCCCTAGAGAAGAGAAAGTTATGTAAAATGTTCTATAACAAATGCATTTCATATTATCTACCTATTTTCATTTATAGATAAAATATCATAATAGAGAATTTGCCAAGAAGAAAATATTTGATTTTAGATTGAAAAATACTCCCGAACACAATATATCTTTATGATCAAATGGAAAATTAAAGTAGTAGCTAAATTAAAGTAAAATTAGTGAATTCAATTTAGCGTTAATGATTCAATTTAGTGTTAAAGTTTACAATCGGGTCAATTTAGGTTTTGAGTGAGAGATCATAAATTTTGAGTTGCAAACCACTCTCTCTATTTTACATTGTTATAAGTGGATAAAATACATGCAATTTTGTTATGAGTTAAATGGATAAAAAAAATTCTTTTTTAAGCATTTTATATACAAAACGATATATAAAAAAAACGTTTTATATATAAAACGATATAGAAAATATAATGTAAGGTTTTGAAAAAATTGTATTTTAGTTATTATTATGAAATAACATAAATTATAATTATAATTATAATTATAATTATATATATATATATATATATATATATATATATATAATTTAAATTAAAAATAATAATCTAATAAAATAAATAAAAATATAAGAATTAAAACCAGATACAAGTTCCCAATAAAGCATAATATTAAATTAAACAAAAAATAATAATAAATAATAATGAGAGATCAAATTTCCAACCAGATACAAGTTCCAAATAAAACATAATATTAAATTAAATAAAAATTAATAATGAAACATTTTTTAATAAAGTTGTAATTTATTAATATGATTAAAGATTTACAGTTATATTTCCAAAGAAAGCTAAATCAATGTCTTTTATTAAGAATATTAATAAGATGAAACTTTTAAATAAAAAAAAATATGGAAATAAAAAATTTGGTTTCAAATTTTATCTAAAATATTTTTAGTTGTTGAGGGTAAAAGAGTAGGCTTCCCCACCATTATCAAATTTAGTACTTCTAAATAGTAAATTTAGTGCTTTTCGGAAGCTTTATCTCAACCCAAAATGTTCAAGAATAGTGAGAACTAATTAGGATAACACTAGATAATATGGAACCAATATCTCATTTTATACTTATAATTATTAATTATTGACATCGCTCAAGAATTATCTTGTAATTAGGATTTTTCCCCAAAAAAAAAAATCCATTTTTAGAATAAATATATAACATGCATTATAATTCAAAGCTAAACTTTCTATTAGTAATGCTAGAAAAATAAAAGTAAAACTAAGTTTAATAGCACTAGTGAAGAGAAAGGTATGTAAAAATTTCTATAACAAATGCATTTCATATTATCTACCTATTTTCATTTATAGATAAAATATCATAATAGAGAATTTGCCAAAAAGAAAATCTTTGCTTTTAGATTGACAAAAAATTCCCAACACAATGTATATCTATAATAAATGGAAAATTAAAGTAAAATTACTGTAAGTTAGTTTAAATATAGCGAAATTAAAGTAAAATTACTGAATTCAAGTTAGTGTTAAGTTTTACAATCACGTAAATTTAGGATTCATAGATCGGTAAATTGAGATATTTCATTAATTGTAATTATGTATTGCTTGTAGGTATGAATGACTTTGTTGCTAATTTCATTTTTTGAAATATGAATTCAATCACCATAAGTGAATTATGACCTAAAACTACTTTTGATTGGGTATTGCCTTGTCTTCTTTAGATATGAGAAAACATGTGAATAACCCAAAACCCAAAAGCATTTGACATGAGTGAAAGTTCACACCCTTAAAATCCACCAACAAGCTATTTTAGGTGGTGGTTTTGTATATGATTTCACATCAGCATACACGTACCCACATAAAGCCATGTTAAACCTGGATTTATGAAGCGCCTAGAGAGATGAGAACATTTGAGTTGCAAATCACTCTCTCTATTTTGCATTGTTATAACTGGATTGAGAAAGCTAAACCAATGTTTTTTTATTAAGAATATAGATTAGATGAAAGTTTCAAATAAAACAACAAAACATGGAAATAAAAAATTTGGTTTCAAGTTTTATCTGAAATATTTTTAGTTGTTGAGGGTAAAAGAGTAGGCTTCCCCACAATTATCAAATTTAGTGCTTCTAAATCGTAAATTTATTTTTCTTTTGGAGCTTTATCTCAACCCAAAATGTTCAAGAATAAACTAATTAGGTTAACTCTAGATAATATGAAACCAATGTCCCATTTTATACCTCTAGTTTTTAATTATTGACATGGCTGACCAATTATCTTGTAATTAGGGTTTTTTTCTCTAAAAAAATATATCCTTTTTAAAAATAAAGGTATAACATGCCTTATAATTCAAAGATAAACTTTATACTAGTAAGGATAGCAAACTAAAAGTAAAACTAAGTTCAATAGCCGTAGTGAAGAGAAAGGTATGTAAAAGGTTCTATAACAAATGCATTTCATATTATCTACATATTTTCATTTATAGATAAAATATCATAATAAACAATTTGCCAAAAAGAAACACTTTGGTTTTATTATAGATAAAATATCATAATAAAGAATTTGCCAAAAAGAAATACTTTGGTTTTAGATTGACAAAAAATTCCCAACACAATATACCTTTATAATCAAATGGAAAATTAAAGTAAAATTGTTTATCTTAATTTAAATATAGCTAAATTAAAGTAAAATTACTGAATTCAAGTTAGTGTTAAGGTTTACAATCTGGTCAATTTAGGTTTCAGAGATTGGTAAATTGAGATATTTTATTAATTGTAATTATGCATCGCTGGTTGGTATGAACTACTTTGTTGCTAATTCCATTTCTTGAAATATGAATTCTTCCACCATAAGTGAATTATGAGCTAAAACTACTTTTGATTGGCTATTGGCTTGTCTTTTTTAGATGTGAGAACATGTGAATAACCCAAAACCCAAAAGCATTTGACATGGGTGAAATTTGACACCGTTAAAAGCTACCAACAAACTATTTTTGGTGGTAGTTTTGTGTGTTCTTGCACATGCACATACACATAACCAACATAAAGTCATGTTAAACCTAGATTTATCAAGAACGTAAAGGGATCAAAATTTATGAGTTACAAACCCCTCTCTATTTTACATTGTTATAAGTGGATAAAATATACGCAATTTTGTTATGCGATAAAACAAGTCTTTTTTTGGGAATTTTATATATAGAATTATATATAAAATATAATTTAAAGTTTTAAATATATATATATATATATATATATATATATATATATATAAAATAATTAAAAAAATTTCCTTTAAATCAAATTTATTCATAAAGAATGGTAATAATTAAAACGAGATACAAGTTCCGAATAAAATATATTATTAAATTAAATTATAAATAATAATTAGATAATTTTTAACAAATTTGTAATTTATTAATATGATTAAATATTTATAGTTACATTTTCAAAGAAAGCTAAATTAATGTTTTTTATTAAGAATATAGACTAGATGAAACTTTCAAATGAAATAATAAAATATGGAAATAAAAATTTTGGATTCAAATTTATGGGAAATATTTTTATTTGTTGAAGGTAAAATAGTAAGATTCCCTACTATTATCAAATTTAGTGCTTCTAAATCGTAAATTTAGTGTTTTTTGGGAGCTTTATCTCAATCCAAAAGTATTAATAAATGTTTAAGAATACTAAGAACTAATAGGGTAACTCTGGATAATATGGAATTAATGTCCCATTTTATACCTATAATTTTTAATTATTGACATAGCTCAAGAATTATCCTGTAATTATGAATTTTTTTTTGTAAAATAAGATCTTTTTTTAGAATAAAGATATAACATGCTTTATAATTCAAAGCTAAACTTTGTACTAGTAATGCTAGAAAAATAAAAGTAAAACTAATTTTAATAGTGTTAGTGAAGAGAATGGTATGTAAAAAAATATATAACCCATGAATTTCATATTATCTACCTATTTTTATTTATAGATAAACTATCATAATAGAGAATTTTCCAAAACCAAAAATCTTTTGGTTTTAGATTGACAAAAAGTCCCAACACAATATATCTTTATAATCAAATGGAAAATTAAAGTAAAATTACCGTAGCTTAGTTTAAATATAGCTAAATCAAAGTCAAATCATTGAATTCAAGTTAGTGTTAAGGTTTACAATCTAGTCAATTTAAGTTTCACGGATTGGTAAATTGAGATATTTTGTTAATTGTAATTATGCATTGCTTGTAGGTTTGAATGAATTTGTTGCTCATTTCATTTCTTGAAACATGAATTCATCTACCATAAATGAATTACCACCTACAACTACTTTTGATTGGTTATTCGCTTGTCTTCTTTAAATGTGAGAAAAAATGTGAATAACCAAAATCAAATTCATGCCGTTAAAAGCTACCAACAAGCTATTGTAGGTTGTAGTTTGTTTGTGCTTAACATAAAAACATGTTAAACCTAGACTTATCAAGAGCTTAGAGGTATCAAATCTTTTGAGTTGTAAATGACTCTCTTTTCTGCATTGTTAGAAATAAACAAAATACATGCAATTTTGTTATGAGTTAAATGGATAAAAAAATTTCATAATTTTTGGAAATTTTATATATAAAATTATATATAAAATATAATGTCAAGTTTTGAAAAATTGTATTTTGAAAAATTGTATTTCAATTATTGTTATAATATATATATATATATATATATATATATATATATATATATATATATTTAAAAATAATAAAAATTCTTTTGAATCAAATTTATTTATAAAGAATTGTAAGAATTAAAACCACATACAATTTCCAAATAGAACCTAATATTAAATTAAATAAAAAATAATAAAGAGACATATTTTTAACAAAGTTGTACTTTATTAATATAATATTTTTAATAAAAGTAATTCATTAATATAATTAAAGATTTATAGGTGTATTTTTAAAGAAAGCTAAACCAATGAATGTTTTTTATTAAAAATTTACATGAAACTTTCAAATAAAACAATAAAATATGGAAATAAAAATTTTGGTTTCAAATTTTATGTGAAATATTTTTAGTTGTTGAGGGTAAAAGAGTAGGCTTCCCCACCATTATCAAATTTAGTGTTTCTACATGGTAAATTTAGTGCTTTTTGGGAGCTTTATCTCAACCCAAAATGATCAAGAATATTGAAAACTAAGTAGGTGTAACACCCCAAGCTACATGAAAGAATTACTGTAGTCATTAAGTTCGTTTTTATGTCTTCATGCATTAATTTGTTTTACCTTATGATAATAATTAAGGCTGGAAAGCCCAGATTAGAACTTGTTACCTAATTAATGAGTAATTACGAGTTCAGACACATTAATAAAAAGTAAAGTGTTTGCAATATTTAAAAGAAACAGTTGCTCCTCTGCCCTGGAAAGGAAAATATAGAGGGGGAAGAGGAGCAAAGGAGATCCAAGTACAAATATAGAGGGGGAAGAGGAGCAAAGGAGATCCAAGTACAAGACTTGAGTACAGGACTGTCTTGAAACCCATAGTACCGACTAGATATAACCCAGGCCCAAGGTACCCTCTGGATATAATCCCCAAAGTACCCTAGGCCCAAGGTACCCTTTGGATATAATCCCCAAAGTACCCTCTGGGTATAATCCAGATCCAGGGCCAAGGTACTCAATGGTCATTAGATATAATCTAGTTGTGAAAGAGAGAGTTTTTGGAGAAGAGCTTGCACTAGATATAATCCAATGGTGAAGGAGAGAAAGTCCTCGGGGAAACACTGTAGCTGAATATAATCTAGTTGTGAAAGAGAAAAAGGAGAAAAAGTGGGGGAGAGTTTGGACTGGATATAATCCAAGTGTGAAGGAGAGAGATCCAGGTCCAAGGTACCAAGTGGTAGCTACCAAGTGGTAGCTAGATATAATCTAGTTGTGAAAGAGAGAGTGTTTGGAGGAGAGCTTGCACTAGACATAATCCAATGGTGAAGGAGAGAAAGTCCTTGGGGAAGAAAAACTGTAGCTGAATATAATCTAGTTGTGATGGAGAAAAAGGTGAAAAAGTGGGGGAGAGTTTGGACTGGATATAATCCAGTTGTAAAGGAAAGAAAATGCTCGGGGGAGAGTCATTGGCTGGGAAGAGAGGCTTCCCGGACAGCTTTCGTCTCTCTTCCTAGAGAGAAAATGCTCGAGGGAGAGTCATTGGCTGGGAAGAGAGGCTTCCTGAACAACTTTCCTCTCTCTTCCAGACAACTTTCGTAGAGAAAATGCTCGGAGGACCAGACAACTTCCGTAGAGAAAATGCTCGGAGGAGAGGCTTCCGTAGAGAAAATGCTCGGGGGAGAGTCATTGGCTGGGAGGAGAGGCTTCCCATACAAATTTCGCAGACAACTTTCGAATTTTATGCTCATAAGTCAATCAAATAAGTAATATAATTTAAGTAATCTAATTTTTTTTTTTTTTTTAAATGATGATATGGATTATAGAAAAATGGAGATTCCAATATATGGATCGTAGAAAATTGCAAACAGTAATAGAATAATTGAAGATAGAAAATTATTTACTTACCATAATCGAATAATTCAGATGCTCAATACAGAAACAGCATGGAATTGCGTCACAGGAACCACAGTAAATATACAGTAATGCCGTAAGGCTAGCAGATAACGAAGCGATATATGAGCATTCTTTTCCTGTTTAATCTAGCTAAAACACGCATTTAAGAGATTCTGCTTAAACAAAGCATGAAAGAGACAACTACAAACACTTTAATTAATGATATAGCAGATGCATCAAATAGAAACTAAAGATACTAACGAACATTCCAGAACAACTGTATTGTAGCCGTAAACCCATACATAGATGGTTACTGAAAATTGTTTTAGATACATTTTAACTGAATAAGTAAATCTTATCCTCAACATTTTACAGTAGGAGGGCGCGACGGCCTATATACATCCAAAAGGAGGTAAAATCCAAGAAAAGGGGAAAACCCTCGAGACATTTCTACTCTGATAATTGACGGGAATGGCATTTAACAATTCATACAGTCTTTCAGATAAAAATACAAGAACTGAGTAAGTTCCGGCAGAAACCCTCTGCCAAACAAATCCTCCGCATGCATCTAAACCATAATAGTCAAACTGAGTGAGCCGAGGGTGAGTATCTTCCAAACTGTAGACAGCCATGTAGGGTATGAGTTCGCATGACCTCAGGAGGTGCGGAGCTGAACTCGAAAGGACCCTGGTAATTGCAGCACATTACCTGCATTATCATATGTATCGATATTAGAGGCATGTGGTCTGTTAAAAACAAATAAAAACCAGAGCACCCAAGATTAGCAACCTCACCTGAGCACTGAAGGTTCCATCCGGGGGCAGTTCGCCTACACGGCATAAGAAACATCACCTGGTTATAATTATCATGCAAAAACACCATGAACTGTAAAAAGATGGCCGAAGGTTGTAAGCTCACCTTCCTGTAATTGGCATCGAAACCCGCTATCCTTGGTTGAACCAGAGAAACGTCGTGATACCCCTGGACTTTGAGGGCCACCTGATAAGTCATTATAAACCATGAATCATTAAAAACAAGTAATATAAGAATCTGTTATGTAAAAGGCTGCATAAAAAGGGTAAATGTTCCAATACCTCTCTGAGAAGGATGGCAGCCAACACCATAGCTCACGATGAATGAGTTGCAACAACAACTGATTACCCGTTGGACGAATTTGTTGCAGAGCGGCCGAGCCATCAGCCTTCCGAATGAAAATGACTTTCATCTGGCCGGAGGCGGTGGGCGGTGGGCGGTGGGCGGTGGGCTGGGTAGTTGGAAAAACCCTAAATGCTCTCCACCATTGGATTCCCCATACAGATCGACGGACGAAAGCAATAACAGTTGTCGTGATCATGCCGAATGAAAATGACCTTCCATCTGGCCGGAGGCGGTGGGCGGTGGGCTGAGTAGTTGGAAAAACCCTAAACCCTCTCCACCGTTGGATTCCCCATACAGATCGACGGACGAAGCAATAACAGTTGTCGCGATCATGCTTCAACGATGGACGAAGGCATGCCAGAGAACAACCCAGGATCGCACTGTGTGGATGGACATAACCTGTGCCTTTACTCCGGAGCAGGTCGAGGGAGGCCATGTGACTCTTTAATATATGACCGGAACCATAACACAGGCTGTGCGAAATTTAATAAACCATGCAATGAATCAATGTGCCATTGAAACCCTAGTCTACCACCTTGGGTATTAATTAGTGAATGTATTAAATCATAGGTTTATGCCTGTTAATTTTTTATTATATATTATGTTCTGTGTAATGCATTATGGTGTTACATTAGGTTAACACTGGATAATATGAAACCAATATCTCATTTTTATACTTATAATTTTTAATTATACACATGGTTCAAGAATTATTTTGTAATTAGGAATTTTTCTCTAAATATAAAATGTGTTATAATTTAAAGCTAAATTTTATACTACTAATGTTAGCAAAATAAAAATAAAACTAAGTTTAACAGTGCTAGCGAAAAGAAAGATATCTAAAAAGTTATATAACAAATACATTTCATATTATCTACTTATTTTTATTTATAAATAAATATCATAATAAATAATTTACCAAAAAAATTAAAATAAAAAACATTAAACAAATTTTTAAACCATATCAAATTCAAAATTAATAAATAAATATATATATATATATATTTTTTACATCATTTAAATTAAATTACCACATTAACCTTTAATTTTAAATTATATTAATAAAAATAATAAAATTAAATCAATAATAATCGTTTCTCACTTCCTCAAACTATTTTATTAAATAATATAAAAAATGAAATGCATGGTTTAAATTAAATACATCTTAATATACATTTAAAAAAAAAAAATCTCATTTCAAGTTTACATAGAATATTAATAAAACAAACAAACATATACATATATATATAAAATCGAACAACATTAACAATATTTATAGGATATTTATTAACAATATTTATAGGATATTTATATCACTTTAAAGTAAAATATATATATATATTTATATATATATATATATATATATATATATATATATATATATATATATATATATTTTAAAAAATCTCATTTCAAGTTTACATAGAATATTAATAAAACAAACAAACATATACATATATATATAAAATCGAACAACATTAACAATATTTATAGGATATTTATATCACTCTAAAGTAAAATATATATATATATATATATATGTGGAGGTAAATAAAAATTTATAATAAGATTAAATAATTTTTTAAATTTCTATATTATACAAAATTTTATTGTTAAAATAATAATAATAAATGTTATATTTTATTTATGGTAAAATATAATTAAATAAAAAATTTATAATAATATCAATTTTTGTACCATACTTTATAAGTTTAATATTTCAAATAACAAATTAATTTTTAAGTCAAATGAAATGTGATTTATTGGATGCACATGTTTTTTTACTAGTTACTGAAAGAAACAAAAGGAAAAAAACGGCAAAGATATATATATTAAGGAGAACACTTCACATTTTAATAATTCGTATTCTAACCCACGTCAAATCTGCTACCTAAAGACGATTATTAGTGATAATCCTGCTTTACATTGATTGTTAAGTTTGTTTTTCTTTCGCGCACATGTTCAACACAATGAAAGTGGAAAAGAAATTAAAATATTTTTTATATAAATGGAGATTTTAACAACGTAATGATAATATTGGTATAATCTCACGTCCGTTGAAAAAAATTATAATAAACTTTTTTTAAAGACAAACATTATTAAATTTGATAAATCGAAACCATTTTTTCAAACATATGTGACGCGTAATAATGTGTAACGTCAAATTATACCATCTATTCTCGAAAATCACATATTGTTGTAACGGCATCCAGCCTACCATGCAGGTGTTGTCGTTGTCATCCTCCTTGGCTGAGAAATTGCAGTTACAAGTACTGATACAATTGATTGGTAAACAAAAAGAAAGCCAGCAAAGGCAATTTACACTATGTCGTACCCTGCTTGAATCCACTTTTGTTTTTCAATTAGTAGAAAATAGTTATCCTCATTGCTGATTTTTGCTGGTTTTAATGAGATTAGAAAATAGTTATCCAATTAGTAGAAAATAGTTATCCTAAAATGACAAAAACCCATAAAAGCAATAACATATAAAAAACTATAAAATGACAAAAACCCATAAAAGCAATAACATATAATAAATTAATAAAAACCAAAAAATATCCACACCTTTTGAATAAAAAAACTTTAAAGGGTTTGCATTTCCCTATTGACAAGTGACTTTTTATATTAATTTTCATTTGTTTGAAAAATACTTTTATGCGGATCTATGATGCTGTAAAGGGTCTTGACAGACAGTGATGAGTTCAATTTTAATCCCTGGTGTGAAACAGGATATCAAAAATGCTAACTAGATGATTCACAACAAAAGTCAATTTAATTATTGCAACTATAAACTACATTTGAGCCTCATTATGAAATGTAATAATCATCTCTGCTTCATGATCAAGACTCTGCTCTGGAACGCTTCCTGGTATTTGGCTTATTCTCAGCAGCCTTGGGGATCAATAATTCATTTTGACAAGACAACCTTATCCTGAAGACTTGAATCCCTATTAAGACCCTCTTCCATATCTGCACTTTCAGGATCAGGTGACTGCAGTCCTTCTTGAGCAACTTCAATGTCAGGGCTCTGTTTCTGCCTCTCATCAGGCTCAGGGGCACCACTTAAAGTTGTTGCTGTGCCTATGACATCTACATCCATAGTACCACCCTGATCAAGCTCTGGAACCGTTGCATTTAGAGCCTGATTTTCTTCTTCAGATGCCTGAGTAGAAGTAGGGGCAGCTCCCTTTTTAGCAGCACGTTTGGATTTGTCAGTTGCAGGCTTCCCATGTATCTTAGTTTGAATTTCAGGAGGAAGTAGATCAGGTGGAACAACACCCTCAATGCCATGCTGTGAGAATCTGCAAAACCCCTCCAGATCCTGCCTTGTTGAAAAACGCAGGCCTTTCCAACAGTAAACACGGTCATTCTTGTGGTGATACTCTGCCTCAATGCCAGCAGAAGGATCCATATCATCAGCCAGTTCTTTCCAGAAATCTGTAACAGAAGGCATCTTTACCCTCTTTTCATCGATCAGCACATTGGGATTCTGCTCTGTCCATTTCCATAATTGTGAGAGTTCCTTGTTTCCCATTCTCCACCTTGGCCTTTGTTTTTTTACCTCATCTTTTCTTGATTTTGGCTCTGATACTTGTTGCTGAGGCTGCCTTTCAAATGGCAAACACCCATCATGCTTCCACTGAACCCAATTCTGCTCACGTTCCAGTATGTGTTCAATTCTCCTGACAAACACTTTTCCTTCTGGTGGGGTGATTTGGATAAGCTTCTTCACACGCTCTTCATAGACCCAGAAGCTGTTTGATGATCTTGAACTTCTTCACCAATATCATCTGCATTTCCACTTGTAACATGATCACCAAGTGGTTGGTTTTCAAAAACATCCAGCACAATTGCTAAACTTGCAGTGAAGCTTTGCCACTTAGGAAGACTGTGAATCATTGGAGCAGGGTTGCAAAAGTATTCCTGTAAACTCCAGAATGTCTGATAAAAATTGGACTCAATAGAAGAAATCCCATCAAGGTTTTCATATTTTGTGTCATTGGATGTGTTGAAAATTCCCTTGATGTTAACTGCTGAATGCTCTGAGAGTGAGAAAAAATGTGCTAGAAACATAAGAATTCGACCACAAAAGACCACATCACTTGCCTTGGATAGACGACGAAGGAGTTGATTGCATGTCCTGAGCATGACAAGCTTCCCTCTCCCAAGGAGCTCTGCCTTTCCAAGAACTTCCTGCTTGCTTTCAATGTACCCAAACACCTCTTTGCAGTCTCTGATTGTTGACATCTCAGTCAAATCTTCAAGTAACTGGAATATGAGGCCTCCTTCTACATGACCCATTTGGCAAAGATAAAGCACAATATCAAGAAGCTTGGGGATAAGCCCACAATTGTTTTCTGCGTCCTCTTCTGCAATTGATTCCCCATGGTGCATTGTGGGTTCTCCAGCCTCAACTGCAGAGGTCACTAGCTCTTGCAACAAAGCCCTCAAGCCATTTTCTAACAACTGATTTTCATCTTGGGTGAGCACGGTCTGGTTCTTAGGACCCACAGCCTCCTGCAATGCCTGAAGTGAAAATGTTGATGGATGGCCTGGCTTCATCAACGCATCTCTAAATATTTCCCATACTCGGTCTCTCTGGTCATGGCTAGAAATGGGGACAGGGGTTCTTTCCTGAGAAGACTGATGCTGATAGAGTTGAACTCTCAGGGAAGGAACAAGATGGGCATTGTCTTCTGCCATCTTCTAAACCCTACCGATTAACTATTGCCTTTCTCCTCATCAACTGTTCAATTTCGGCTTGTTTTTGAATTTGAAAATTCAAAATTTTACAGAACGAATATGCGCGAATTGTTATTTAGTTAGTTATGGAGTAGTCCGGCTGTAATTCCAGCTCGTCCCCAATCTGTCAGGGGGTGTCAGACCCTCAGTAGGGAATGTCAGGATTGACAGGGGAGGGTGGTGCCAGAAGGAGGGTGGCGGAGCTAGGAAGATTGCCGGTGGCCGGAGCCGGACGATTTTTCGACCGGTGACGGAAAACGGGCCATTTTACCGCCTAGGTAGACTACTCCATTTTCCATTATTTTCGGGGAAAAAAGCATATTAAAGAAATGCATCCAAATTGACGGTTGTTCATTTGAATTGAAGTTGATCTTATAAGATCCAAATCTAAAACGTGCCGTCAACAACTTTTTGAAAACGAAAATACGTACCACATGTCAAATTGCAAATTCTAGGGCTGAAGTTCACACGAATTATTTAGCAGTTACATTAATATTGAGCAGCCACATCAGAACCAGATCAAGATGCCACGTGGTGACAAAGGTAAAAGGCTATAATTCTTGCCATAAAACCCTGAGCAGGCTGGACAACCTTTCCTATCCCTTGCTTTAGAACCCAATTGCAACTCAAAAAGATTTTGAAAAAGAAAAAGAAAAAGGGTAATTGATTTTCCAAGATCATGATTGAGTGGAGATGTTCATTCTACAACTCAGTGCATCATTAAAGTTGAAATTTGCTCATGTCAGCGAAAATAAATTTTTTAAAAAATCTAAAAATAAAAAAATTTAAATAACCATACAAAACATTTAAATAATATGCACTCTAAAAAAATTGCACTTGAAGAAATTAGATCCCTCTAGTCTCATGTATATTTAAGATGGATCTATACTGATATCTTTGAAAACAGAGCGATGGGTAGACCCAGTTCCAGTAGCATGTAAGGCTCTTCCCAGCTCCTTGATGCCGAAATCCTAGCTTTTGTGAGCGTGTTTCACGTAAAACTGTAACACTCGAGAAGAAAGACGTCATTGGGAGCCATAGTCCATGCCAAGATTTCTATACTGGTATCTCTGAAAATAGAGCGATGGGTAGACCCAGTTCCACTAGCATGTAAGGATTTTCCCAGCTCCTTGATGCTGAAATCTTAGCTTTTTTTAGCATGTTTCACGTAAAACTGTAACACTAGAGAAGAAAGACGTCAATGGGAGCCATAATCCACCCCAAGATCTCTTCCTCATAATCAATGAAGTTGTGATAGCAACTCTTTATTTCCCAATCATGCTTCTTAAATTCTTCCACAACAACAAACTCAAACTCATGTCCATTGATTCTTTTATGAAATCTACAAGCAATTGCCTCCTTGAAGCGCTCCATATCATAAAGCTGAGATCTCGAGTGGTGATAGGGGCCAATAGACACTGATTGAGGGGTGTATGCTTCGAGCATTTGATCTATCTAAATGACAAGTTTACTATGCAATTTTTTGATTTTGCCCATAATTTAGCCTGGAAAGATGTCTTCATACCAAGGAGAAAATTGTTTGGTAAAGGTTGGTTGAGCTATTCTCTATGAAATTCGATCTGCCCCTCTTATGTTATTTGAATTTTGTACAATTGTATTACTCATATTTTGCAACACCCGATTTGTCTTTAGTTGAATATTTGAGAGCGTGCTCCGTTTTTCTCTTAGCTATTGAGTCAATTTTAGCTTTTGAATTAGAAGCCAGAGAACCCACTATTAAAAACTATTAAAAACTATTTAAACCCTAATTAGAGCTCTTCTTCTTTCTTCATTCAAGTTTGTCCTGATGATGGATCTCGATTGGGATTCGAAACGTTGATAAAAGAAATGGTTAATACTATGGGTTCTCCGGCTTCTAATTCAAAAGATATAAACCACAGAGGTCTTAAATCCAGAATCAATTTTAGCTACTGTATTGTTTAATTTTTACTGCTTGCACAAAAATAATAGTTTTCTTTCCCTTCAAACCAAATCTTGAACTTGACATGGCCTAAAAAAAAAGACTTGCTATGTTATTTGATATCTTTTGCGCATCAAGCAACTCATTTAAGCTTTCAGTGCCTTGTCCAAATTTCTTATTAAACTTTAATTGACTTTTAGCTTTTTCAGGCTCTTTCCTTAGAAAAAAAAATTCTTCTTCAAGCCTTTCACATACTTTATCTTTCTTACTCAACAGATGATTTAGAATTTCTTAAATCTTCTTACCTTCTTTACTTTGCAGGAGCAGAGGTTCTATAGATTTGGCTTTGTCTTTGATCGAGAATTCATTTTGAATTTTATTTTTATGTCTTAGCCTCTAAATCTCTTCAAGATCACTGACCAACTCTCCTTCTATTTCAACTTCAACCTCTTCTCCATCAAAATCAACAACCTCTACCTCCATATTGTCTATGGCCATGAGCATCAGTTCCTTTGAGCTTTCAAAATCTTTATCCTCATCTAATGATTTTGTTAATTCACTTTCAAAGGAGTTAGCATCTTGGGTGTTGAATCTTTTCTTGTTAGCCTTCTTTTTATCCTTTTGCACTTTTCTAAACATCTCTTTAGGGTTATATTCATTCCTCTTCTTTTCTCAAAACTTGCGAGCATAGTGACGTACTTTACCATAGTTAAAGCACTTGAAAGGTAGATTAGCTTTGTACTTCCCTGAACCTATCTTGAACTTGTTGGCATTTTGGCACAGGTGTGGCGCTTTGATACAGGTGTTGTCCTTGATGGCAACTCTCTTTGATGACAGATCTCCGTTCAGACTACAGAATAAAGAGAAATCTAATATATGCCGGTTAATCAAGTCCAAGTTGCGTATACACGCTGGTGATATGCATGCTAAGTCGCGTATACGCAGGAGAGCTATATACGAAGGCGCGTATACACGCAGATGCATGAACATAAAAGGGCGTATATGTCGGGAAGTTTCCTTTTGGTCCATGGTAGTTAGTCCTCGGTACTTGTGCCCATGTCTTTGGACCAAAGTACCTCGACAGACGTGTAGATCTCTAGTTTTGAAGTTGATGGTTTTGGATTTCTATGGTTTTGGCTCTTGGTATTGAGCTAGGCCTAAGGCTATATAAGGAGGAGAAGATCATTAGGCAAATCATCTAGTAAAGGCTTGAATATCTGAAGAAGAAAGGATCTGGTATGCAGGTTCTGGGTTGCTTGATCTAAGCTAAGGAGAGATCACTTCGGTTGATGAAAGACTAGATCTAAAGGATAGATCGGGGTCTAATGATTTGAAATGCACTATTATGATATGGTTGATTATGCGTATTTCTAGATCTGCATACTGACGCAATGTTATGTTCTGGGTCTAACTGATGTCTGGTACAGCTGCAAGTTGATAGAATTTATTTTTAGATCTGTACGCAGGTTGGCTTCGGTAAAAGCGCGTGTATACGCGGGTTTCTCTCATTGAAGTAGCGTATATATTTTGGAGCTTGATTTTTGAGTTACAGTTGGGTCTGACTGTTATTGCAGAGTTCTGTAGTCTGCTCTGTGTTCTGGTAACTGGTGTTTGACAGGGTTTCAGTGGTTCAGTGATTGATGATGCTAGTATTGGATGTTTTGTGCTTCAATGATTTGTTGTGAAAGTTGAATGAATTGTGGTCTTCAGATTGTAACGTTGTGCTTCAGGAATATCCAGTCTGAAAATGTATGAAAGGTCGTACCTGAAAGAAAGAAGATTGTAGGCCAGCACCTACGTACTAGTATCTTGGCTAGTACAAGAGCAAAGGGGGTTGGAGCTCCCTTCCAAGGAAGTTTGGAGAACGAGAGAAGGTTGTAGCCTTCTGCAGGTTGTAGCCTGCGTACTGGTATAAGGCTGCACCAGTACAAAAGGATTGTAAACTGAAGTTTCATATTAAAGATAGAGACGACTTGCAGCAGGTGGTTTTCACCCACATTGGGTTTCCACCTTATATCTTGGTGTTCATATGTGTGGGTCTGTGTGATCGGTTCTACTGCATCTGTTTACTCTTAATATGGTGAATAATGTCCTCATGCACTTAACTGAAGATAAACTGACTGAATTATAAGATTTCTAGTTATACGCTGTTTTCTTTATTCACAGTTGCGTGTACACGCCGGTTCACTTAACGAAAGTAGCGTATATGTTTCTGAGCATTGAAAAAGTTTTATAGTTTTGATAATACTGATTCACCCCCCCCCTCTCAGTATTATTTCCAACAATTGGTATCAGAGCAGGTCCTTCAGAGAAGCTTGATCGCTTGAAGGTAGATCGTACACCATGAGCAACTACGAGAGAGAAGCATCAATCAGGCCACCGATTTTTGATGGGACAAAGGCATTTGAAGATGATGATTATGAGGATGCTGTAGATGTGAATAACCTCTATGATGAAATTACTAGACTCAAGAGATGTATAGAAGAAAAGAGTGTGATCATTGATACTCTACAATTTCAAATTGATGAAAAAGAAAAACATCTTGAAAAACTAGAAGGTGAAATTGTTGGTCTCAGAAAAGAAATTGAGAAAACAAAAGCTATTAATCTTAAGTTTGTCAAAGGATCTGAAACCTTGGATGAGATTATCAATGTGCAGCGATCTCCTCTGATCAAGACAGGTCTTGGATATAATGGAGAAACATCTCAAGCCTCTACCTCTAAAAGTTATCTTGATGCAGCAAGGAGAAGCGAGCAAAGGCCAAATAAAAGTCATCAGGTGAATCAGGGACAGTTTATCTCAAGAAAAAATAAAGACCATCAAGAAATTCAGGGACAAACAGCCTTAAGGACAAACAGAAGCTACAATCAGCCACAGGTAAAATCTTCCCAATTTGCTCCAAGAATGAATAGAAGCTACAATCGGTTGGATGATAGATCTGATTATCGCAGAAGTTTCTTTAATGGCCAATGCTTTTCTTGCCATAACTTCGGTCACAAAGCAGCTCAATGTGTTGCCTACAAAACAATCATGACTAGAGAAGCTCAAAAGCAAGGGAGAATGACTGGAACCATGAAAAGGACTTATAACAATTTTTCGGTTCTTGAAAATGAAGTTGAATGCTCTATTTGTAATAACTTTGGTCATGAAGACTCTGAATGCAGGAGCAGATTCCGGAAGACAACTCAGAAGGAACAAACCTCAAATGTTAGAACATGGAGAACAAAAGAATCACAACCAGAAAGATGTGGGATAGCCTTTTATGCAGAAGGTCAAGAAAGTCTATGGTACATTGACAGCGGATGTTCGAAGCATATGACAGGGGACAAAGAAAAGCTTGAGTCATATACCGCATTAGAAAAGGGGAAGAAAGTTTCTTTCGGGAACGATATCTCTGCAGCCATAAAAGGAAAAGGTGTTGCTCCGTTGAAAGAGGAGGTCAAAGCAGGAAATGTTTTATATGTTGATGGATTGAAGCATAATCTTCTCAGTGTCAGTGAGATGTGCGATCAAGGAACTGAGGTAATATTTAGATCAAATGGATGTTGTGTTCGCGATCTTGATACAGGTAAAACAGTGATCAAAGGAAGAAGGACTCCAAATAATCTATATATCTTTGAGGAAAGACAACAATGCTACTTAAGCAAGGATGATGAACATTGGCTATGGCATTGGAGGTTGGGGCATCTAAGCTTTTCACAAATAAGGAAAGCATGCAAATATCAGGCAGTTCGTGGTCTTCCAGATATCAAAATTCCAGACAATACCATATGCAAATCTTGTCAATTTGGAAAGCAAACCAGAACTAACTTTCCAGAGAAGGAAGGATCAGCTAGCATGCCTCTCGAGCTAGTCCATACAGATGTATGTGGTCCATTTAGGAAGAGGACACCTCGAGGAGAAGAATATCTGATATTATTCATTGATGATTTCTCCAGATTTGTTTGTTTAGGGCTCATGAAGCACAAAGATGAAGCATTCGAAAAATTCAAATCCTTCAAAGCCTTGGTTGAAAATGAATCAGGACACAAAATTAAGTGCCTCAGATCTGACAGAGGTGGGAATTTACCTCAAACGAATTTTTCGATTTCTGTGAAGAACATGGGATAAGAAGAGAATTCTCTACAGCTAGAACTCCTCAGCAAAATGGGGTTGCGGAAAGAATGAACAGAACAATCCAACAAATGGCTCGTGCTATGCTTGATGAATCAGGTACTCCCGCAACCTTCTGGGGTGAAGCTGCACATGTTGCGGTTATTATTCTTAACAAAACAAATGTCCGAGTAAACAGCACTCAAACACCTCATGAGCTCTGGAGTGGTGAGACTCCTTCGGTGAAGCACTTCAAAATCTTTGGGAGCAAATGTTATATTAAAAATACTGATGAGCAACTTGGAAAACTTGAACCAAGAGCAGATGAGGGCATTCTTCTTGGTTATTCTCCACATAGCAAAGCATACAAGTGCTACAATAAAAGACTTGGCAAAATTGTTGACAGCATTGATGTAGTGGTTGATGAGAAGGGATATATTCCTAGGCAAGTTCACCATGAAGACATTGAAGAAGATGAAGGTTACCCTCAAAGACGGAATGATGAAGAAGAAGAACCTCAAGAAGAACCAGAGGAGCAGACAAGAATAGAAGAGAAGACTCCATCCAGATATGTTCAAAAGAATCATCCGGAATCTCAGATTGTGGGGCAGAAAGAAGCAGGAGTACAAACAAGAAGGACACTTGCAGAAGCTTCAAGCTATTTGGCATTACTCTCCTCCACTGAACCACAAAATGTGAAAGAGGCATGCAAGGATGAATGTTCGGTCAAAGCAATGGATGAAGAACTTGAGCAGATCGAAAAGAACAACACTTGGGAATTAGTTCCTAGACCAAAAGATAAAATGTAATAGGAACAAAATGGGTCTTCAAGAATAAATTGAATGAAAATGGAGAAGTAATTAGGAACAAGGCCAGACTCGTTTGTAAAGGGTATGCACAGCAAGAAGGAATAGATTTTGAAGAGACCTTTGCTCCTGTGGCAAGACTTGAGGCTATCCGAATGTTCCTTGCTCTCTCAAGCTTTCAAAACTTCAAGGTATTTCAAATGGATGTGAAATCAGCCTTTCTGAATGGAGACTTAGAAGAAGAAGTATATATTGAGCAGCCAGATGGTTTCATTCTTGGGAATGATCCAAACCTTGTATGCAGATTAAAAAAGGCTCTCTATGGACTCAAACAAGCTCCAAGGGCTTGGTACTATCGCTTGGACAAATATCTTCACCAACAAGGCTTTTCAAAAGGATCAGCAGATAGCAATCTCTATATAAAAGTTGAAAATAAAAAATTGCTAATTCTTGTTGTTTACGTAGATGATATTATCTTTGGCAACAATGAAGAGACTATGAGTCAAAACTTTGCCTCGGTTATGCAGAAAGAATTCGAAATGTCACTACTTGGAGAATTGACATATTTTCTTGGATTGCAAATTCAACAAAATGAAGGAGGTATCTTCTTGTCTCAAACCAAATACCTCAAGCAGATCTTGAAGAAGTATGGCATGGAAGAGTCAAAGCCAGTATGTACACCCATGGTTACAGGATGCAGCCTCAGTGCAAATGATGAATCAGCAGCAGTTCACCAACCCACTTATAGATCCATGATTGGGAGTTTGCTCTATTTGACAGGTACCCGACCAGATATTACACATGCAGTAGGAATTGTTGGAAGATTTCAAGCCAACCCAAAGGAAACTCATCTTCAGGCAGTCAAAAGAATCTTCAAGTATCTTCAAGGGACCCAAAACTATGGCTTATGGTATCCTAGAAATACAGATCTCACTCTTCATGCTTACACAGATGCAGATTGGGCTGGAAGTGTGGATGATAGGAAAAGCACAAGTGGTGGTGCTTTCTTCATGGGTTCCAGATTAGTATCTTGGTTCAGCAAGAAACAGAGTTCGATTGCCTTATCTACAGCTGAAGCAGAATATGTGGCTGCGGCATCTTGTTGCACACAACTTCTTTGGATGATGCAGACCTTGCAGGACATTCAAATCACTTGCACTCCACCAGTTTCTATCTTATGTGATAATACTAGTGCAATCAGCATTTCAAAGAATCCAGTCATGCACTCAAAGACCAAGCACATACCAATCAAGTACCATTTTCTCCGGGAACAAGTGCTTGAGCAGAAGGTCAAGTTGGAGTATGTTCCTTCTAAGGAACAAATTGCTGATATTCTCACAAAACCACTGCCCAGGGAAACTTTTGAATATCTCAGACAAAAGCTGGGAGTAGTTGATGCTTCATCCTGCTGTTGAAGCTTGTCTGTTCTACAAAAAAGTTGGTATACGCAAGTTACGTAAGGTATATACGCGTATACACGCGGATTTATGCGGGGAAAGTCGCGTGTATGGTGTACGCTTGTTGTAGAGATTATATCCGCGTCCATACGCTGTTTTGTACAGGATAAATCGCGTATATGGAGTTCTGAGCAGCAAGGGCAAACTCTGGTTTGAAAAGGTCTGAGATGGGTATGTCAGAATCCTTCAGACACAGTTTCAGAAGGTGCAGCAGGCACAGGTTCAGGGGGAGCAGCTTAAAAGTCTCATAAAGCATTGTTGGCATTTAGATGTTTTGGTTATTGGTTTTAGGAGAAGGAGCTCAGAAAGAAATCCTGGTTGCTGATCTAAAAGATGTTTATCAGATGCTGCTGGTGACTTTCATAAGTCTTGGTCTAGACCTGTTGTCTCTATGTCATGTATCGCTTTTGTGATATCTCTTTTATGATGTCAAGGTCATGTAACGGCCTATGTTGGTTTCCCCACTATGCCTGGGATGATTGATATAATTGGTTGTTTCTGATGTGTCCCCTCTTGTTAGGGAGTATGGATGTATGTATTGAGTCTTTTGGTGATAGGAAGGTTCCTTATGGTGTAGAAGTCTTGGTTCTTGTTGAAGAACATCTTTTACAGATCTGGCCTACAGTCAGGGGGAGCATGATTCAGCACAGCCAAGCAGAGGTATCAGCATGTATTCAGGGGGAGCATAGCCCTTTGCCCTTGATGACAAAGGGGGAGAATGATTCTAAGGATCTTAAGGTTGCCATCAAGTCCAAAGGGGGAGATTGTTGGCATTTTGGCACAGGTGTGGCGCTTTGATACAGGTGTTGTCCTTGATGGCAACTCTCTTTGATGACAGATCTCCGTTCAGACTACAGAATAAAGAGAAATCTAATATATGCCGGTTAATCAAGTCCAAGTTGCGTATACACGCTGGTGATATGCATGCTAAGTCGCGTATACGCAGGAGAGCTATATACGAAGGCGCGTATACACGCAGATGCATGAACATAAAAGGGCGTATATGTCGGGAAGTTTCCTTTTGGTCCATGGTAGTTAGTCCTCGGTACTTGTGCCCATGTCTTTGGACCAAAGTACCTCGACAGACGTGTAGATCTCTAGTTTTGAAGTTGATGGTTTTGGATTTCTATGGTTTTGGCTCTTGGTATTGAGCTAGGCCTAAGGCTATATAAGGAGGAGAAGATCATTAGGCAAATCATCTAGTAAAGGCTTGAATATCTGAAGAAGAAAGGATCTGGTATGCAGGTTCTGGGTTGCTTGATCTAAGCTAAGGAGAGATCACTTCGGTTGATGAAAGACTAGATCTAAAGGATAGATCGGGGTCTAATGATTTGAAATGCACTATTATGATATGGTTGATTATGCGTATTTCTAGATCTGCATACTGACGCAATGTTATGTTCTGGGTCTAACTGATGTCTGGTACAGCTGCAAGTTGATAGAATTTATTTTTAGATCTGTACGCAGGTTGGCTTCGGTAAAAGCGCGTGTATACGCGGGTTTCTCTCATTGAAGTAGCGTATATATTTTGGAGCTTGATTTTTGAGTTACAGTTGGGTCTGACTGTTATTGCAGAGTTCTGTAGTCTGCTCTGTGTTCTGGTAACTGGTGTTTGACAGGGTTTCAGTGGTTCAGTGATTGATGATGCTAGTATTGGATGTTTTGTGCTTCAATGATTTGTTGTGAAAGTTGAATGAATTGTGGTCTTCAGATTGTAACGTTGTGCTTCAGGAATATCCAGTCTGAAAATGTATGAAAGGTCGTACCTGAAAGAAAGAAGATTGTAGGCCAGCACCTACGTACTAGTATCTTGGCTAGTACAAGAGCAAAGGGGGTTGGAGCTCCCTTCCAAGGAAGTTTGGAGAACGAGAGAAGGTTGTAGCCTTCTGCAGGTTGTAGCCTGCGTACTGGTATAAGGCTGCACCAGTACAAAAGGATTGTAAACTGAAGTTTCATATTAAAGATAGAGACGACTTGCAGCAGGTGGTTTTCACCCACATTGGGTTTCCACCTTATATCTTGGTGTTCATATGTGTGGGTCTGTGTGATCGGTTCTACTGCATCTGTTTACTCTTAATATGGTGAATAATGTCCTCATGCACTTAACTGAAGATAAACTGACTGAATTATAAGATTTCTAGTTATACGCTGTTTTCTTTATTCACAGTTGCGTGTACACGCCGGTTCACTTAACGAAAGTAGCGTATATGTTTCTGAGCATTGAAAAAGTTTTATAGTTCTGATAATACTGATTCACCCCCCCCTCTCAGTATTATTTCCAACAGAACTTCCTCACAAACATAGCTTTATTTTCATTTGATTCACAACATGAACCATTAAGTTATTCCTTGGGCTTCTTATATGCTTTAAAGGCTTAATCATTTATTGTTGGTTTGCCATTGGAAATTCTCATCTCATAGGAAGTAAGAATGCCAAGTAGCTGGCCACAAGTGATATTTTTCACATCTGTCATCTCCTCAATGGATACAAATTTCAGATGAAATCTCTCAAGGAGAGATCTCAACAACTCTTGAACTATTATAGGCTCTTTCAACTCTTCATAAAGACCTCTTATAGTATTCACAACCTCATCAAATCTAAGAAATTATTTAATAATATCTTCATCATATTGCATCTTCAAAGACTCAAATTTCATTATAAAACCTTGAAGCTTGGCTTGCTTTACCTTGTTCTTACCCTCATAGCAACTACTCATCTTATCTCAAATAGGTTTTGCACTAGTGCAATCCATGACCTTCAATAGTTTTGATTTAGGTAGGCTAGCTAGTAGAGCATTCATAGCTTTAGCATCACTTGTAAAATCCATCTTCTAATCTCTAGTAATCAGGGTTTGAGGCTTTTGATATTCTTCTTCCAATGCACACCATACATCATCACTAAGGGATTGAATATAGGATTTCATCATGACTTTCCAAAACACATGGCTTGTTCCATTGAACATTGGTGCCCTATTGGTGTATCTTCCTTCCTATTTTGCCATGGTCTTTGATCTTTATTCCAACTATTAAATTGATCGTAAAGTAACTTGGTTTCTCTAATACCAATAGTTATAAGCCAGGACAATACTGAGAGGAGGGGTGTGAATTAGTATTGTGGGAATTTGTAAAATTTATTTCACTTGTAAAGAATATTAGGACACCAATAAACACTTTAACAACAATTGATGTGAGCATCACAAGAACCAACATAATAAGTAAAAGTAACACACATAGATTCTTCAAAATTCCCTTCAATTACTTTCACAAAGATGACTTTCTACTTGTTCATTACAAAGTTCTCTATCTACAACCAAAAGGAAGCTACTAATCCCTAGTTTATAAGCTACTGCTGAAAGGAGCTACAACCTCTGATTTATTAGCTACTAATGAAAGGAGCTACAACCACTAATTTACCAACTATTACTGAAAGGAGCTATAATCCCTAATTGTTTACCTTCTACTACTGGAAGGAGCTACAACCCCAGATATACAAGCTACCACTTGCTTAACCCATTAGAGGAAATTTCATCCTAAAAATGGTCTCTTAAGGAAAAATAATAAAATAATGGTTGAAATAATAAAATAAGAGATACATTTTGGAGGGAAAATAATAAAAAAATATTATTTTATTTTATTTTATTTTTGGTTTATCTCCTTATAGGTTTGCTCAAATTTCAAGTGTAGACACGCGTTGGATACATAATTAAATTCTACATCCAACGAGTACACATTATGCATAAAGTGTATGTTATTCAATGTATCTTTTAATGTATCTTCAATTTTTATCAATGTAAGTCTTCTCAAAAGTATGCATAATGATTACTCGTTGGATGTGGAATTTAATTCCGCATCCATTGATGGTCTACATTTGAAATTTTTGTAAGCCTTTAAGGAGATTTGTCAGAAAAACAATTAAAAAAATAGTTTTCTTCTTGTCCCTCCAAAATATTTACATGTACCTCTTTTTAAATTTAAAGGAATTTTATTGGTTTACATATTATGTCATGGGAATAACATGAAAATTTCATCAATACTTTTAGGTTGAAATTTCCTCTATTTTCCTTGATTCATCTTTCATTTCATATTCTAAATCAAACCATGAAGGCCACTATCTTTCTTAAAACAAATTAATTCATTATGTTAATCACTCACCCCAAACACCATAAAATTACCTTCAACAATATTTATCATTGATCAATCAACCATAACATTAACTTATGAACACATATTTACTCATCTTTACTTATCTCATCTTGCAAATTTGATTATGCTTATAAATAAATTGAGCTAATATTTTTTGTTTTTGAACTTCTAGTTAAGTTCAACTCTTTAGCTTGCATGAGTTCATATTTTTTCTCATCTCCCACTTCATTCAAGTCTTCTAAATGTGGTCTTAGAATTTTCAATCTTTAATCTATTGTCTTTGTGAGAATTGTTTTGTTAAACTATCCAAATTTGCAATTATGGAATTGTACAGGTTTTAGGAGGACTTTTATAAATTTGGTTGACTGCGAAGTTTGGCCAATTTTTTAAATGTCTCTAATTCTATCCATGCCACTAATTTTGTTGCTAATTCGTCCATGCCACTATTTATAGTTTTGTGCAATTCTTGTTTTGGTGGTTTTCATTAAATCTAGCGCAAAATGTCAAATTTCCTTCATTGTTGCTTAATTGCGTTGGCACCTATACATTGGCCCTAATTATGATAGAACTGCGGGTTGTGACCTAGTTGTAATGAGGTCAGGGGCTAAAATAGGTTGGGGTTTTGAAAGTTTCATTCTCCATTCACTGCACTAGGACTGGACTTAAGAAAAATTCATTAAAACAAAAAAGAAGAGAGCACATAACTAATTAATGAGCGTGACTTTCAATGTAGGTTGGGAGTTTCGAGGTCGGAGGTCGACCAGAGTTTTACTAGCATTTGTCCCCGACTAGCCTAGAGGCTCGACTATCACACAATCTCAACCTAGGACCAAATTCTTTTGATTTTTACCAAAAACAAATTCATAAGAAAGCTTCACCAAACATAACCGCTGACCCTAATTTTTAGGTTCTACCACATCACCTTGTTGATGTCATCCTTATGTCATCCATGCCACATGGTGTCTCCTTAGTGGTCACATGTTGCACCAGAATTTGGCCCACTTGGACACTTGAAAATTCCAAATCAGCATGCGATGTGTCACAACCTCATAGGTGCACATCATCTTGACTTCATCATGCCATTGTTCTCCACTGGTGTATCCATGTCGCCTCTGTTAGCCCATATAATCATGCATTGTGTCTTCTTCTAGTCAGCTCCATGTTGTCAACTTGTATGATGGAAGAGGGGTCTCAGACCTCTATTTTTCATCAAATTCCTTTATAAAATTTGAAGAGGAAGAATGGATTGGGGATCTGCTTATTTATTTTTCTGTATACCTGCACTTGCTCCTGACTTTCGATTATGTTAAAGGCTTGACTAGGTCCGACATGGTCGAGGGTTAGGGGTCAAAGCTTATTTCCTTTTGTGGCAGCTCGACTCTTGACTGGGTCGAAGGACTGAATAGGTTGGGGATCAGGGCTTTGCGAGGTAAGACTATGTCAGGCTTCAAGGCATATCCAAGCCTAACCTTGAACCTTGTTGACTTGAAAGCTTGGCAAGTTGAATCTTTTCACCTCTTTAAGTCCTGAACTTTGACCTGTAATAAATTTTGATCTAGGAAGCCTTTTCCAGAATTCAGCATACCAGTGGAAAATATTTTCCAAGCTCTATCCATATGAGCACTTTCCAAACATATTTGAGCTAATCTTTTGAACTAAAAATTTCTCCAAGTATTTGTTCCTTTATGAATATTCTTGCAACGGTCTTTTCCTTTCCTATAAATTTTCCATAAATGACAACTTATTTATAACAATGTTTATATGCTACATACATTATATATAAAGTTGAAATTTTTCACACATGATTTGAGATAAGTGCGTGATTTATACCAAGGTAGAATATAGTTGATATGAATTCATTTACACTTAAAGAAAACAATGGTCATAGTAATCTAAGTTGTGTTGTTAATCTCCATAATGTTGATGAATTGTGTGTAGTGAGGGGGAAGAAAAATTCATCTGCACCTGCGCACTATGCATAATCTATCAACATTATGGAGATTAATAATAAAACTTGACATGTGTTTACTTATGGTATATCGATTTATTGTGTTCTCTAATGTTCGAGGTGCATTTTATTTTTCACAATGTTGAGAGTAGTTTTATAGCATCATTTAGCACTCTTGTAGACTTGATGCTCTTGTATGGCCTTGAGTGACCTTTCCCATGCAGACTTGATCCTATATTAAAAAAAAATATTTCAAATTCCATACACGACTCTACCCATTCAAAATCACATACATATGCGAGTTCATTAACTGCATAACAGTGTGTACCTTTTTAAATATAAAAAACTAAAATAATATGCTATTTTTTATGCGGGGTTCATGGGTTTTACTTGCAACCCACCTACGGGAGCTTGTAGAAAAACTAAATTAACTAATTTCACGTGGTATATATACACACCTTGGGTAGGCCTAAAAGGAATAAGAGAAGGGCTATCGACATTATACCCATTTTGCTCCCAGATCAAGTCTAATTTTCCCATATCTCCTGCATTTCATGTCTCTATGGAAACCCTTGTTTCCTTTGCAGACATGTTTGTCATCTTTATAGCATCTCCTTGCATTTGTTAGAGAGGTTTTCTTCGTGGCTCGGGCTTGAGGGATCCAGAGAAAGGCTTCGTTGGTGCTTTAGATTGGATCAGGTTGTACCTTTCATCTAGCTATTGTTGAGTATCAATAGAGAAGCTCACGCCTTGTTCCTGATATGTTATTGTCTTATGAATAGCAATTTATATGTTTATATTTGATGATCTAAAATATCTTTTATGTATGGACATTGAATTATATATCATGTATTTTCTTTTCTGAATTGATTTGCAGTCCTACTCGATTCTAGAGGAAGCATAGGGTTTGGACCCTACGTGAAAATCATCAGACATAGGACTTCTGGGTAGGATTCCAAGTCCGAATTTAATAATTCACATGTTTAGCATGCTTTCTTGAATGATTTTATTTTTATTTTATTATTCTCCTCTATTGAGGTTCTCAACCCTTACCTTTGGGAACTTTTTTTGCCAACAGAATTGGAGACTCCACTAGCGGATAACATCAAGTATTTCCTAGAAGGGTTGTAATTATTTGATTTGGGTTTTTGTCTATTGTTTTTTAAATTTTCTAGCCTTCTGGACTCTTAGGAAATCTGGCCAATCAACTTGATCTCTTGGATTAGGAATATATTTTTATTTTTCCCTAATTTTCCATTTATACATCGTTTTTGTTGCATATAGAAGTGTAGATATGAATTTTATTCCTAAGGAAGATGTGTATATATAATTTCTTTAGAATTAGTCATGTACATACACATTTATGGTGTTACATATTCAGGTACAGATTAAAAAAACAGAAATTTTTTTCATTACTGTCTTTTGTTGTGGGTTTGGCCATGTTTGCCTGTGTATTTGTTGTTTGAATGAGGCTTGAAGTCATATTTTTATCAGTTGTTGTCGATTTTTATTCCACCTCTTTGGTGAGAATCCTATTTCAACCTAGGGTTTGTAATTTTTTAAGTTTTTCATACTTAAAGTTGGGTTTCAAACTTTCTTTGTGAAGTGTTTCACTGTTCTGTGTTGTTGGGACAATTAGTTTCTCTTCTAACATGGTTATAGCCTAGTTTTCTTTATGCTTCTTTTACATTCTGCAAGTTGGCTTGTTTTTTCTATTCATATCTTGTCTGAGAAAAGTGTTTGCAATTCTTGGTAAACGAGAGATTTCAGTTCTCTAAAATATTTCTCATTTCCAGAATTCCTTGTATCTTCCTCACCAAATCACTCAAGACGTTTTAGTCTCCTATTCACATTAGTATTTTAATAGTTGGGATCATTAATGAATAGTTGGATTTGAGTATGTTTGTTGTTGTTGGTCTTGAATTTGATGCTCACTTTTAGTTTATGAAATTTGCAGCCTTTAAATCTTTTTCAAAAAAAAAAAAAAGCATTTTCTTTGTTGTTTTTGTTTCTTGGTTTTGTAGTATTTTGGGTTCTAGAAAATGTGTGAATTCCTATTATAAGGTTAAAATTCCTTTTTTCTTTGAGGAGTTCTCTTTATCTTGGGATTGGCTTCTCCTTGCTGATAAAGTTTTCCCTTACATTTGTGATCATGTTAGTTTACCTTTAAGTCTCTTTTCGAATCTTGCATCTGCATACCAGTGTGCATTTGGTAAGATGTATTATAGACATTATTTAACTCTTTTGATAGTTTTTAAATGTTTTAGTGAAAATAAAATAAAAAATTCTTTATTAAGTCCCTCATAGAACCTTTGTAGAAATCATTTTTCTTTGAAGAAAATTAGTTTCATTTTCATGTAGCTTCGGCTTTCTATTGGTTTCTTTTGTGTCATAATACCATCAATTTTACTTCCATTTCCCTATGTCCTTGTAACAACCAATTAAAATAAGCGCTTAATTTAAATGAACTAGACCTTTTATTTTTGTCATAGAGACATCAACTAGTCTAGGACATTAGGGCCTTGGAATCTAGGTGTGTGGAGAGTAAAATCTCCAAGGCCACTTGAACTGAAAGTATAGAAGTTTAATGAAGAGTGGAAATCCAGTCTTATTAATTTGTCTAGGAAAACTCTTCTAACACATGAGTTAAGCACAAGGACGTGTGATGATAAGGGAAAAGAGATACCCCCTCTTCTACTTGTTGGATCACATGCCCACGACTCCTCCTGATCATGAACTTGTGACCCTAGTTTCCTTTCCTAGGGACCACACATGAGACTGTGGGGGGGGGGGGGGGGGGGGGGGGGGTGGGGGGAATTCCCATGGTACCTGAGGCATACATTGCATCACTTTTAGAGTACTTCTGGAGGGTGCCCTTATGAAGCTTGGGTACTTGAACTGGCAAAGGCTATTATCTGGAGATTAGTGTAAATGCTTGTGATACCTTATCTGGTATGAATAGGTCCTTATCATCCCAAACTACCATTAGGAGGTCCTTTATGTTGCTTTCTTGTATTTTGGTGTCCGGTCCTAACTACCCGGAGCGAAAATACTTGGAAGTTGCTTGCTTGGTTATATCTTTAGGACTGTATAGTGGAGTGCTTGTTGCTCTTTGTATTTAGTTAGCTTTAGGTGGATTTTTCTAGTTAATTTTGGACCTTTGATTCTAAGTGACTAACCAACCACTCCACTGGTCTTGAAAGGATTTTGATCTTTCTATTGAAATTGTGGAGTTTCCTCCTTAATGGAAAAGGTTTGGTTGTACATCTCTCTTCCCTGAGAATTCATTTGAACAATCCCGTAAGGCAAGGATCTACGTATAAGTTGGGTATGGCCAATATTCATGCGGAAGCCAACCAAGGGACCCCTCGAAAAGGGGATCATTGTGATTTTCCTTTATTTGGAAATGTTGGTACTCCCTTAATGGCCACTTTGAATATTCCTGGATTGAATTTTGGACAACCAGTTTGGCAGTGGTCCACTTCGAATATTCCAAATGTTCTTGAAGCTTCTCAAATGAATGCCTTATTTCAAGGGAATCAAATGTTCATCTTCTTCACAAGATTAATATAGGCTTTCTCTTTGTCCTCCATCTTGTAATAATAAATCTAAAAATAAGAGAAATAGGAATAATAAGAAGAAGAATAGTTTGCTCCATGAATCATCACCAACCTCTACTAGTCATGTTGGAAATGAGCCTTCAACCACCACAAGTCATGTTGGGGGCATAAATTTAGTCACTGCAAGTCATACTAGAAATGGGTCACCTGCCTTTGTGAGTAATATTTCTGTTGACTCGCCTGCTTCTGTGAGTAGGATTGGGTGCACAAGTCCTATCTCTCTCAAGAATGAGTCACTAACCTCTGCAAGTCATGTTGGAGGCTCTCCACCAACCACTACTAGTCATGTTGGGTGAATGGATGTTGCACATAAACCTAGGCGTAGAATATTTAAAACAAAGTTTCCTTGCAATATATTCAAGGGATACCATCTTACTCATTTGTGCCATGAGATTTCTGTGGTACAAAGGTTGTGGTCTGAGTCTGTAGGTTCTTCTACTCCTGAACCTTTTATGGTTTCTCAAAAACATACTCAAACAATGTTTTTGAAGTGATTGAGTCAGTGCAATCTTTGACTGATCCCACTCTTCTTTTGGGGGGTGAAGTTCCTAACAATGGAGCCTTCTTGATTTCTATTTCATAGTCTTCTAGTCTAGGGGGGCATCCCAGTCTCTTCAAGTGCATCCCCTCCAAGTTCTAGGAGTGTTTCCTCTGATTGGGATAATCTTGTTGAGCCTCATATTCCTTATGTTGCACCATTCCAAATATAGGTTACAGTTAATTCCAAAAATGTCTATTGATGTATGATAGATGAATGATCCTCTACAAGTATTATATCCTCCTCGATTTTGAAATATTTTGGTTCTCTAAATATTTTGGCAGCTGATAGTGAGTCGTTAGCATATGATAGAAGATTTGGTGAATCTATAGGTATTGTTCCTCAATTGCCTATTACTTTAGGTGGGAAGACTATCTTAATCGATATGGTGGTGGTTGATCTCCCTTTAGACTTTAATATTCTACTTGGGTTTGATTATGTCTATTCTATGAATGTTGTGGTGTCTTCACTCTTTCGAGTGATGTATTTTCCTCATAATGGAAGTATTGCCACTATTGATCAACTTGCATCTGATAATCACCATCCTAATTTGAAATTAGTTTAGAATACCCCTTGGTATGTTCCAAGTGTTCAATTAGACTCTACCCCGCCATGTCTGAACTATGTGGAATCATATCCTCAATGCTCAATTGTGTTAGAGAAGGATCATTTTAACTATTATTTTCCTTCTCAAGACTTGATCTTGGCAGTTGATCAAGTGATTTATCCTATAGCGACATGGGCCCCCTCGCTTCCCTCTTTGTATCCTTCAGGTTCTCAATACTTCCTCGATGTTGAGTTGCATTCACAGGAGGAACTTTTTGAAGCTATGAGTTTTAGCTACCAAAGGATTCCTTGGCTTGAGTCTCACAAGGGGCTTGTCCTAAAGAACTAATGTACGTAAGTTGCAAGGTTGTGGCTCCATGTACCCTATTGTACATATAAGGTATGCATCTTCAAGTTTTGTATTCTATGACACAAAGTTTTATCTAATGTTTATATATCAGATGTATTAACTTCTTGTCCAGTGTTCCCAATTATGTCTACAGTACTTTGAAGACTTCACTTTTTGGTATTTTTCATGGTTGGTACGCAACTAAAAGTATTTGTTCTTGAAACTGGCATATTCGTTGGGTTCTCCACCTGCATTGTGAATTGTCGGTTTCCTTTTCCATTTTGGCCTTAGGATCGACCCCACCAATCTATTCCAAGGAACCTGCTCACGGATTAGAAAACTCATAACCTGTGTGGTAGATCCTACCTTATCATGGATGTCCTATATAATACCTTGTTATCACTTGGCAACCATGCTAAACTTTTGTTCTCAGGCTCAGGATCCCTCTTTAGTCCCACCATGACTTTTGGTTGAAGCCTCAATCTTGTTCTTCTTCGCTATTTTATGGTATTATACCTTAGAGGCTCCCATGTGTTTAGTTGTACTACTACATTATATTTTGACTACTTGTACCTCTTTTGGCCTTATGCTAACTTCATTTGGTATCATGTATAAGTCACTTTTGGCCATGACAATTTCCAAGTTCAAACCATGCATTCATTAGTCTTTGCAACTTGACACCTATGTTTCCATGGAAAGGATATTCCCCCAAGTGTCGATGACTAGCACCTGCCTCCTTCCATTGAGCATAGGATTGTTCGAGTCCTAAGAGATAGTGAACTTTCCCTTGACACTCATTCTTTCCTCTGTGCTATAGCCATTCTTTTATTCCTTTTTAGGATTTAAATATGGGAAAGACAAAAAAACAAATATTCCAAAACGAGCAGAAATGAGATAGTTTCTTCATCATTTGATGGAAGCTATAGTCAGTTGTGTTGCCATTGAACAAAGAGATTAAAATGAGTCTTTCCTCCATTGGGATGAGACTTAGTCTAGCTTTAGGGAAGCCATAACGTTGTTCATGAGTTAGTCCTCCTCCAATTGGTTATCTCTTCCAATCATATGGAGAGTTTGTTAATGCCTCTTGGATTTGCAAGCTTATACAATGTAATTTTATGTTGCAATAAAGTCACATTAAGTTGTGATTCTTTTCAAGGGAAGTAAACTTGTTGTTGGCCATTTTGCGGTGTCTCTTGACTCATTTATGTCATCCAAATTGTGGTGTCTCTTGACTCACTTTTTTCGGCCATTTTGCGGTGTCTCTTGACTCATTTCTATCGGCCATACCCGACCTATCAAGTTATCTTCGATATCACATCATCTACTTGCTCCTTCACTCATGTTGGTTAAGGATGTCCCCATTGAATTCTTACTGGTGGGTTTTCTCTTATCGACTTCAAAAAATTTCTCTAAGAGTAAACCTAGAGTCACACCCTAACCCTATTTACATCATTGATAGGTCATCTTGTGCTGAACATCAATGGGTATCATGGATCTTTTGCGAAGCATTTTCCCTTGTGTTCGATGTCAACTTATATTATCACAGATTTGGATTCGTGCAACACCTTGGTTTCCATTTGACCCTATTAGTGGGTTCCTCTCCTCTGTGTCAAATTTCATTATTGGTTTGTTCATAGTATCTCTATCATGTGCTAGCCACATCTTATGTATGCTGGAAATATACTTCAGAAATTATCAGCCTGTGGGTTACACTGGTGTTGGCTAATGTCGGATGCTTAATTCCTTCCTTAGAGAGATCTTTCACCATCGAGTCTAACTCATTGCTCTAGGAATAAGGTCTAGAGTCCTCTTTTCAGTACTTTAGGGTTTGTAGTCATTAGTGGAAGACTCCTTTGCTATCAACAATGAGAATACATCAATTTATCCCGATTGATATATTCTTTCATTTGTTCAACTTCAACGCATTTATTTGCACTTATTATATTGTACTAGGGTACCTTGACACGCATTATGATTATTGATGAGTTTTCTCGCATTTGTTAATAGTATACATCAATGAGCAGTAATCAAACAATTTCTCACATGGTCGACTTCAACTCATTTATTTCCATAGTCTAGAAATCTACCATATGTGGTCCATTAATACCTCAGGTTGTGCTAGTATCTTGGTTCACTTGACATCTCCTTCAATTTTCTACGAGTGACATCGTCCACCTTATATGTTGTAGTCCTTCACAGCAGCATCCTATATGTTGGAACTCGACTTTTTGCAGTACCACTATTCCACCTTTATGACTTGGTAATTTTATGAGGATTAATTATGTAGTATCACTTATTAGACAATCTTCTTGCATCATTGATTAGATATTCTTCCATATGTGATATTGAGGCATAAGTCCATAGTGTTCTTTTGCGGCTATGATCTGATGATCCATTATGTACTCTACAACTTATTTTGTTCCCTTATGTATACATTTGGATCCACTTTATATTTGATCAATAGACATGCTTTATTACTTATGAACATCTGTATGCCGACCTCAAAAATGAGTTTTCTTTCTGACTCCTTCCATAGGTATTCAATGAGCTGGAACCTTGTGATCTCCTCTGGGTTTTTTGGATGACTCCTCTCTCAATACTTAGTATATTTTGACCATCATGTACCCATTCTAACCTAATATATTAGGGGGCATATGTTATAGCATCATTTAACACTTCTATAGACTTCATTCTCTTATATGGCCTTGGGCATCCTTTTCTCATGCAGACGTGATCTTATATTAAAAAACAATATTTCAAATTGAATGTGTGACTTTTCCCATTAACAAGCATGCACATACGCAGGTTTTATAACTGCATACCCATGTATACCTTTTTAAATATCAAAAAATAAAATAATATGTTATTTTTTGGGTGGGGTTCATGGATTTTTTCGAGATGCCACCTATAAGAGCCTATAACACAACTAAATTAACTAATTTTAGATGGTATATATACACACCTTGGGTAGGCCTAAAATAAATAAGTGAAGGGCTATTGACATTATACCCATTTTTCTCCCAGATCAAGTCTGATTTGCCTATGCCTCCTACACTCTCAGTCTCTATGGAAACCCTTGTTTCCTTTGTAGAGATTTTCATCATATTTATAAAATCTCCTTGCATATGTTAGAGAGGTTTTCTTTGTGGCTCAGGCTAGATGGATATGGAGGAAGGCTTTGTTGATTCTTTGAATTTGATTAGGTTGTACCTTTCCTGTACCTATTGTTGATTATCAATAAAGAAGATAATGTGTTGTTCGTGATATGTTCTTGTCTTTTGAATAGAAATTTATATGTTTATATATGATGATCTAAGATATATTTTATGTATGCACATTGAATTATATATCATATATATGCTTTTCTGAATTGATTTGCAGTCCTGCTGGATTCTGGAGGAAGCTAAGTGTTTGGACACTACGGGAACCTCATCAAATGTAGGACCTACAGGAAATTGCCCAAGTCCACATTTAATAACTCACATGTTTGGAATGATTTCTTATCTGCTTCTTCTTTATTTTCTTGTTCTAGTCTGTTGAGGTTTGTTATGCAGGATTTATGATTGTGGACAAAGGTATCTCCCCTAGGTTTGGTGGCTAACCTAGAACAACAGAGATACAAGGAACCCAATGCTTTCCTTAAAGTAAATATATGACAGAATGAAGCCTATCTGGAGTCTGTCACATGCTTCTCTACTTATTTAGCTTGAATTCTCTAATTCTAGCTCTGATTTCCATAATTAGAACCTGCGCAGTCAAATAACACAACCTAAGAAACTACAAGATCTATAAAGTATCATTTAAATACTCTATTCAATAGATCAACATGCTATTGAAATATATGAAAAAAAAGATCACATATAGGAAAACATAAAATTCTTTGCATTAACATAAATGGAAGGAATTACAACCATAAATAGATGTTGAAATTATAGAAGAGCTCCTCCAGGCTGACTTGTCCTTTCCTTGTCACAATGTGTACCTCCAATCACCCTAAATGCATGAAATGAAACCTCTCACAACAACAACATAAGGGTAGAATCACTCTCCAAAAGGCAACCTCTTGCATAAGGAAGGTGGTAAATATATAGAGGTGTGGGGTAAGTTGGGAGTTCTTATCCAATTACCAATCTAAGGTTCTATATCCACATTTGTTGGGAGGATGGGATCAAAGAATAAGGGATGGAAACTCCAAAGTATAGTAGGATAGGATCTGAATGTTTTATCTAAGGTAAATGGTTGTAACAAATTCTGGAAGCTTATGGAAGAGGAGCCTTCCAAAATTTCTATATTTTTCCCAAGTTTCTAGAACCAACACAACTGCAAAGGGGAGCAACCTGTAGGTGATCAACATAGGCCACAGTGGAGAAACTTGTAGCTGAACGCTATCCAAAAAGAGGCCTGGGAGTGTTGATATTGAAACTGGCTCAGATGATGCAGTTTCAAACAGAAACATTGAGGAATGAAAGAGGCATGCCTAGGGATTTGTGCAAGATGATAACAAGGGGGAATAAGATGTTGGTTGATCCCATTAGGAGGCTTATTGATTGGGTGTGAAAAAACAACCTATAACAGATTGCTCCCTAAAGCACAAAGTCAAGAATTATGACTTATGACTTAAGTGCTTTACCTTGTTACAACTCGAGATCAAGAAAAATAGCTAAGATTCATCTATTACAATACATTTTCATCATGGCGTATTTGTTGCCCAGTGAGGCATACCCATACTCAACACATAAGCTAACACAACATGTATAATGATCAAAATACGCGTCCAAAGATGATAATTGGTGGATCCATCACTAGATTACTTTTTGTATGAATATGGCTAGTAAACATTGTGATCTTTGTATAACTCCTGAAATCATAGCCCAAATGGATGAAACTAGATCTAGGGTCTTCTATCTCCTTCACATGACTAACCAACGTACGAGTATAACCATGTGAATCAATGAACTGAATTTGGACATGGTAGAAACCATTTGATTACCGTTTAATGATGTAAGACATTAACAGACATGAGAGAACCCATTGATGATGTTAATGGCTCTCAAGCTACTATAGTACAATCCTTATGGTGTGAATAAATGAGTTGATGTTGAACACCACACATAGTCTTTTAGTCAAAGGAACTTGATGTAAAATTTTCGTCGAAAGAAAGAAAATTTTCCATTGATGTATGCAAGAACCAAGGTAGCAAAGGGTTATTTCTAAGTCAGCATCCTGGATAATGTGCTGATGTCAACATGAACCGATCCATCGTAGGAGGGATTTGATGTATCCCCCATCAATGATATGAAATGGGTATCATGATTGAGACAGAACAATGTTGATATGGAACTAGCTCAGGAACGAAAAAAATGGAATGAAGGCTTAGGATTATTGTAACGGGTATTCATTGAATGACTTCTCTTGAACATAGACGTGAAACTAAAATGGAGTTCGAAGCATTGACCAAAAAATAAAATGGAGGCTCTAAAAATTGTACGATGAAAAAAATATAAGGATATTACCCAACCCAACAACTATGAAGATGAAGTAGAAGAGTGTCATGTTCAAGAGTGACTCACTACTATTAGCAAATGGAACACCTTGTCTTCCCAATTTCCCTAACCATACTTTGCAGCACCTCTTTATTTTTTAAGAAGCTTGAGGAGGATAACATATACTTGATCTGTAAGTTCACCATTCATATGAATCCCTCTAAGTATATTTAACAAACCCTAAGAAGGAGATGTTCAACCTTGTCATGTTTGACAAACCCATTGTTGTTTGATGTTTTAATGAGTCCATTGAAGATAAAACTCAACATCTTTTTCATGTTTAGTGAGTTTCAAAAATAGGAAAAAAAAGACCCTATATGTCCCTTTTCATAGATAGTCTCTCAAGTCCAAAAAGGTAGAAAATAATACTCAAGAGAACCTCTTAGCCATGTTCAACTAAGGTATTCATTTTTCGTAGATATTCTATCTGATTCCGAAAAAGGGTTAAACTTATACTGAGTAAACATATTTTCAAATACTTTTACAACTTTGAAAATACAACCGGTCAATGATTTTTTCATATTTTGGGAGCCTGAAAAAAGATGAAAGAGGACTCCTCTTAGAGAAACGAATGGTATAAAGGGTAGAATCTAGTTCTAGTCATGATGGAATTGCTCAAGACATGCAAAGGTCAAGAGGTTGTCTAATAATACCTCTTGTCATAGCGGTTCCTCAGAAAAGTGTAAAAAACAAAGTGAAAACATATGATCGACCAAGAAGATGGTGACAATGGAATGAGAAAACAAAGGCTCATCTCAAAAAAACATGTTGATAAAAATGGAAATCGTGAGAGGTAGGATGAAAATGGTTTCATTTTTACAAAAGCTTGAAACATGGGAAATTATGATTGAAATTGGTTTCATTTTTACACAAGCTTGAAACAGAGGAAAGATATGCTTGATATAGGTTTATATTTCCCCAACATAATGACTCAATTTAAGGTACATGCCCCCCAAGCTTCATTTCATTCACTTAAGTAGACTACTCACTACTAACAGGTGGATGGAATGAAGGTTCATTCACATTATCAAGTGAAATACTCAACTGGGAATCTATGAGATCTAACAAAAGACTTGAATTGGAAGGGGATCCATTTCATTTTTAATGAGCTTGACAGAGGAAAATAACTATGCCCGTAGGACCTTGTTCATTTTTTTAATGAGCTTGACACAAGAAAAGAACTATGGTCATAGGACCTTGTTTCATTTTTTAATGAGATTGACAAAAGAAAATGATTTTTTCTTTGGGATTAGATAATGGCCTCCAAGAGACGATGGCTTTCAAGAGGTTCTCATCAGATGGAAGAAAAATTCTCTGGAATGGATACATATCACAGGACCAAATGGAAAGAGAAAGCTCCAATGCCCCTAGTAAATGATTCACCATATCACTTATTGGATCTAGGATGACAAAAGTTGAGAAGACAGTGAAAGGCTCATATTCATCAGTGCTTATGTGAACATGATAGGCTTCCCCATAATTAACCTTTTGTGGGGAAGATGCCACTTTCATATAAGGACCATTTATGTAATTAGTTGATTAGGAGCCCAATTAGGACCAACAAATGAAAGTTGGTCAATAGTTACGATTCTTCCTTCATGTGCGAAACACATCACATGAAAGAGTGAAGATACAAGAGCTCCCATAGCATAAAAATAGTCACCCCCAAGGAGTAAATTAAAATATAATGGGCCTTGGACTACCATCACATCAATATAGACAATATCTTCTCCCAAAGTAATAGGAAACTTAGGAAGGATCTCTAACGATTCACTGGTTCCGTTGTTAAAAGCTAATAGATTCTGGGTAATGGGAACAAGTTTTGTAGAGTTTAAATATTTCCAAGTAGTTGAGGACAAAATACTAACAAATTCGTCTTCATATATGATTGTTTTATGTATAGCCACATTATAAGCATGTACTATGATCTAGAAGGGAACGTAAGGAGGAAGAATATATCCTACTAGTCGACTCCAACCAAAGGAAGTGACCATGGTACTTGGAGAGGGTGTCGTGGGAATGGGAGAAATGCCCCCTTGTACTATGTGATGGAAAAAATGTTGTGCAGTGTTGTGGGAATGGGAGGATTCCCCCCCTGTGCTGTGGAAATGGGAGAACTATCCCCTAGTTTGTTAGAACCTGAAGAAACGGGAAGAACTTGAGTGATATGAGCTACACTCTCTTTAAGAAAGGTGTGATCAAATGAACGTGTAATCGAGTCAACGATTTTCTGAACCAATGGTTGGTTAGAAACAAACTCATGGGATTCACACTAATAAGGAGTGAGATTGATTGGATTTGTATTTTGATCAATCACTTCATCAACTAGTTGAGGATTGGGAGAAAGCTTTCAATAACTAGCTGAAAGACAAGGCTGAGAAGCTGTAAGGTTTTCCAACACTTTTGAGGCTTCATCCATATAGGGAAAAAGGTGAATTGGATGATTTCCTTCACATAACCTGTAGGAAAACTTAACTTTACCCTTTTTCCCATGTACCTTATTCTCACTAGTTGATCGTTTGTCACCAACATGATCTCCGGAGGTTGATGACGAAGGCTGATATGAGCCTATGGACCACACTTATAATATATTGGCAATACTAGGACAATATCCAAGAAGGTGGTCACCCTTACATAAAATGCAAGGGAGTTTGACTTTATGGGGTTGATTGGAAGACTTGCCCATACTAGTTTCATCCATAGAAATGGTTGCTTGATTCTCCCCTTGCTTATTTTGCTTCTTCTTCTTTGTCCTTTTCTTCTTCTTCTTAGCTTCCTTGTTACTAGAATAAAAAATTGCGCCATGTGAAGAGGAAGAAAGGGATGAAGAAAAAATAGGTGAAGAAGTAAAAGGTTCAACTTTAGGATGAACATGAGGTTGATGTTTTTCAAGCAAAGGAGAACTCAGTTGAGAAGTGGTTTGGACATTCGAAACCATAGGGGTCAAAAATAACCAAACTAGAAAACTAATGATAAATCTTGGAAGGGATAACATTGCCATATACAAAGCACCAATATTTTCAAAAGATGGAAAAGGACCAGGATTCTTGTCAGAGGGGTTCCCTTGATTAGTACACTCTGGAACTGTTGCCATTAGTCTCAACATAAGATCCACTAAGGAGTTGTTACATGGGGAGGATGTTGTTTTGTGGTAAATTAATTGACTTCAGAAATTAAAGACACAAACAAAACAAAGGGGTAACTAGGCATAAAGGTTTACCAAGCAATTGTGAACTTCAATATACACCTTCGCAAACCAAGGAATTAACATACATCCAGGAAATCTCCCTGAATGTTGTGTTTGGTGTATCACAATATATAAGGAAAAATACTGGGTTACTTATGGATGGATAGAAACCTATAGTGAACTCCCAAAATATACTTGACGGTACGTGGGAGTGTAGTCCATAGTAGTGTTGTCTAATGCGTAACCATTTGATGAGAGCGTTCTCATATACTTTACATGTGTAGAACATCATCCAATATACCCAAATGTACGTGGAGAACGATCATATACACTCACATACGTGGAATGAGATTTCACCGCTGGGATGCAACACTGGAAAAAAATGACATCTCCTATGTTTAAGGACATTGGAACATGTCTCTAGCCTAAAGCTCTAAGTGCTTTTGTTAATGTTACAAATTATCCTTAGGATGATTCAAAAAAGTTTACTATTTATGTTTGATTAAGTTCTAGGTCCTGAATATTCTAAATTGAAAATCTAACATGAGAAAATGGAAATCTTTCTCCTTCAATGAAAATCTGGCTAAGGAAGGGAACACAAAATCAGTATGCATCATACAACATGTAGCAAACATGATGTAAGATGCAATTTACGTTTTAATGTAATTGTTCCTATATCAATGCACATACAAAACCCTAAATGCTAATGCAAAAAAAACTCTTTTGAACACACTTAATTTTCAAAATGAAGAAAACTAAGATGCAAATGTTTAGTCACTAATTCAAATGAACTTTTCAGAATGAGGACTAGAACAACAATTCATCTAAGCAACCAACAACGAAGCGAAATTATTTTGCAAGACACACAATGATAAGAAAAAATAAAAAGTGAAAGAAATCCTTATGAAAGGAAATCAAATACAAATGAAAACCAAACGAAGGCTTTAGAGAGACCACAAGGAACTCAAGACTTAGGGAAGTTCAGTTGGAAGTAGGATGAAAAATTATTTTGCAAGAGGCAATAAAAAACAAGTGAAATTTTTGTGCAAAAATAGGGGCCAACGTTGGTGCAAAAAAGGCACTAGTTCTTTACAACACTAGTACATAGTGGGCCCATGTGAGGTGCAATGCTTTGTCAAAGGCACTAGGGGAGAATTGGTCTAGGGATAGAGGATTATGACACAAAAATTGTAAAAGAGACTCAATGAAATCACTTCCTAGGTATATTCTTGGTTGGGTAAAGAAAAAAGGTCTATCAAAGATGTAATCAAACACAAAGGAAAAAGGAACCAGCAATGGAATACACTCCTCCATAAAATGGTCACCAATTTATTATGTGGGATTTACGATTGCAGACAAAAGTACCTCCCCTAGGTTTGTTGGCTAACCTAGAACAACTGAGAGACAAGGAACCCAATGATTTCCTTAAAGTAAATATATTAAGGAATGAATCATACATGGAATTTTTCGCACGCTTCAACCCTTTAGCTTGAATTCTCCAATTCCATCTCTAATTTCCAAAATTAGAATGCGCACAATAAGATAACATAAGCCGACACGCTATGAGATCTATGCAGTATCATCTAAATATTCTATTCAATAAGTCAAAATGGTATTTAAATATATTAAATAACAACATCACATATAGGAAAACAAAGAACTATTTTCATTAATATAAATGGGAGTTACAACCATAAATAGACATTGATCTTGTAGACGAGCTCCTCTAGGCTGACTTGTCCTTGTCACAATGTGTTCCTCCAGTCACCCTAAATGCATGAAATGAAACCTCTCACATCAACAAAATAAGGGTAGAATCATTCTCAAAAAGCAAACCTCTTGCATATGGAAGGTTGTAAATATATAAAGGAGTGGGGTAAGTTGGGAGTTCTTATCCAATTACCAATCTAATATTTTAGATCCACCTTTGATTGGACGATGGCATCAAAGGATAAGGGATGGAAACTCCAAAGTATGGTAGGATAGGATCCAATTTTTTTTATCTCAAGTAAATGGTTGTAACAAATTCTGGAAGACTCTAGAAGAGGAGGCTTCTGAAATTTCTCTCTTTTTTCGAAGTTTCTAGAACCAACGCAGGTGCAAAGGGGACCAACTTGTAGGTGTTCAATGTAGGCCAAAGTGGAGCAACATGTAGGTGAACACTGTCCAATAAGCGATCACGGAGCATTGGTCCTAAAATTGGCTCCGATGATGCAGTTTTAGACATAAACTTTGGGGAATAAAAGAGCCATGCCTAGGGTTTTGTGCAAGATAATAATAAGGGGGAATATGATGTTAATTGATCCCATTAGGAGGCTTATTGATCATGTGTGACAAAATGGCCTATAGTAAGGTTGTCAACCCTTATATAGTTTTATCTTATTTTGTTAATAGTTATGATGTATAGTGTAAATATTTTTTAATAATTATTATGGGAACCATGTACATTGTCTATAAATATGGTGCACACATGATTTGAAACAATAGCGAGTGATTTATACCAAATTAGCATATGGCTGCTACACACTCATTTTATAATCAAAGAAAACAATACTCACACAGATCTAAGTTTTATTGTTAATTTGCATAACGTTAATACATTGTGCAAAGTGAGAAGGCGCGGAGGAAATTTTAATCCTCTGCTCCTTCACTATGCATGCAATGTATGCAAAATGAGAAAGAGACACATTCGCAAAATGTTAAAAGATATTTAATTTAATAAATAAATAAAACATAACTTAGCACCATGGATAAGAGGTGCTAGGAAATTCCTTTCTCTAAGAGAGTTTAATTGGAAATTTTTAAAATATTTTTGCAAATGCACTATCAGCTTATAGTTTCCTGTTATGAAATTTAATAGTTTCATTAAAGTGTGGGAGTTAAATTGGAAATTAAGAGTGGATTTACTACATTCAAACTATGATGAAATAAATTACTATATTACCCCGTTTTCATATATTATTTTAAAATTTATATTACAAATATTTCACAATTATGGCATGAATATTGTTATTATATCTAAAAATCATCACTAAAAATATGCAAAAACATTTATCCACATAAATGTCCAAAAATTGGAATAATATTATATTTTATATTAAACAATATTAAACCAATAATAATTAATAAGAACATATTAAATTAACAATGATTAATAATAAAATCTACTACTATAATCTTACATTGGAGGGACTAATAAAATAAATTATTTACACTACATTACTCTCCTCTGCACACAAGTTCAAGCTTGATGATGATTGAGAAGTCGATGCAACGGATCAAACAATATCACGTGAATTCATAGAAGTCGCCTCTTCTGAAACTCTTAGAAGGAAAAATGGCTTTGGTTCCTAAATGATGATTTAGAATAATTGTTAAGGAGAAGTAGATGAAATGGATCATGTGTTGCCAAGTGAATCCAGAGAAGTCACCTCTCTTTAATATCTCGGTAGAAAATGGCTCTGATGCTTGGGTGTAGATGACCCATTTTCATTGCCTCTTGAATATGAGGAAAGTGGTTTTAATGATAGTTTTTGTTTCTGTCATATGAAGGTTAATCATTTGGAGTTGAGTCTTGTCATTTCTACCCTTAATTTCAAGCCCTCTATCACAACAATCTCACACAACAATGATTTGCTGTTCTTTCCATGAAAAAAATATTTCATAGTTTATTCTATTCTTGTGGTACTTGAGGTGGCTTCTTACAATGTGGATAAATCTACATAACATTATGGAAGAATGGATATAATACATTACATTCAGGGTCATTGGTAAGAGTTGTAACCATTGCAACCATGGTTGTTAAAAATACTGTTAGCAAAGAAGATAAAACATTTTCACTATTTGAAATGGGTGTATGTTATATCTTTGTAGCATGTATTAATACGAGTGGCTTCAATATAATTCGAGTTTTAATTTTTTGGTTTATTTCATTGTGGCACTCTTCAGTTATGTTAGTAAACATTCATTTTCTTTTATCTGGGATGAATATTTTGTTGCAAGTGATAGTTTACTTTGGCCTATAGGGACAAGGGTTAGTTGTTGCATTTTGATCAAACTACCATTAGCTCGGCACCAAATTTCAAATAATTCCATACGATCTCTAAAAACCCTATTTCTACTTAATAATTTTCATTGTCATAGTCACATATATCTAAGTGAAGAGACATGGTAACATAGACCAACTAATATTTTGATGCACAAAAGAGACAAATGGATTTTACATAAAAGAAGGTGAAACATAGCACGTGGTTACTTATGATATAGGGATGTATTGAGATCTCCTATTTTTGAGGTACATTTATTTTGTTTAATGTTAAGAAGATATAATTTTATCTTAATTTGTTAATGATTTCAATAGGACAATTGTTTATGTACTCTGTAAATGGTTTATATAGATGAAAATTTACACATGTTATTTGAAAGAAAAATAAGAGATTTGTAATAAAGTAGCATATGGTTGATACACACATTTTGAATTTAAAGAGAACAATGTTCACATAAATATATGTTTTAGTGTTAATCTCCATATTGTTGATAATTTGTACAGAGTGTCTGTACCTTTGCAATGTATCAACATTATGGGTATTAAATATAAAAATTAACTTGTGACTACTTGTGATATAGGGATTTATTGCGGTATACTACATTGGAGGGCTTTTACTTTTTCTCAGCGTTGAGAAGATATACTTTTCTCTTAATTTGTTAATCATTGTTATTTGTTAATACTTATGATGTATAGTGTGAGTATTTGCTAATAATAATAATAATAATATATAACATATATACAAACCATTATATATACTCATAACACATTATTATTATTTCTTAGTGTAAGATTTTAAAGACTTGCAAACTAAAATCATGAATTAAATAACATGAGTGAAAAAAATTGTTGATCATAATTTATGCAAAATTATACAATAATATTATGACATGAGATATCCTGGTTGAAGACATACATAAATTTTCTTACAAAAAATCATTTTGTAGTGACATCGTGTCTGACACTCGAAATATTGAAGAGATTATTCTCGATCACCAGAGAGATCAGCCAATATCAAGTCAAAAGAGATTTAGTTGAATAGCATGTGGGTGGGAAATTTCTTGAAATTCAAAATGGGACACACAATGTGGAGGTGTTGAGGAAGCACAACGAAATATTCCTTTTCACCTTCGCATTTCAAACAATGTATCAATATTATGGATATTAAAAATAAAACTTAACATGTGGCTACTTATGATATAGGTATTTATTGTGCTCTCCTATGTTTCACTTTTGTAATCTATTAATTTAGAGCAAAGGATGTTAAACCCTTTGTGCAAAGTCACATGTAGTTCTAATTTTTCGCACCGAAATCCATAGAGGAAAAATAGAGTGCAGGATAAAGTGTGTGCGGGGAATGTGTGTGTGGACCGAGAGACATAAATTTTGTTGCATATTCTTTCTCCGCACAACCTTTCTCTTGCACTTCTTGCATAATTTCATGAAAATTAATAAATAAAAAAATAAATAAATCACACCAAATATATATAATAATGATTTATTAAAATTATATTTGGAAGGAGTAATCAAAATACATGAGCACATGACTACATTCACCATTCCTAGGTTCCAACATAAAATTAATGAATCTAGATTGTTCCACATCGACAGCACAAAATATATTTGGAATATACTAGGGAAAGAATCACTAAACATTAGTGAGTTTTCACTAAATCCACCTTCATATTTGTTGATGATTTCTTCTATATTGATTTAGAATGTACCTTTTATATACAACAAGTCTTTATCACTCGGATATGTGTTTGATGCACTCAAAAAATCTTATTGCATACTGTACAAATAGCTTTATAAAGACAATATTTGTAGCTTTCATCATATGATCAAGAGATGCTAATGAAATGATTAGATATTCGTAAAGGATGTAACTATGTATATGCTTTAAAGTTAATGGATTATTCAAATTCCGATATGCCATGTACACACGAAAGACAACAGAGAGTAGTTGAAATATTAGCTGACGACATATACTCACTGCCCTAATTTCCCTTCTCCATCACTTTGTAACATCCATTACCGCCTATATATGTCGGCCAGGAGTGTTGTATCTACCTCATTGCGTCATCCCCAACAACGGTAGCAATGGTTGGTATGTTTCATAGATATGCATCTCTGTCTACCATGTACTACAAAAATAGTATATCTACCACACCATGTGAAACAACAATTGAGTTAAATATGAGTAACGTCTTGGGTAGATTAATGATCTTTAACAATTTCACCTTGGAGCAGTAATTTGGGATTGCATTTTGATTCTTTGCGAAAGCTCTATTTTGGTGTGCGGAGAAAGGGAGTGTGAGATAAAGTGTGTGCGGGGAATATGTGTGCAAAGCAGGTAGCACAAATTCCTCCGCATACCCTTTCCCTTATACTTCTTGCAAAATTGCATGAAAATTAACGTATAAATAACAAAAGAGATCACACCAAGAATATACAATTATGATTTAATAAATTAACAATGTGAAGGATTAATAAAAATACACGAGCACATGACCACATTGAAAGTTAAAATAATTTCATGACCACATTGAAAGTTAAAATAATTTCATGTCTACGATTGGCGTGAGCATACCGATAACAAATGTAGGAAAGCAATTGTGCGAAGTAGTCTTTGTGCAAAAAAAGTCACCTATACGACAAAGATGTATGAAAGAAGCGTGAAGAGACAAGCATAACGACAGATTAAAAAAACGATTGCAGAAATAAAAAATTCTCAAATAATTACAAAACACAGACACAACATTACCTTAATCATACCAGCATATCAATGCCTACGAAAAGAAATGGAGATTACACTGCTATACAACTATCGCTCTTATTTTATATAGCGACTAAGATACCCCAATATTTTTAGTAATGTGTTCTTGTTTTACGTGTCCACATATATTCCATTATTTTCGATCATGTTATAATTCTATGAGAAAAATTATGCTTATGTTTCTAACGCATGCTTTTTAATTTTTCCAACCTATGAAGATTTAACGAATGAACATTAACACTATGATAGAATCTATAATTATACTACGTATTTTTCCATAATATGATATGGAATTCAAGATAGTTTAGTGTAGTCTAAATGGTTTTTTAGCTCTAATTTAGTCCTGGCTTAACACCGAGTCCATTTTTTTAAATATACTCCTTTGTTTTAAGTGTCTAAATTCCATTTAAATATATATATATATATACCCCTTGTTTCCAAATTGAAAAATATTATTGTCCTACACTAAAAAAGAAAGCCATGGAATATCAAAACATCATAATTAAAATATAGAGGAGTTATATCCTCATGGGTGCATTTCATTATTGCCAAGGCATGGAATATCAAAACATCATAATTAAAATATAGAGGAGTTAAATCCTCATGGGTGCACTTCATTTTTTGTTGGCAAATAACTTTCTTTCCCGTAAAATTGACAAACGTGGTTTTATAAGATCCATTTGCATCTTATTTTGATTCATTTAGGTACTAATATGTCCCACTATTTCTGTTCACGTTATCATCCTAACATGAAAATGACACTTCTATTTATGATGCATGCTTTCAATGTTTCATCATATTAAGATTGAATAAATGACCAAAGTTACAATTGCAAGTCCTTTTCTTACATTATGAAATGGAATTCAATATATTGTGAGGTGGCCCAACATGTGTTTTTATTGTTGAAATTTTCAAAAGAACGTATTTTTCGTAACATGGATATGCATTCCTTCTTAGATATTCGCATATGAATTTAAAAGTAATTCCCTTTGATCAATTTCAGAGTTATTATAAGCTATTATTAATCAATTATTTTTTAATTAAATTATTGTAATTACGAATATAAATATAAAGTTTCTGGTTTATTAGAGATAGAGAAAGAATATTAGAAATAGACAAAGAATAAATTTCTTAAAACATAAATATATTTGTAGTATAAAAAATTGAGACAAATGTTTGTACTATAATAGTCACTCATATGAATCATCATTTTAATATAAATATGTTTAAAAATATTTTTATTTCAAATTATATGCTTAGCAATTAAATTTATTGAGATTTTGTATGTTTACTAATTTTATGTTCTCAAGTACTATTTTATTATTATGAATTCATATTATTTAAATTTATTGTAAAGTGATATGTTCATTATGATTTTTTATCAATAAATTGAAATGAATCAATTTTATTTTTTATATTTTTGTTATTTTTTAATTGAACATTATATTGTTTATTATTACTTGATTTAATATTTTAGGAACACTACAACATCTCTGTAACACTTCTACATCATGTTTTTTAAACATTGACTACTTTTAGATATCGAACTATTATAAGATTGAATGGATATAAAACCCATGATGATATTTATGTGATGATGTAATTATTTTATTATTATTTGATTTAATAAATAAATTGATTGAAAATATTCAAGAAAGAGAACTAGAGTTTAAAAGACTTCTTTCCAACTTAGAAAAAAATAGTTGGTGGTCAAGTCCACATGATGGACCTTCCCTAAATGTTTCCCAAAATTCCATGGGAGAATAAATAAACAAATTAACATAATGGGAGAGAAAGATTATGTTAAGCACTTAGTTGGAGATAAATACTAGGTTAGATGGAATAAAGCATTGTGGGAGAGAAATATGTGCTTTATATAAAAAAGATTTTATTTTTTTTCAAAAAAACTAAAACAGAAGTCCTACGAAAAAAGTTGGTAGATCTTAAAGTGGGACGCTACTAAAATTTGCTCAAAATAAAATCTATTAAACAAACCACCTAAGAGTCAAAGAGTTTTTTTTTTTTTTTTTGGACCAAGAAGATCTTAGCTCAAGGGAACTGGCAGAGATTGTTCATGGTCAGGAGGAATGCGTTCAGTTCTTGAATGTTTTTCAAACAATAATTACAATTATATTTCTATTTATTTTTATTATTGATGTTGAGTGGTAAAGGATATGTATGTTGTAAAATAATATAAGTGGATACCGTTTACATCGTATATCTTTCAGACTTGCACGCATATCAAATATTTTCTCAAGTATGTTAATTATAATTGAATGAAATTTCCTTTGTACATGCATGAAAAATAGATCATGTAATCATTGTTTATATACTATTTTCTTTATGCATGCAGTACTAGAATGTGAAAATAATTAAGTAGTATTGGATTACATTTTGCATAAAAGGTCATACAATATAGATATAAGAATTGTGAATTTAGTATTGTTTATGTAGGCATATGAATCAAAGGAAAAAATATGGTACATGTGCACTTAGATTTCCTTCTAGTCAATGTGCATATGTGTCAAAAAGAGGAAATAATGAATTCAAATAGTTGAGAGGCCTAACTATAGAGATCAATATTAAAGAAATTTAGATCAAGGCAACATATGAGTCTATTCTTAGCATCTTATTAAACCTATATTTTTAATGTAATAAATAATATCTAGATGAGTAGCTGGAGGAAAATATGCATGAAAAAGGTATACAGTTGTTAAAAAATGTAACTAAGAGGAGTTAACTGTAATGATATATAAGTTAGAAATTTTATGTATGAGTTGTAAATGAGAAGATATTTTAATTATCAGGTGAGGAAACATGGAATGAGAAATGATTCCTTGTAAAATAATAAAAGTTAAATAATAAATATGATACATATTTTGATGAATGGAAATTGATTACAAGCAGTTAAGAAAAGAGAACTCAAAACAAAACAAAAAATGTCACAGAGTAAGAAATTATTGAGGTGGGCATATCGGTAGAAGGTGATGGTCATGCCCTAACTAGGAGGGGGTTATTCTTTAACCCAAAAACAATAGTTTATTGCAACCCTCATGATTACAATATTTTATTCTCAAAACCAAATATCAACACTTGGGTGAAACCTGTTTCATCCCCATCGTTGAAAGAATAAGTATCATTGTTAGACATGAATCACATGGGTAGAGCTGCGTGGACCACATTGGAAGTGACAAGTGTACTAATACACCAATCTTAAAGCTTAGGAACGCCCATTATCACAAATATATGTTATTATTGAAGAGAACATGTAATAAAAGACTAGAACAAAGTCAATATGGATATTGATTCAACTCAGACCTAGACCTAGACGTGTCCTATGATATGCGAGACAAAGGTCAGGTGTTATTTCATATGTGCACCATGGATTATCAATCCCATAAGAGTACTTTTATTAGCATGAAATAATATATTTATACCATCCAACTTGATAGAATAAACATGAAACCATTAAATAAATTTACGTTATTTTACCTATATAAATAAAAGAGACAAACCTCATACTTCACTATTGGAGATACATGCAAGTTAAAATGGTATATCACAACTGAAAATGGTAACACTAGTAACTAAACATAGCATGGAAAAAAAAATAGGTGTGGAAGAGAGGTATGTGACATATGGTATCAGAGCTATAGGTTCAATATTGAGGCTTATGGGCCAACTCACAATTGTAAAATAAGAATGAGCTTCGTCTAGGTCAGAACTAAGTATGCATATAAGAGGAAGTGTCACTTTCTACAACAAAAGTGTTAGAAGGGTAAAATAACTAAAAAATAGAACTAAGAAATAAGAAAATAATTCATAAATAAGATGATGAAGAGAGATATTCATAATCAGATGTTATTGCTGCAACTAATACGAGAGTGTTTTATTATTGGGAAACCTTAGGTCTATCTATTTAAAACAAATTGCATTATGAGTTCGAGTGTATATATTCTAAAGGACCCTGGTAGGGTGAGAAATAGTAAGAAAATTACATTGATAAGAGAGACAGTAATAAATAAACTGCTCAATTAAATGGACTTAAAAAAATGGGATAAGGCTAGTAGGTAAGGCATGTGCTTTTAATAGCTATGCTAAAACGGGTAAGGTCTACATTATTTGTTGGGTTGTGTTATATTCTTTCCACAACTAGCCCACGTAGTTAACCGGGGGTTTAAAGGGGGGGGTCATAGGGGGTTTGAGGCGTACCCGTGACCCCAATTTATGGGGTCTGGGGCAACATCCCTGAAAATTTTGGTTTTGGACCCTATGTTAGGATGGGCGGACCCACCTATGGTTTTGTGCATGATTTTTGCACACGTTTTTTGATGAAATGGTTTTTGGTCCATGGTATTGGATGCTTTGGCATGTATAAATATGTATTATAATATTGAAAGAAATATAATGAAAAATCAAGCAGGTAGTTTTAGTTTTGGGATCTAGGGGAAATCTCTGTGTATATGTGCTTTATGTGTTATGCTCTCGCATTGTTTATTTTCTGTCTTTTAGAATTCATATGCAGGTAATTTCTATACAGGGTTAAAACCTACATTTGGTATCAGAGTAGTTTTGGCTTCAAGGGGACACCTTTGTTGCTGAGGGGTTTCTCTCGGGCTTGTGGTAGACCCTGTTCAGTGGCAGATCTGCGATATCGATTTTAGTGGTGAAAGAAGATGGCGAGCAGTGGAAAGATAGAGATCGAGAAATTTAATAGTTAGAGTTTTGAGTTGTAGAAACTCAAGATGGGGGATTTGTTGGTGGATAAAGATCAGTGGATCATGGTAGATCCAGGTAGTAAACCAACAGGAGTGTCTAATGAAGAATGGAAGAAGTTGGATTGGAAGGCAAAAAGCACAATACGATTATGTGTCTTAGATTCAGTATTGCTAAATGTATCAGGGGAAGCTACGACGAAGGCTTTGTGGGACAAGTTAGGGACTTTGTACCAATCTAAGTCTCTGGTAAATAAATTGTTCCTGTGGAAAAAGTTGTATAACTTGAGGATAAAATATGGAGACTCGGTGACAGAACATATAAACACATTTAATACTGTGGTAAGTCAGTTAGCATCTGTTGATATTAAAATTTTAGATGAAGATAAGTGCATTAGTTTGTTGTGTTCTCTACCAGATTCGTGGGACAGTCTGGTTATTGCAATAAGTAGCAATGCAACTGCCTTGCATTTTGATGAAATAGTCTCATCCTTCCTGATAGAGGAGATGAGATGGAAAAATATGGAGAGCTAGAATGGTGATGCCTTGTCTGTACGAGGTTGGTCCCAAAACTACAAAAAAAATAAGTCATCGAGTGGGAGATCTAAATCTAGAGGGAGATCTAAATCTCCAAGAAAACCTGTAAATGTGGTGTGTTGGAAATGCAAAAAGGAAGGGCACTACAAAAGGGACTGTAATTCTAAAGCTCATGATAAAGGAAAGGGATCTGATGATGCTCCTTCCACAGAGGTGAAAACCACCTCAGATGAAGGTGGGGATGTGTACTTGGCTTCTTCAAGTACACATGTAGATCATGAGGCATGATTGATTGAATCAGGTGCATCCTTTCACTTCACTTCCCATGGAGAGTGGTTCTACGAGCATGAGAAATACGATGGTGGTGATGTATTCTTAGGGGATGATAGGAAGGCTAGAATTATTGGTCGCGGAAACGTAAAGTTGAAGTTGCAAGGTGGAAGGGTTAGAACTCTTCTGGGTGTTCTGCATATTCATGCATTGGCCAGAAATCTGATTTCTGTAAGCAAGCTGGATGATGCAGGTGTAAAAACAATGTTCGAGAAGGATACCTGCAAAATGGTTTGAGGAGCACTGGTATTGATGTGGGGAGTTCAAATTGGAACTCTGTACAAGCTGAAAGGTAGCACTGTTATTGATGGGTGCAACAGTTCTGTGGTTCCTGAAAGTGGAGCAGAAAATCTAGTGGTCTCTGGAGAGAATACCATGTTGCGGCATCAAAGGCTTGGACATATAAGAGAGAAGGGCCTTCGAATACTTCATGGTAAAGGTATGGTAGAAGGTATGAATAATAGCTCTCTGGATTTTGATTTCTATGAAAATTGTGTATATGGGAAGCAGAATCGGGTGAGTTTCCCCTCTGGTAGTAAGAGGGCGAAACATATATTAGAACTTGTGCATAGTGATGTGTTTGGACCTATGAAGGTTCTATCACTGGGTAAGTCCCTCGTTTAAGCCTTTGATAGGTTTAAACCTGTCAAAGGCTTAAAGAATTTAAGGCCCTCGTGGAAAATCAGACAAATAAGAAGATAAAGGTGTTGAGGACAAATAATGGTGGAGAGTTTTGCAGCAAGGAATTTGAAGAATTATGTAAGAAGTGTGGTATAGCATGACAAAAGACTACTCCATATACAACTTAGCAAAATGGAGTTGCAGAAAGAATGAATAAGACATTGATGGAAAGGGCAAGAAGCATGCTCAGTGGTGCTAGGTTAGGATAGGAATTCTGGTCAGAGGCGGTGGATACTTCATGTTACCTGGTTAACAGGTCACCTTCATTAGCGTTGGAGGATAAGACTCCACAAGAGGTATGGACTAGTAAGAAACCCTCTCTTTCACATCTGAGGGTATTTGAATGTGATGCATATGTACATGTTCCAAAGGAGAAATGAACCAATTTGGATAATAAATATGAAAAGTGCATCTTTATTGGGTATAAGAATGGTTTAAAGGGTTATAAAATTTGGAACCCAGTCACACGAAAGGTTGTGTGTAGCCGAGATGTGGTGTTCAGAGAGGTAAAAGATGTTATTAAACATGAATTCCAACCAAAGGAACTGAGAAGATAGATTTTGAGGTTAAGGAGGAAGAATCAGACTCTACAGCAGAGGAGGAATTAGAAGGTGAAGAGCCACAAACTTCAGGTGTGAGAAGATCAGTTGGAGAAAGAAGGCAGCTAGAAAGGTATAGTCCATCTATTTTCTGTTCAAATTTTGCTTTATCTATTACTGACGATGATACCAGAACTATGAAGGAAGCAGTAGATTCAGAGGATGGAAAACTCTAGAAAGAGGCCATGGTTGATGAAATGGTATCTTTGCACAAAAATGAGGCTTGGGATCTGGTGGAGTTGTTGGCTGGAAGGAAACCCATTGGTAGCAAATGGGTGTTCAAGAAGAAGACAAATGCAGAAGGAAAGGTGGAGAAATACAAAGCTTGGTTGGTAGCAAAAGGTTATTCCTAAGTGTCGGGAATTGATTTTGGTGATATTTTTTCCCCTCTTGCCAAGGTAACTTCTATTAGGTTACTTTTATCTGTTGCTGCTACTTTTGATTTTGAGGAAGAACAGATTGATGTGAAGACAAGATTTCTTCATGAGGATCTGGAAGAGGAGATCTACATGAAACAACATGAAGGTTTTGTGGTGAAGGGTAAGAAAGAACTAGTATGCAAGCTAAAGAAGTCTTTGTATGGGTTAAAACAGTCACCAAGGATGTGGTATCAAAAATTTGATACATTTATACGGGTACTTGGCTTCACGAGAAGCAAAGCAGATCACTATGTGTATTTTAAATTAATTGGTGACCATGTTATTTATCTGGTCTTAAATGTGGATGATATGTTTTTGGTTGGAAATGACAAAGAACTTATCCAGGATTTGAAGACCCAATTGTCCTCCAAATTCGACATGAAAGATCTTGGTGATGCAAACTATATTTTGGGCATGGAAATTAAAAGAGATCAGGCAAAGAGGAAGCTCTGGTTAAACCAGAGGAAGTATGTCGAGACTATATCGCAGAGGTTTAATATGCAGGATAGTAAACCGGTGAAGGTTCCTATTCCTGTAGGTGTGAGGTTATCTGCTGAATAGTGTCCCAAGACACAAGAAGAGGAAGAGGACATGTCCGATGTTCCATATGCAAGTGTTGTTGGTAGCCTGATGTATGCAATGGTCTGTACTAGACTAGACATTACACATGCGGTGGGAGTATTGAGCAGGTTTATGTCAAAACCAGGGAAGGAGCACTAGAAAGCAGTGAAGCGAGTTTTCAGGTATTTGCGTGGCACTAGTGATTATGGCTTGTGCTACCAAGGAAGATCAGGATTAGATAGAATGTTCGATATTTGTAGCTTTTTTCATGCAGACTGGGCTAGAGATCTGGATCAGAGAAGATCTATAAGTGGGTATGTGTTTAAACTATTTGGAGGTGTAGTGAGTTGGATGACTAAGAAACAATCTGTAGTGGCACTATCAACTACAGAGGTAGAATACATGGCAGCCACTCATGCAAGCAAGGAAGCAGTTTGGTTGCAGAGATTGTGTTCAAGTATGGGGTTAGTATAGGGAGCTTTGAGGATAGACTGTGATAGCCAAAGTGCAATTTTATTGGCAAAGAACCCCACATATCATTCAAAGACAAAGCACATTGATGTTCAGTATCACTTTGTGAGGGATATGATAGAATACAAAAAGGTGTTGCCATTAAAGGTGGTCACTTTGAAGAATACTGCAGATGCATTGACAAAATCTGTGAGCTCTGAGAAGTTCTCTTGGTGTAGAGAGACAATGAGCATTTCAAGGCTGGAAAAATGACTAAGCTCTCTTGTGGCCCCCTATGGAAAGAAAACAACAAGTGGGAGAATGTTGGGTTGCGTTATATTCTTTCCACGACTAGCCCACGTAGTTAACTGGGGGGTTAGAGGGGGGGGGGGGGGGTCATAAGGGCTTTGAAGCGTGTCTGTAAGCCCACTTTATGGGGTCTGGGGTAGCGCCCCGGAAACTTTTGGTTTTGGACCGTATGTTAGGATGGGCAGAGCCACCTATGGTTTTGTGCATGATTTTCGCACATGTTTTTGGACGCAATGGTTTTCGGTCCATTGTATTGGATGCTTCAGCATGTATAAATATGTATTATAACATTGAAAGGAATATAATTAAAAATCAAGCTGGTAGTCAGAGCTTTGGGATCCAGGGGAAAATCTCTGTGTATATGTGTTTTATATGTTATTCTCTCGCATTGTTTATTTTCTGTGTTTTAGAATTCATATGCAAGTAATTTCTATATAGGGTTAAAACCTACAGTATTCAACCAACAATTATACCAATAAAATGGAAAAACAAAGTATATATATATATAAAGAAAATGTAATACAATTATACAATAGATGAGAGATGTAATGAGTGTACTGAGGTTGTCCAAGTATTATTAACTCGACTTTTGTATCAAATCAATAACCCAATAAAAATGTTACTTCACACACAAATTTGCTATAAAAGAGAGAAAACATATTTATGGCATCCTAAGCTTGTAGACGAAGTGAGAAGAGTATAATAAGAAAATACGTGATTATATTCCTGGTGCTAAACGTAATGAGATTACAAAGAACAATCAAATAAAGGTTGTTACAGGGAAAATGAAAATGAGAAGTTCCCAACAAAGGCTAATGGAAAAGAACGAGTATAAAATTATTTGTTATAAACTAAAGTATCTATTAGTATAAGCTACAAATTCTTTAAGCACTACTAATGTATACAAATTGTTACTATAGTAGATGTTGAAAATAGGATAAAAGCATACAATGAGGATTTATCTCATGTCTACTTTGTTATCGAATATAGTCTATGGGCTTTGACACGTTATTATCATTATATAGGAATGGTATGCTTTATATCCAAGGGAATCATATGAGAAAGATGATATTTTATATGCTAAATCCATTACCTATACAGGGAAATGATGATAATAATAGTTTGGATGGGATAGAGAGAGATGTGGGAAGAAACAAAAGTGTGATTGACACTAAATAGTCCATAGAAAATGACGTGAGGTATAAATTAATTTGAAAAAAAACACATACATGTATATATTTTTATAACATCGAATTGTTATCAAGAATTGTATATGCAAGTCTTAAAAAAAATCACACAGGGATGTTACACCAGTAGGTTTCATGCATAATACTGTGTAGTGAAGAAAGTAGTGACATAAGTCTAGTAATAATGAATATTTTACAATATCCATAACCTATCTAAAACATATACTTCTTAAATATTATATAGTAGGTGTGAACATGGTAAATTTTAGGGGCGAATTATAGCCCAAAGGTGAAATTTAAGGGTTTTTACATTTTAAGAGGGTGAATTTTTTGATTAAAAACCCTTTTCATATAGTTAGCCCTAATTTTATTTAAAAAATAATTAATTTTTTGATTTTAGCCCAAAATAAAAATGGGTGGATAAACTAACTGAATCTTCATTTGGCCCAATTCTTTGGGAAATCGTATTCCCTTAAAATCGCCGAATTTTGATATTCGCCCCTGGTTTGGGAGATTAAAATCTCCACATTTCTGATTTACAGGTTGGTTTTTCTAGTTTGGGAGTGGTTTTTTAGGGTCGATTTGGTCCTAGGAGGTTAGATTTGTTTTGAAATGGAGGGCGAAGGTTAATTTTTTTTCAAATGGAGGGCGACTCCTTATTTTCACATATTCAACCCCCTGTTTTCAGGAATTCCGAATTCATCGTGTATATGGCTCCCTGTTTTCATGGATTCATGGTGAATATGGCTCCCTGGCTCCATGTTTTCACGAATTCATCCTGTACGGTAAATAAATAAAAGCTCTTTTTATACTTACTCCAAAGTTATGGTAAATAAATAAGAATATAAATAAACTAGAGGTATGGTAAATAAATAAAACATTTTTTTATATTTAGTCCATAACCCTCTTTCTATTCAAGAAAGCTCAAAAAAGACGTTTTATTTAAGTGAATCCTATGGGCCAAATACCATATTTATAAAAGAGGTATGGTAAATCAATAAAAATATAAATAAATGAGGTATGGTAAATAAATAAAATATTTTTTTGTATATTTACTCCATAAGTCACCTTATATTTACATGCAAGGGTGTAAATAAATAAAAATTTAAATAAAGTGGAGGTATGGTAAATCAATAAAACCTCTTTTTATACTTACTCCAAACGTATGGTAAATAAATAAAAAATATAAATAAACTAGAGGTATGGTAAATAAATAAAACCCCGTTTTATATTTAGTCTGTAAACCTCTTTCTATTTAGGAAGGCTCAAAAAAGAGGTTTTATTTAAGTGAATCTATTTATAAGAGAGATATTAAATAAATAAAACCTCTTTTTATATTTAGTCCATAACCCTCTTTCTATTTAGGAAGGCTCAAAAAACAGGTTTTATTTAAGTGAATCTACTTATAAAAGAGATATGGTAAATTAATAAAAGTATAAATAAACCAAATGTATGGTAAATAAATAAACAATTTTTTTATATTTACTCCATAAGTCACCTTATCTTTACGAACAAGTAAGGATGTAGATAAATAAAAATATAAATAAAGTGGAGACATGGTATAAAAGAAAACCTCATTTTTATACTTACTCCAAAGTTATGGTAAATAAATAAAAATATAAATAAACTAGAGGTATGGTAAATAAATAAAAACTCTTTTTATATTTAGTCCACAGCCCTCTTTCTATTTAAGAAGGCTAAAAAAAGAGGTTGTATTTAAGTGAATCCTATGGACCAAATACCATATTTATAAAAGAGGTATGGTAAATTAACAAAAATATAAATAAACGAGAGGTATGGTAAATAAATAAAACATATTTTCTATATTTGCTCCATAAGTCACCTTATATTTGCGAACATGCAAGAGTGTAAATAAAAAAAATATAAATAAAGTGGAGGTATGGTAAATAAATAAAACATGTTTTTATACTTACTCCAAAGGTATGGTAAATAAATAAAAATATAAATAAACTAGAGGTATAATAAATAAATAAAACCTCTTTTTATATTTAGTCCATAACCCTCTTTTTATTTAAGAGGCTCAAAATAGAGGTTTTATTTAAGTGAATCTATTTATAAAAGAGGTATGGTAAATTAATAAAAATATAAATAAATGAGAGGTATAGTAAATAAATAAAACATTTTTTTATATTTACTCCATAAGTCACCTTATATTTAAGAAGACTAAAAAAATGCGTTATATATAGGTGATGCCTATGGGCCAAAACGTTATTAACCCTAATATTAGTATTAATAAAAAAAATTGGTACATGGTATTGACCCATGGTATTCACGCGGAATGTAGCCTATTTAAAGGGGGGATTAAACTAACATAGATCCATCTTTACTCTAGATCTACTAAGCCCAGAGAGGGATAAAATATCATGACATGCAAACTAGCATAGAGTGAAAAATATTTGATCCCTCTCCGTACTTGGTAGATCAAGAGTAAAAATGGATCTTGTAATTTAATGCACTTAAACATTTTAACTTGGTTAAAATAAAAAAATAAAATAAAAATCAATTATTAATTTTATTAATTCTTATAAATTAATAATAGTAGTTTTTAAGCTCGAGGTTTATGATAACCCGTGGTATTGACCCATGGTAATACATGGTATTCATGTGAGCATAGACTATTTAAAGGGGGGATTCTATCATATTAGATCCATCTTAATTCCAGGTCTACCAAAGTGTTGAGAAGGATAAACAGATTTCATCCCCCTAAGAGTGGTAGATGTGGAGTTAAGATGGATATAGGTTAGCTTTTATGATAATGAAGATATTAAATAGACTTATGAAATTATATTGTAAAAAAAATCTTAAAGTGAATGGTTAAAGCTACATTTATTCACTTCACAAAATTTAGTAAAAAATACCAATATCTCCATTAATATTGGTTTTTTTGATTTAACAAAAATTTTTCAAAACAGTGAAATCTTATCAGTCTTTCCCCATCACCCTCTGAGAGAGAGATAGTCACTGCCGAGATCTCCCACCATTTTTCAAACGTTCTCAATATGATATCTTCATGAAAAAGTTAAGGTACTGATGTTGGATTAGTTGTTTGAAAAATATGTTGGTTTGTACAACCTTTCATTTTCTCTATTATTCTTAATTTGTCATAATGATCTGTAGGGGTTGGGCCACTGCACCATATTGTCCTAAAAGGCTGAGATTGTGCACCAAAAATGAAATTAATCCGCATGTTACAATCCTCTTAAAAAATGCAAGAGGTATGAAGGTAGTGAATTTTGCTAATAAACAATTTAGATTGGGAGAGATGTAATTAAATTTTATTATTTAATTGAAAATTTTTAATTTAAATAATAATAAATCTACATTTATATATTTATATATTGATTGGAATGCTTCGGTCACTTATTTCCATTAGATCCCCTTCATGCCTTTGGAATACCTACTACTTTCTTATATTATATAGTTGGGGCCTGCTACTTGTTGGCGTGTTGGGGTAAACAAACTTGATGTGTTTTTTTGATCTCGCAGTTGGAGTCTATGGAATAAGAAAGAAAATTGATAGCTTGACAAAAATGGTAGAAAAAAGATTAATCTCTCCTACCTTCACAGAATTGGTGGTCAAGATCAACACCTACCATTAGATCCCCTTCAGGCCTTTGGAACACCTGCTACTTTCTTATATTATATAGTTGGGGCTTGCTACTTGTTGGCGTGTTGGGGTAAACAAACTTGATGTGTTTTCTTGATCTCGCAGTTGGAGTTTATGGAATAAGAAAGAAATTTGATAGCTTGACAAAAGTGGTAGATAAAAAATTAATCTCTCCTACCTTCACAGAATTGGTGGTCAAGATCAACACCTACCATTAGATCCGCTTCAGGCCTTTGGAATACCTACTACTTTCTTATATTATATAGTTGGGGCTTGCTACTTGTTGGCGTGTTGGGGTAAACAAACTTGATGTGTTTTTTCGATCTCGTAGTTGAAGTCTATGGAATAAGAAAGAAATTTGATAGCTTGACAAAAGTGGTAGAGAAAAAATTAGTCTCTCCTACCTTCACAGAACTGGTGGTCAAGATCAACACCTACAAGAAATTTTTTGTGGAATATTACCTAAACTAATAGAAGGATATGAAAGAGTTTAGAGTAAGAACCTTGACAAACATGGCCACTAAAACTTGCAACATTGTTTGTAGGAAGATAATTTTTTTTCCAAACGTTTATGTTAGTATATTACAGTCTAATGAATATGTTTTCCTATTATCATATATGGTTTCATACTTTAACAAAACATACGCCGAGACTTCACAATGTTTTATTATTTAGTGAAAGATTTGCTAAGATCTTACAAGATTTTATAATTCAGTGAAAGATTCACCATGACTTTGCAAGATAATATAATCTGGTGAGAGATTCACCAAAAAAATTGTATATACATATTATATTATTGATAAAATAACCTACCATTTTTCCTATGTATCATGGGGATTCACCCATTTATTATACATATAAATCTAGGGTGGTTCTTAAATTTTCCCTGCATGTGAAGATTAAATTATTCATTCTTTACTTGGGATGTAATCATAAAATATATGGAATAGAAAGGAGGCATGTAGTACTTTGATAATAAAATCAGTAATTTATCAAATGTGTTTAATTTCTTAAGAATAGAATTAAGTGCATTACAAAAAGGAATGAATAAAATAATCCAAATAACTAAGTACACATTTATTATTATATGAATGTAAGATGCAGAATCATAGGTAATCATGATGTGTGTCATTGTTCTATTTGAGAAATAGGTACAATGGAAGGAAAACTTTGAAAATCATCTCATTACAAAAGGCTTGGGTTGGCCCTATAGGCTAGTAAGCCAATGCAAAGTGGTAGAAGAACTTACATTATGAATAAAGAATAAATTAATAATGCAAAACAAGTTAAATTATTAATAAAGAATATGGAGTTTTCTTATGTACAAATTATTTTCAAATAGGAAAAAAAATATATGAAACCATACAAGAAAGCATTTGACCCTAGGAACAAAGGCCATGCAGTGCATACATAAATTACAAGAAACTATAAGGTATATAAATACCAATAGAAGTGCAAATATAGCATAGCACAATACAAAAAGTACTCGAAAAGGAGTCTTCTTCAGCATATATAACATTAATATTGGTACTTCTCAAGCATTTATATCAAGAAAATAGATGATAATAGCATAATTGAAGCAAAAGTATCCAAAATTATATACCCTTGTGGCTAAGAATTCAATCGCGATGGATGTCTTGGAAATGATTATTTTATAGGACTAATAAGCTTTATGGTTGATCTAATAATATGTGACGAGAGAAGTAGATAAACAATTTTGTGACCTACTTGATTGAGGAAACTCAGAAACTAATTCCCTTGTGGATTACAAATTCAAATTTTAGATATTTGAATACCTTCAATACTTGGAGCACAAACTGTGACCATTGAATAATTCTAAGAAAGAAAACACGAAAAAATCATATATATATATATGAAAAAATTTAAGAGAAATTGCAATGGTCCTGAAAGGGGGAAATAAAATCTTGATTGGTAAACTTGAAGGATGAAATTACCCTGAGACATATATAGAATATAAGGTAAAGAAATTGTAACCAAGGGAATTGATTGACAGGATAATATCTTATGGAAAAGTAGATAGTCACATATATGAATGACCTGCTGAATATGTGATATATACATAGGACGAGATTGAATATCACCATAAATTGTAGAAAAAAATCAATCACAAAAATAAGAAAGCATGTAGAATAATTGGAAATTATCAAGTTGTAAATAATAGTAATAATGGAATTTTACCTACCACAAGAAAATGGAAAAAAAAACATGAAATCACCTAGAGATATTACAAAAAAGAGGCAGAAACCATCATCCTTACACATGAATTGATAACAGTAAATTGAATCGAAGCTAAAATCAAGAGTGAAAACATGTAATCCCTCAAGTAGAATTGTACTAGACCCTTAAAAAGGCAAGGAAATCCCTCGTTGGCATCAACCTTAAGAATGAAATGGCATCAAAGTTATATGATATTAGAGATCATAGTTAGTGTTTCATTAGGAACTTCACAAATTATATTTTTGATGGAAAAAAACGACCATAAAAGAGTTTCATTGGAATGATGAAACTAGATAAACCAGGAATGCTGGTTGAGTTTCCTAACAAAGTGGAAAATAAAATTGGGGTTGAATGGTGCCACGAGAACCATAAATAAAAATCCATAAAGTTAACGTCTATTTGTTGATGTATTATATATTTGTGTGTGTGTGTGTTAAGACAACTCGTGAATATAAAAATGGAAAGAGAAAAGTCTCTATGGTTATATACAAGAGTAAGATGCACAAAATCTTCACAAATAAACTGCAATGGGGACCAAAAAAAAAAAAAAAAAAAAAAAATCAATTGACTGAGTTAAAGGAAAATAGTTGATAACGGTAAAAAGGAAAAGAAGTGTTATAGATATGTGAAGTTACATTTTGTTGTTTTGAACATTAAAATTGAGTTTGTAAAGATGCCCCTTAATTATCTTTGTGGTATTGTGGGTTCCTTACTTTTGATTCCTCATAATTTTGTGGGATTATGGAAAGGCATGTAAAGTAGTGTCAAAAAATCATGATGGACTTGATTAAGTCCACCTTGGAGTGGAACTGACAATAATATAACAACCATGGAAGTTGCAAAGATAGTAGGTTATCTTGCACTTAAGTATGTGTGACAGATGCATAGTTGATATGATGGTATCAAAATAATAACATAAAGGAGAATTCTACAAGTAGTCCTTCGAATTGTAATACCTCTATGTAAGTAGTATGAAATGAAATTGTAAATTCCATATTTTTAATTTCACATTAAGCAACATCAATATCATTGGCATAGCCATGAATAAATGTAGAAAAGGACCTATTGCATTATTTTATGCTATATTGATGTTGCTAACCTTCTTGACTGCATGTGGATAGTTTCTTGGGTGTGGGTTACAAATATTTTACGGGATGTGTAAACAAAAAAGTAAAGCACCTATTCAACATGTGTGGAAAATGATAAGAATTGAGTGTGACTTGAACATGGTAGTAGAGTTACTCTGGAATTGAGTTGTTGCTCAAATCACAGTGCCATATAAATAACTTTAGAAATATGGAAACTATTATGAAAAATAGATAAATAAATTCAAGATGCATTTCATTTCCCTCTTTAGAAAAAATACAATTAATGAAACACGGAGGAGGGTATTCACTTCAAGGGGGGGAGATGTAACACCCCTATGTCCTTTGTAAACATTGACTATTTTTAAACATCAAACTATTATATGATTGAATGGCTATGGAAGACATGATGAGATTTATGTGATGATGTAATTATTTTATTATTATATAAATTAATTAATTGTAAATATTCATGAAAAATCACTAGCTGTAGAAGACTTCCTTGTAGGTTAGAAAAAGTTATTGGTGGTCAAGTCTTCATGATGAACCTTCCCTAAAAGTCTTCTTAAAATCCCTAGGAGTGAAAAGAATAACATAATGGGAGAGAAAGATTATGTTAATCACTTAGTTGGAGAGAAACACTATGTTGGGTGGAATAAAGCACCGTGGGAGAGAAAGGTGTGTTTTAAAGAAAAAGAAAAGAATATTTTTTTTTAAAAGAAAAACAAAAGGTCTAGGAAAAATGTTGGCAGACCTTAAAGGAGAACACTGCTAAAATATACAGGGAAGAAAATATATAAAAAAACCACCTAGGAATCAAAGGGGTTGGTTATTCTTGCAACAAGAAGATCTTAGCTCATGGGGAACTAGCAGAGGTAGTTCATGTTCAGGAGGAACATGTTCAATTCCTGATTGTTTTCCAGGTAATAGTTATAGTTAGATTTCAGATTTATGTTTATTATTGATATCTAATGGTAAAGGGTATGTATGTTGTAGAATAATAGAAGAAGTGGGTACCATATACATGGTATATTTTTCAATCCTGCATGCATAATACCCATATTCTCAAGTGTGTTAATTATAACGGTATGAAATCTTCTTTGTACATGTATGAAAAATAGATCATGTAATCATTGTTTATATATGATTTTATTTATACATGAAACTACTTGAATATGCAAACGTTGGAAGTAGTATTCAAATAAATTTATCCATAAAATATCATACGATATACATATAAGATTTGTGAATTTAATATTTTTTAATTAGATATAAGAATTAGATGAAAAAATTTGGTACATGCGCACTTAGATTTCCTTTGTTTCAATGTGCGTATGTGTAAAAAAGAGGAAAGAATGGATTTAATTAAGTGATTTGATTAACGATGGAGATCAAGGGGTATATGATCAATATAAAGAAATTTATATCAAGGCAACATATGAGTCTATTATTTTCTTATTATTAATCCTATATTTTCCATGTAATAAATAATATCTAGATTAGTAGATGGAGGAAAATATGAATGAAAAAGGTATATAGTTGGCTTAAAAAGTAACTAAGAGGATTCAACTGTAATGATATATAGGTCATAAATTTTATTTATGAGTTATAAATTAGAAGATAGTTAAATTATCATGTAAGGAAGCATGGAATAAGAAATGTTTCACTATAAATTCATAAAAGTTAGAAAATGGATATGAGTCGCGTTTTGACTAATGGAAATTGGCTAAAAGTAGTTAATAAATGGGAAAATAAGAAATTCCATTGCAAAATTAAACTGTAACGAGATGCTACATTATTTGCAAGATTAAGTAAACATGTTTCCAAATGTTGACATATAGCATAAGCAATTTCAAAGAAGAATTATTTCAACGCTCTACAACTCGAAACTTATTTCCTATATGCTTAACATGTTGCCTAAGAATGATTATGATGTTGATAATTGTAATGACTTAGGTCAAGAAGAGGTTAGAAGTGGGTTAAGAAAACAATTACGTCTGATAATAATTTAACCTCTGTTGCGTGGAAGTAAGAGCAATTAATGATAAATATATTGCCTGAGTGCTATGACAATTATTTCCTCTCATCTTGAGACCTACATAATAATAGGAGGTAAGTGAGCGCTATCCAAGTCATAAGATCAATCGATAAAGAAATACATCAAAACAAAACGAAATTTCTCTGGCAATATTTGATAGACCCATGAAAGTAATAACCCAAAAATAATATTTTGCTGCAACCGTCATGATTACAATGTCCATGACAGAGTCATCAACCCCATCGTGGGAGGTTACCTATGGGAAATAAAAACTTTCCTTCCAACGAATGGACAAAATGTTGAATGAAACTAGAGAGCGGAAAATAAGGTGCACCTCGAATCATACTTGAGAGGATATATGTCCATCTTACCTTTCCAAGAAGTGTTAAAACATAACAATGAAAATAGATGTATATCCCAATCCAATTATAGTGCTTGAATTCAAATATCAAATTCTAACCTAGGACTCTCACAATAGAGATCAGGGTTTACCACATGCCTCCCAAAAGGGAAAGAGGAAATGTCATAGACACCCTGGTTTAGAGAATACGAGTATTCTTGTATCATAAAATGCATAGAAATATCTTAAAGGAATCCCATAAACGTCAGGAAAAAACGAGGCTTATTGGTAATCAAGAAAACTCCAAGTGCCATTTTAAAAGCTGTCATGTATATAAAAATAAAGGAAATTTTCACCCATAGAGATGGTCGCAGCCACATGAGGGCGATTTCCTGAGGACCCTAATAAAGAAACAACACATCCAACATATGTCTAGATAGAGGTGGGTAAATAAAAGAGAAGAGAACAATTAAAACTACGAAATTACATGTGTATTCATTGGATCCATAATACGTTAACCTTAATAAAAAATCTGAAATCAAAATCCAAGTCATAATCTATGAATTAGTAGTACAATATGGGAACAAATTTACCAGATGGGTCACGACACTCTCAAATATTTACCTCTGTGGAATTAGGAGGAAACCCCAAACTCGAACATGTGGTATTGGCCACCATGGGGTTGTGCTTTCTTCTAAATCTCACCAGGAAATTAGAAATATGGCTCAAGAAATATAAACAAAAATAAGTACAAGAAAATATAGAAGAAATACTAAACCCTCTGTCGGTGCAAACCTTGTCTTTTTTCCTGGATATGACGAGCACCTTGATAGAAAAAGTGACAAGGGGAAGAGAGGCCAAATGGCCTTCAAAAAATGGAACAAATGCAATTATGTCTCATAACCCAAGAGTAGCACTTAGTTGAGTGCGAAAAGAAAATGAAGGTAAAAGGTATAAAGGGTGACCAGGGTAAACTCTTAGTGTTTCTCTAAACCAAATCTCATCCCTTCAGTGAAACTGATTTGATCCCCACTGGTAAATGAATAAGTGCCATTGCTATACATGAATCGCATGGCCAAAGTTTCATGGACCACATTGGAAGTGACAAGTGTAATTGTACTCCAATACTAAACCCTAAGCAAGTCCATTATCCCACATATATGTTGTTATTGAATAGCACAAGTAATCAAAGACTATAAAAAATTCAACAAGGCTATTGATTCAAATCATAGCTAGACCCATATGTGTTCGATGATATGCACTAGAGACAAAGTTTGAGTGTTAATTCATATGTGCGCCATTGGTTATTAATCCCATAGGAGTACTGTGTTTAACATGAAATAATATATTTATACCATCCAACCCGATACAATGAAGATGAAACCATTAAATAAAGATAAGGTATTTTACCTATAAAAGTCAAAGATTGAAACCCCATACTTCACTATTGAAGATACATGTAAGTTAAAATGGTATAACACACCTAAAAAATATACGACTAATAATTAAACATTGTCTAGAAAAATAAAATAAAAAAAACAGTGTGGAACAGAGGTATGTGACATATGGTATTAGAGCTACAAGTTTAATATTGAGGCCTATGGGCCAAGTTGTAAGATAAGAACGATCTTCATCTAGATCAGACCTAGGTATGAATAGAAGAGGAAATGTCACTTTCTACAACAAAAGTGTTGTAAGGGTAAAATAATTGAAAACTAGAACTAACAAATAGTAAAATAATTCATAAATAGGTTTAGGAAGAGAGATATGTGTAATAATATTTTATTATACAAATAGGATATGAGTTTTGTATTATTAGGAAATGTTAGGTATAAATTTTTAAAACTAATTGCATTAAGAGTTCAACTGTATATATTTTAAAGTACCCTAGTAGGGTGAGATGTAGCAAAAAAAGTAAATTCATAAGAGAGACAGTAATAAATACACTGCTCAATTAAATGGACTTAAAAAAAATGTGATGAGTCTAGTGGATAAGATATGTGCTCGTGATATCTATCCTAAAAGGAGTAATGTATCTAGTGTTCATCCAACAATTATACTGATAAAATTGAAAAATAAAGTACTAGTATATATATATACCTGTTCAGTTCTAAAGAAAAAGTAATACCAGTATACAGTAGATGAGACATGTAATGAGTGTACCAAGATTCTCCAAAGATTATGCACTTGAATTTAGTGTCAACTCAATAGTGCAATAAAAATGTTACTCCATACACCAATTTTCTATAAAAGAGAAACAAAACTTTAGGCCATCCTGAGCTTGTATCCGAAGTGAGTAGATTATAATAACATAAGAGGTGATTACATTCTTGGTGCGAAATATAATGAGAGTACAAATAATAATCAAATAAAGGTTGTTACAGAGAAGGGGAAAAGGAACAATACCCAACAAAGGTTAATGGAAAAGAAGGGGTATAAAATAAGTTTCTATAAACTAAAGTATCATTAGTATAAGCTAGAAATGGTTTAAGGCCAACTAATATATTCAAATTGTTAATGTAGTAGATTTTTGAATATGGAAGATAAGCATACAATGAGAATTTATTTTCTAACTGCTTTGTTATACAAAACAATATATGGGCTTTGACAAGTTATTATGATTATATAAGAATTGTATGCCTTATAGCCAAGGGACTCATCTGAGAAAGATGATATTTTATATGTTAAATTCATTACCTATACAGAGAAATGATGTTAACCACAGATTGGTTGGGATAGAGAGAGATGTGGGAAGAAACGCAGGAGTGATCGACAGTAAGTAGCCCATAGAAAATGATGTGACATACAAATTTCCTTGAAAACACACACACACACATCTATATATATATATATATATATATATATATATATATATATATATATATATATATATATATATATATGTATATATATATATATATATATATATGTATATATGTATATATATATACATATATGTATATATATATACATATATGTATATATATATACATATATGTATATATATATATATATATATACATATATATACATATATATATATATATATATATATATATATATATATATATATATATAACATCGAATTGTTATCAAGAATTTTATGTGCAAGTGTTAAAATAAAAACATATAGGGATGTTACACCTATAGGTTTCTTGCATAATTTTGTGCAGTGAAGAAAGTGATGGCATGAGTTTGGTAATAAAGAATATTGTACAAGATCTAGAACCTATGTAGAACAAATACCTATTAAATATGCTATAGTAAGTGTAAAGATCAACTTTTTCATTCTTTACTTGGGAGGGAACTATAAAATATAGAGTATGGAAAGGAGGAATATAGTACTCTAATAATAAAATCAATAATTTCTAAAATGTGTTTAATTGCTTAAGAATACAATTAAGAATTTAATGGCAAAGGAATGCCAAAAGAGTCCAGATAGTGAAGTAGACATTTATAATTGTATGGAACTAAGATGTCTAATCATAGGTAATCATGATGTGTATCATTTTTCTATTCGAGAAAGAGGTACAATGGAACAGAAACATTGAAAATAATCTCATTACAAAATGATTGGGTAGGAATTATAGGCTAGTAAGCCAGTGTAAAGTTGTAAAAGAACTTACATTATGAATATAGAATAAATTAAGAATGAAAAATAACTTAAATTATTAATCAAGAATACAGAGTGTTCTTACGTACATTTTTTTTTCAGACTAAGTTGTGCATGCATACTCTTGGGATTCAAATGGACATAAAAAATATGTTTGAAACAATAAAAGAAAGTTTTTGGCTATAGGAACTAACGACATGCAGTGCATACATAAAATAGAACAAACTGTAAGGTACATAAATACCAATATAATTCCTAATATGGTGTAGCACAATCCAATAGGTAGTCCAAAAATAGTCTTCTTCGATGTATTTAACATTAATGATGGCACATATGAAACATTTCTATCAAGAAAATAGATGCTAATAGCATAATTGAAGCACAAGTATTCAAAATGTTATACCCTTCTATCTAAGAATTAAAGCGACATGGATGTCTAGGACATGCTTGTTTTGTAGGACCAATAATATTTATGGATAATTTGATAATATGTGACCAAGGTAATAGATAAATAATTTTGTGACCTCCTCAATTACAGAAACATAATAACTAATTCTCTTGTATATTAAAAATTTCAAGTTCAGATATTTGAATACCTTCAATAATTTGAGCACATAGTGTGACCAATGAACAATTCCGAAAAAGAAAATACAATATATATATATATATATATATATATATATATATATATATATATATATATATATATATATATATATATATATATGAAAATATTTAAGAGAAAATTGTAATGTTCTTCAAAAGGGAAATAATTTCTTGATTGGTAAACTTGAAGGAAAAAATGATCCTCAAACATATATGGAAGATAAGGTAAAGAAATTGTAACCAAGAGAATTGGTTGACAAGATAATACCTTAGGGAAAGGTGGACAATCACATATATGGAGGTCCTACTAAATATGTGATATATACATAGGACAGAATAGAATATTACCATAAATTATCGAAAAAAATAATCAATCACAAAAATAAGAAATTAGGTAGAATAACTGGAGACTATCAAGTTGGAAATAACAATGATAATGGAATTTTACATGTCACAAGAAACTATTAAAAAAAAAACATGAAAGCACATAGAGGAAGAAAAATCAGGCTTACACGGGAATGGATAAGAGTAAAATGAATCAAAGATAAAATCAAGAGTGAAAACATGTAATCCCTAAGGTAGAATTGTAACATACCATAAAAAGCAAAAAGAAATCATTGATTGGCATCAATCTTAAGAATGAAATGGTATCAAAATTGTATGAGATTAGAGATCATTGTTGTTGTTTTGTTAGGAACTTCATAAATTCAATTTTTAATTAACCAAAATTACCATAAAAGGGATTGATTGGAATGATTGAACTCAATAAAATTCGAATGTTGATTGAATTTCCTGGAGTAGCCTAACACAGTGGAAAAGAAAATTAGGTTTGAATGGTGCTGCCAAAACTATGAAGGAAAATCCATAAATTTAACTTTTATTTGTTGATATGTGTTTCTAATATGTGTGTGTGTGAATATGTCAAAATCAATGAAAATAATTATACAAACATGTGTGTTAGTACATCCCATGCATATACAAACGCAAAGGGAAAATACTCCATGGTTATATACAAGAGTAAGATGGATATAATATTCATAAATAACATACAATGTGGGCCAAATTGAAAAAAAAAACTCAAGAGAGCGAGTTAAAGAAAAATAACAGATATTGGTAAAGAGGAAAATAAGTGTTGTATATATGTGAAGTTACATTATGTTTTTTTGACTTTGAAGCTTGAGTATGTCAATATACCCTTTAAATATCTATGTGCTATTATGGATTCTTTATTTTTGCTTCCTCATACTTTTGTGGGATTATGGAAATGTATGAAAAGTAGTGTTTGATAACCATTATGAACTTGATTAAATCGGAGTAGAATTGATAATAATATAATAACCATGGAAGTTACAAAGATAGTAGGTTGTCATGCACTTACGTATGTATGAAAAATGTATATTTTATATGATGGTATCAAAATAAAAACAGAAAACAAAATTTTGCAAGTTGTCCTTTGAATTGTATTACCTTTGTGTAAGTGTTATGACAGGAAATTAGAAATTTGATATTTTTAATTTCATATTAAACAACATCCCTCTCACTAACATAGTCGTGGATAAATGTACCAAAGGAGCTATTGTATTATGTGATGCTATACTTATGTTGCTAACATTGTTGAGTTCATGTGGATAGCTTGTTGGGTGTAGGTTAAAAATATTTTGCAGGATCTGTAAACAAAAATGTAAGGAACCTATTCAGCATCTGTGGAAACTGCTAAGTAATGAGCGTGACTTGAATACAGTAGTAGACTTATTCTGGAATTGAGCCATTTCTCAAAACACAGTGCAATAGAAAGCGCTTTAGTACTACGAAAACTATTATGAAAAAATAAAAGAGAGAGAGAGAAAAGCAAGATGCATTTCCTATCTATCTTTCAGAAAGATGGAATTAAGGAAACACTAAGGACGGTGTTTACATCAACGGGAAAGATGTAACAACCGTTTACCCTTCTTTTTAAACATTTATTTTTTTAGATAATGAACTATTATTGGATTGAATGGATATGGAAGCGATGATGAGATTTATGCGACGATGTAATTATTTTATTATTATTCAAACTCATATATAAAATTCTTTCAAATATTTAGGAAAGAGCACTAGAGTTTAGAAGACTTATTTCCAACTTAGGAAAAAATTTTGGTGGTTAAGTCCACATGATGGACCTTCCATAAAAGTCTCCTAAAAATCCATAGGAGAAAAAAAAAAAAACTTAACATAATGGGAGAGAAATATATTGCTAATCACTTAGTTGGAGAGAAATACTAAGTGGCGTGGAATAAGGAACTATGGGAGAGAAAGGTGTGCTTAAAAGAAAAATAAAATATATTTTTTGAAAAAATAAAACAAAGGGCTTAGGCAAAAGGTTGGAATACCTAAAATAAAGATGCTCCTAAAATATGCTTACAAGAAAATATATAAAACAAACCACCTAGGAATCAAAGGGTTTGTTGGTTCTTGCAGCAAGAATATCTTAGCTCAGTGAGAACTAGCATACGTAGCTCATGGTTGAGAGGAATGTGTTAAGTTCTTCAATTTTTTCCAGGGAGCAATTATAGTTAGATTTCTATTTGTTTTTATAATTGATGTCGATTGGTAAATGGATATGTATGTTGTAGAATAATAGAATAAGTGGATACCGTATACATCATATATTTTTTAGTCCTGCACGCATAGTAGAAATATTCTCAAGTCTGTTAATTATAACTATATAAAATTTTCTTTGTACATGTATGGAAAATAGGTCAAGTAACCATTGTTTATATATGACTTTCTTTATGCATGAAAGTACTAGAATATGCAAAAACTGGAAGAAGTATTCAAATAAATTATGCATAAAAGATCATATGAGATACGTATAATATTTGTGAATTTAGTATTTTTTATGTAGACATAAGAATCATAGGAAAAAATATGGTAGATGCACACTTAGATTTCATTTTCTTTGATGTGCATATGTGTCTTAAAGAGGAAAGAATGGATTCAACTAGTTGAGAGGACTAACTATAGATATTAGGGAGTATATGATTAATATTAAAGAAGTTTAGATCAAGGCAACATATGAGTCTATTCGTAGCTTCTTATTAATCTTATATTTTCCATGTAACAAATAATATCGATATTGGTAGTTGGAGGAAAAGATGCATGAAAAAGATATATAGTTGGTTAAAAAAGTAACTAAGAGGAGTATATTATAATCATATATAGTTTAAATTTTTTCTCTATGAGATATAAATCAGAAGAGAGTTAAATTATCAAGTAAGGAAACATGGAACAAGAAATAACTTGATGTAAATTCATAAAATTTAAAGTATGTATATGCGTCGCATTTTCATTAATGGAAATTCATTTTAAGCGGTTAAGAAATGAGAACTTAAACCAAAAAAATGTCATAGAGAAAGTAGCAACTGAGGTGAGTAAATCGATAGTAGGTTAGAGTCGTTCCCTAGCTAGGAGGGGGTTATACAAAAAAAAGCACAAGACTATACATTCCATAAACACATAAAACTCTATTGATAAATCCATAGTGCGTAATTTAACTAGATACATTCACAACAATGAATTTTCCTTGTTGGTCAGTAAAATTAAAAGAAGTTTACCATGAACTGAGTATATAAACTACAAGTAAACTATTATTTATTCAGCTAATTTCTACCATAAAAAAAAAAATCAAATATTTCATAGAACCATAATTGGGACAAACCTTCATTTTAGGAAGAAAGTAAGAATCACAGTCCAATATGTCTCATTTTAAGAGAATGAAATAATTTAAAATTGTTTAAGCAAGAACTTCCATGTTATGATAGGAAAACCACAAATTTCGGCAAAGTCAAAATGATTTTATGGTCGAGTCTCACCACTAATTACAGGTAAAACATTTTAAGCTTAAAGTTAACAAAATAGAATACCTCCTACAATGGGTTCCATTGCAAAATTAAACGTAATGAGACGATACATTATCTACAAGATAAATTAAACATGTTGCAATGTGTTGACCTCTAGCATACACAATTCAAAAGAATAATTACTCTAGCATTGTTAAACTAGAAACCTAATGCTTATGCGCTTAACACGTCGCTTATGCATGATGTTCATACCTGTAATGACCCAAATCAAGAAGAGGTTAGAACTAGGTTGAGAATGAATATACATATATATATATATATATGCACGAAAAAGAAAAAAAATGAACCTTTGTAGTGTGTAAGTAAGATATCCATTATATATATAACCTGAGCATTAGGATGATTGTTCCTCTCATCTCGAGACCTACATAATAATAGGAGATAAGTGAGTGTTAGCCAAATCATAAGCGTAGTTGATAAAGAAATAAAACCAAACAAAATGAAATTTCTCTGGCAATATTTGATAGACCCATGAAAGCAATAACACGAAAGAAATATTTTACTGCAACCCTTATGATTATAATGTGGATAACAAAGTCATCGCCCCCATCATGACAAGTTACCCTCACCTGAAGTGAAAAGAGGGTTTGAGAAATAATGGTATTCCTTCCAACAAATGGAGAGAATAGTGTAAGAAATTGGAGAGGAGGAAATAACGTGCACATGAAATCATGCTTAATAGGAGATATGCCCATCTTACACTTTCCATAAGGGTTAACCCTTAACAAAGAAAATAAAATTTATAGCCCAATCCAATTAGAGTGCTCAAATTCAAATATCAAATTCTAACTCGAGACTTTGGCAACAGAGACTGGGGTTTACATCATTCCTCCAAAAAGGGAAAAGGAGTGATTTCGTATCCACCCTGGTTTAGAGAATATTAGTATCCTTGTATAAGGAAAGGCATATAAATATCTTAAATAAAATCCAGAAACATTAGGAACAAAGACGATTAGGAGCAGTCAAGAAAACTCTAAGTGTTTATTTAAAAACCATCCTTTAAAGAAGAATAAAGGAAATTGTCACCTAGACAGATGGTCGTAGCCACGCGAGGGTGATTCTTTAAAAGCCCTAATAAAGAAACCACGCATGGAGTTTACGTGCAGATATAGGTGGGCTAATTGAAAGAGAAGAGAAAAATTAAACCCACAAAATTACCTGTGCTCATTGGAGACAAAACAAGTTATCCTTGATAAAAAAATTTGAAATCAAATTAAGGGTTGTAAGATATAAGTCGTAGTCTATGAACTCACAATACAATTTGAGAATGAATTTACTAGATGGGTCACTACACTCTAAAAGTTAACCTTTGTGGAAGGAGGAGGAAACCCCAAACGAAGGATACCCCGGACTCAAACATGTAATCTTAGCCACCAGGGGGTTATGATTCTTTTATGAATCTCACCATGAAATTAGCAATATAATTCTCGATCTGCAATACACACAAATATAGTTAAAGACAGCGGTAAAATAGAAAACTAAAAAGGGCAAGAAATACGAGAAATTATAGAAGAAATAGTACACCTCATGTCGATGTGAGCCTCGTATTTTCTCCTTGAGATGACCTTGACAGCAAAAGTTATAAGTGTAAGAAAGGCCAAATGGACATGTAAAAATGAAACAAATGCAGTGATGTCTTAGAACCCTAGAGCGACGCTCTGTTGACTGCCAAAAGCAAAAGAAAGTTGAATGTACAAAGGGCCACTAGAGTAAATTGTTAGGGTTTCTCAAAACAAAATCTCAGCCCTTGGGTGTACCCCATTTGATCCCCATCATTGAATGAATAAGTACCATGTTAGACATGAAGCACATGGGAAGATCCATGTGGATCACATTGGAAGTGACAAGTGTAATCGTACACTAGTATTAAACCCCAAGAAATTCCATTATTCCACATATACACTATTATTGAAGAGTGCAAGTAATAAAAGACTAGAACAAAGTCAACAAGGATATTGATTTGAACCATAGCTAGACCTAGACGTGTTCTATGATATGCGTTAGAGACAAAGTTTGAGTGTCGACTCATATGTGTGACATGGGTTATCAATCCCAAAGAAGTACTCTCGTTAAGATGAAATAATATATTTATACCATCTAGCTCGCTAAAATGAAGATGAAACCATTAAATAAAGATAAGGTATTTTACCAATATAATCCACATAAGAAAACCCCATATTTCATTATTAGAGCAACATGAAAGTTAAAATGGTATACACACCTGAAAAAGATAGCACTAGTAACTAGACATGGTCTAAAACAAGAAAACAACAAAAATGACGTGGAAGAGAGCTACTGACAATCTCTCCCTTGTCTTAACATTTAGATGTTTACACCCATTGACAACCATTACAACATCTCCTCTATGCTAAACTATAAAGGTTAAGCCTATGATACTTTCAATACAATTTTACATTTTGAATCTAAATGCAACTAATTTTCTGCCTTTTAGGTGTTAGGGTGTGGTAGAGGACCTCCATTCTTATTTTTTGGAAGATTATGAATTTCTTCAAAATGCATGCTCTATATACTATTATTACTCAAAATGTTCAAAAATTGAGATTGAACTCCCTACAATCTTGCCAAAAGATCAAAGATTATGAATTTCTTGAAATTGCATTCCTTATATGTTATTATTACTTGAAATGTTTGAAAGTGAAGATTTATTGTTCCCTTCAAAATACATTATAATTAATAAATTTAACTAATTTACTTGAGAATAATTCTAAAATAATTTACATGATTTATAAATTATTTGAAATTGCATTAAAAAAATAACTATTATAATAACATGAAATCATTAACTAAATAAAATATATATTGAAAAAAACATATATAATGAGTAAATATAAATACCAAACATTAAAAAAAATTACATAATAAACTACAATATTAGTAAAATCTATACCCTTATACATTTCCACATCTTATTATGAATATGGAGATTGATTCTTTATCCACACATTTTAAACTTTTGAGATGAATATTACCCACGTGTTTGGAAGACAATAAATTTATCACATATTACTTTGTAATAATTTTACTTGGACATAATTTCTTTATTATTTGTGTGTAATTTAGTTATTTTTGTATCATTTCATTATACTTCTTTATCACTGGTATTTATTAAATTTAGTTTCAAATATTAAAAGAAAAAGTAAAGTAGAGAAAATATAATTTTTCATAATTATTAAATTATAAATATTACAAAAATATAATTTTATAATAAAAATATAAATTATAAACAAAAGAAATGAAAATAAAAGTAAGTTATTTTACATTACTCTTGGTAATCACTAATTTGTTATCTCTTAGATCAACAACTCGACACCAATATTGATGCATGTTGTGAAGCTTTTACCAATGTACTTGGCTAGATCTAAATACAAAGAAAAAATACTAGGGTTTTAGCATAAATTAGTAGTTGTTGCTACTCAAGCATCTCTTATCTTAGTGAGTTCAGCCAAAGGAGTTGGAGGTAGTTGGAAAAGATAGGGTGCCAATTTGTATGATGCTGTAACTCTGAAATCTTGGGGTTTAACTTTCAGAGAAATTATTTCAGTTGTCAAGTGCCTATATGATATAGAGAATAATTTCACCAACGTCATACAAATTATCAGTCTGGCTCGATTTTTTGTTTTTCAAAACCATAATGTTACAAACCATGTGGGTATTAAACACCCTTTTTCCCTAGGTTTTGATCTACACTAAGAAAAGATGGGGTTTCCATCGTACGATTCTCCTTGCATCTATGATGAGGATATTACCCCAAATTAGATGAATTTTATGGTGTTTGTGATACCAATCTCACCGAGATGTTTCTGCCTATAGTCCAAAGGCACATATTTCGTATCTTCATTCCATGTTAGAATATAGGACTAGCTCTAAATCCCCGTTGGTTATTTTTGGCTCCTTCATGGAGGTAGGTACCTTCAAGACAAGAAATGACTACATGAGTACGTCATATCCATGGACGAACTAGTTTATTTAGTCTCAATAATACAAGGGATAGCCAAAGGTTAGGGTGCATCCACATATTCCCAAGCTAAATACTTCAAGGATCCCATAAAGCTAGGGCTTTCACCTCAAAACCCAAAATACCTCTTAGGGTCAGAACTTTTTGTACATCAGGCCGAAGACACTCCTCTTGAAGTGGATGATCTTGTAGCCAACTTGGCTTCTGCATATTATAGATGATCATGCTTATTTTTTGATTTAATGGATTTTGTCCTTCGATCTTTGCGCTTCAAGACTAGGTGAATCAAAATTGGTCTCCACTTACAAAATTGTAATTTACTCGAAAGAATGTTTCTGGTATTTTTCAAAAATGTAGCAGACCATTAGAAAGTGTTTGATCAAGGTTTTTGGTTTTGAGGAGAAGTTGGGCTTTAATTTCAAACATGGTTTCCAAATTTTAGTCCTCTCCCTATGACATATATGGCCACTCCAGGATGGGAAAGGATACCAAACCTATCCATTAATTTTCTTCTATTGGACATGTCAGTCGAATCCATTAAAACAGACAATGAAATGATTGAAAAGGGAAATTTCACATTTGTACACATATGTGTGGAACTATATCTCACTAAAGGGTTTCCAGATAAAATCCTCCTTAAGTGGATGGATAGAGTTTATTTGCAGTCGGTGGACTATGAGAACACTACCTTTCGACGTAGGAGATGTCAATAGCATGGTCACCTTCAGAGTCTCTATCTTTTTCCTCAAAGAAATTCTCCCCACCTAAATCTAAGGAAAAATAATCTCGGTTGGCAACAACCAAATGAAACAAAAGGAACTAGGAATCCTACCAAGTCACTTCTAGTAAATCCGCTCAACAACATATAGAGTCAGTCAATTCGTCAATTGTAGAAGTCCTAAGCTCGACTAAAAACATAAGATACTTGGACATAATTTCGGATTCCTTGAAGAGCAAGAACAAATGTTCCCATGAATCATATCACGCGGTTAATGATAAGGAAGCAAAAATTATTAAAGAACTCCTAGTCATGAAAGTGTCACAAGGAAATGAAATCTTTGTACCTCATTCATCTATTCTTGGTAACTCTTTGGAATAGAGTGATATCCATAAAGGAAACAAAAAACCTATGATAAATTATAGGTAGTAGGTGATCCATCAAAGATGAGATGATACAGTTTGTTACTTTGAGGTAATACAAATCAGCTTACAAAAAATAAGTCATTTTAATTAGTATGTTATTTTTCTATGAAACAAAAAAATTATTTAGATTTTCAATATTTTCAAAGAAAAAATTGAAAGAGAAAAATATTTTGATAAATATGTATATTTAGGAACATTTGTAAAAGGAAAAGGGTATACACATTAAAACTTTCAATATTTTTATTATTATATCTTAATTTATGTTTTCAATTTTTGAAAATGTGAAACCTAAAATTTGTTGGAAACATTAAGATTAAAAAGGTAGGCTAAAAAACACCTTACATGAATATATGAGAACCAATTTTATAATTAATTCTATTTTTCCATTATATTTAATTAAACTAGCATGTCAAAAATAAATAAAAAATTTCAAAATAATTTTAATTAAATTACAATTGTGAACATTAAAAATATTAAAATAAGAAACTCAATTCACAATAATAGTTAAAAATATTTTAATAATATATTTTTATTTTCTATATATATGTTTATTAGGTAATGTGAGAGGTGACAAGTTTTATTTGTAAGTTGAGTAACATCCAAAGGCATATAAATCATCAAAATTACTAGATTAAGTTTTGAATTAGTGACATTTCCATTATATAGTGATTTAGCTTAATAAGACATATAAATCATCAAAATTGCTAGATTAAATTTTGAATTAGTGCCATTTTCAATATAGTGATTTAGCCTAATAAATTGTAGTCATCTATTCTATTCCTCATAATCTACTTTATTTCAAATTTTTAATTGAAATAAAATTTCTAAGTTTACATAAAAATTAAATAACAGTTTAATTAATATGCAATTCCATCATTTAAAAAATAGAGATTAATCCTAATAATCTACTTTATTTCAAATTTTTAATTGAAATAAAATTTCTAAGTATATATAAAAATTAAATAGCATTTTAATTAATATACAATTCCATCATTTAAAAAATAGAGATTATAAATATTAGAATAAAAAAGTTAAAACATGGAAACATAAGGCTTATCATAATTTTGAACTTACATATTTTACACTTGTACTATGGTGATGGTGATATAATTTTCAACTTACATATTTTACACTTGTACTATGGTGATGGTGATTATTATTTGATTTTTAGAAAGTAAAAATTTAAATCACAATTTTTTAATATTTTGTTTCAATCATCAAAATATTTTACACTTGTACAATGGTGATGGTGATTATGATTTGATATTCAGAAAGTAAAAATTTAATAAAAAAAAATGCTCCCTATAATTTTGTAAACCAAACTTAAAACCAATAAAAAAGAATTACGTTCCTCACACATATATGACTATACACAATACACATATATGAATATTAAGAAGATTTGGCCTCTCAAAGTTAGGGTTTGTAATTTGAATTAAAAAACACATTGTACCATGATGATGAATAACTAAAACCAATACCATTTATTTGACCTTGAAAAGTTAAGAGAATCATTAGAACTCTTTAATATTTTATATTTCTTAATTAAACAAAAGGGAGAGAAGGTCTCCAAAATCACTGTATTTTGCGGCCCAAACTCAAAACCAACATAAATTAGATTATGTCCAACATATATCAGTGTTAAGAGGATTTGGCCTGTGAGATTTAGGGTTGGTAATTTGAATTGAAAGGCACTTTGTACGTTTCTACAATTAGAACCTATAGTCAAGGAGGTTTTGAAAATTTAGGTTTGGTAATTTGAATTGAAAGGCACTTTGTACGTTTCTACAATTAGAACTTATAGCCAAGTAGGCTTTGAAATCAGAGAGGTGCACAGTATGTGAAATGCCAGGGCTGATGTTCAAACGAATTTCACATTGAGCAACTCTTTTACAACGACGGCAAGGAGGCCGGGTACTGCGAAAACACAGCAGAAGGAAACAGGCACCTTGGAAAGCAGAGGGAAGCGGCAATCCCGTATTGGACTGCGGTGCAGTACTAAAATATATACAATACATGGCAACCAAACATACCTTTACATTAGGGTTCGAACTGGATGAACCACTTCTTGCAATCATAGACAGAGCAGAAAGCCTGCAAACAAGTCACCGCCAAAAGTATCGCTGCAGCTACCAGAGAAAGGAATTTCCACGACCCAAATATGTGTTTGTTCAGAAACTCCACCACAACAACATTCCATTTTCTGTTATAATGCTTGTTAATGTCCTTTATAACCTTGTCCAGATACCTAACTTTTGTGAGACGAACGCACTGACCCATGCTGTTCCACAGACTGGCAACATCTCCTTCGCTTTGGAGGTGGTTTGAAATAATTCCGCTCTCTTTCAGCAATCTAACATCTTCTTCGCTGTCGATCATCCCATCCATGAAATCGGTGCATCGTGTGAAAACCAGCGCACCTGGAGCCGCAGAAGCTTCAAATGCCACCAGATTTCTCAGGATTACCTCCGCGTTGGCATCCAACCTTACTTTGGGGAGGTAAAGCGTGGCAGTCTTCTCATCAAATTGTATTGTGGTGAGGTCGCCGTCGGTAGGAACGAATTTGAATCCCGCATAATATAAATCTGCCACAGACGGAATAGCTAGTTCATCTCTCGTGGGCGGTGTAAAATTAACAGAGGATTCTTTGCCCTTCTCCTCTATTTCTCCGTCTCCTCCATCCTCCTCAGATTTGATTTCATCTTTATCAACAAAAACACCCGAGGGTTTCTTCAAGGCGCTGACAACGGGTATATTCTCAATAATAGAAAAATGACGTGAGAGCAACTCTGTCACAAATTTAATCGGAACTACCTTAATAGAGGAGAGAGTCTCCCAAAGCAAACTGAAGGCCTGTGTAACTCTTGACACGACCTCGGTATCAGGCGCATCGTTTCCTTCCTCGGTTAAACTTGGACTCTGATTGCTGGAAACAGGGACGACAGCGTAATACAGCACCTCGAGCACGTGCCCTTTTTCGTTTATATGGAGCTTTGAATCTTCAGGCAACTTGAAGATGAAAGGCGATAACTCTTGGCACACAAGCCGCAGCAGGCTGGATGCCCAGATCCTTCACGTCCACGTCAGAGCTTTTGTCGGCATGTCTGACATAAAACTGCAAACACTCGATAAGAAAGGCGGCGTCCAGGGCCATGATCCATGCCAAGGTTTCCTCATTATAGTCGATGAACTTGTGATAGCAGCTCCGGATTTGCCAATCGTGCTTCCTAAATTCCTCCACAGCAACAGCTTCAAACTTGCGGCCGTTGATTCTTTTCTGAAATCTACGAGCGGCTGCCAGTTTGTAGCGCTCCATATGGTGGAGCTCTGATCGGCATTGGTGACAGGGGCCGATAGAAACGGATTGAGGTGTGTACGCTTCGGGCTTCAGTGCCAATAACTCTTTGGGCACATTAAACACGGACGCACAGAACTCGTCCTCGTCTTCTTAATCTTCTTGCAGTATATCCAGGCTTTTCTTGATCTGAATAACCCAATCATTCTCATCGACCCTCACTTGAATGGTAGTGTTGGATTCCATGTTTCGAAGCCGGAGTAAGTAACCTATAATAAACGAAATGAGAAAACTAGAAATATACCTCCGAGAGAGTTGAGGGACTGCGCGGCATTATATGGAACTCATCTGGTAGATAAATACAGAGGATGGAGGCCTTAGCCCGTAAGGCATCGTTTCCCCTGATCTTACAAAGTATCTTCACGTGTGTCCTTGCCTACGACAGTCACCTGGACTTTGTTGCCAGGGTAGTGTACCAAAAGGTGCTGCTTTTTTGCAACGGAGTCCTTCAATTATATACGGACACCTTATACCTACACCTACCCTATGGATTTTATGGTAATGCTTTAGCTAGAAGGTTTTATCTTTTTATGTATATCGAGCTAAAATCAGTGAAATTACTATGACAATGAATATTAATTCATATCTGACTTTAAAAGAATACAATAATTAAACAATAATTATAATAACGAATGAATTTTTTCCTGCCAAGAGAGTCAAATTTATTTGTATTTGCCTTTTTCTTAATTTAAAATTAAATTAAAATCATTGCCATTGAGAATCTGTCAGTTTCACAATTTCTTTTATAATTACTACCTTTATTTTCTATTGAGCCGTTAGATAATTAATTATTAGAATGATATGATAAACTTAACCTAATATTATATATTTTTCTTCGTAACTTTGATAATATTATTTTATAGCTAATTTTTCTCAAAAATAAAAAATATTTTATAATTAATATTATATTTTAATCTATTCTATATAATATTATATTTATACACTGGCCTGGAGTATGCCATAAAACTGCTTCTGCTTGGCTAAGAGCTCGTCTTCCTCGGACGTAAGGAAACAGGTTAACGGCCCAAGACTCAGAGGCATCTGGCAGGAGTGAAAGCCTGCTCCCTTACGGACCACCAGCGGGTTATTACAGGTGGCGTGGTTTTCCTTGATAACGGTGATGAGTCAAATCGACATTCGCGGATAGCAGCCAGAGATGGTTGTCCTCACTGTTGGTTTGACACCTGAGTTTGATAAGTTTTGCCACCTTCAAAAAAAAAAAATATATATTATATTTATACAGAAGGTTGTTTTAAGGTTGTTTTATTATATTTATACATTTATACAGAAGGTGTCTTCTTTTAAAATTAGTCAACTTAGTTTTTTTTCTTCGTAAATTTGTTAATATTATTTTATAATTAAGTTTTTCCGGAAAGGTAAAAATATTTTTATAAATTATTAATATTTTTAATCTATTCAATATAATATTTACGTTGTAAGGCGTTTCTCTGTCTCAGCCACTACCGTGTCCTATTGTTGACCGTGGATTTGTGCTGTTAGAAGATTGAATGAAGTGTGATCGTTGATCCAACACTGATCCAAAACTGAATGATTAATGAGGAAGCGGGACGGACGCATCGCCAGCAAGCCATTTGTTTTGCAGCTGACATGTGCTTGGCTCGCATTGCCAACAAGGGCTCTGCCTGGACTCGAGCTCTGAACCTCCGCCTCATGCGCAAAAAAAAGACCATAACGATGATGAAGCAGAAGAAATCCTCCCTCATAACGCTAGCAAGAAAAATGAAAACAACATCTTTCCATCGAAAATGTTGTAATAATATTGATCTTGAAACAGGCGGCCAAATCATGGCGCCATTGACAGAAGACTTCAGACTCTGCAGAAGATTGTTCCCGGCAGCAAGAAAATGGAAGTTCATACACTTTTTCAGGAGACCACCGACTATATTTTGAATCTTCAAATGCAAGTTCAAGGTTTGGAAGCTCTTGCAGATTTCTACACTGCGAATTTTGCAGGTTGTGTGGTCGAGTTCGCCCCCCTACAGGACCAATCAGCATCTTGCGCTACACAGGTTTGATATGGTACATATGCGAGCTTGCTTGCTTGTCTGTATAATTTTAACTATGCAGTGTATATATGAAGGCAACGAGGATGTAGCTGGTTGTTACCTCGGAATGTTTCTCACTGTATGGTATGGTTGTATAAGGCCGATAAATTTACTCTCTGTAAAGGTACTGATCCTATTTCTTAATATCTAAAAGGGGTGAGGATTAGATATGGAAAAATGGTCTGCTATTTTACTGAACACCACACAAAGAAGAGTATTGAAATATGGAAAGAGAGGGATCTGAGACGAGCAGAGAAAGAGGAGCGCAGAAGAGCTAGAGGCAGACTGATAAGTCAATCAACATTGTTAGAGTGACTCATTGTTGCTGTTCCATGAATGACGCCGAAGAATAAAACTCGCTCCCACACTGAACACCAATTTTTTCAGTCCGCCTCTTGTCCTCCTCAGCCCTTATGACGGCACGTCAGCCCTTATATATAAAGGTGCGACGATGTTTACACTACAAACTGCATATTGATTTTCACATTTGTGTGTTTTTGAAATTTGTACTTTGTGCTCGTAGAAGCGAAATATTCTATGAGATGTGTACTTCGTGCTCGTAGAAGTGAGGTATCTGCTTAACGCTGTTTGTTTTCCAAGTTTGTTTATCAGAATGTTTCAATAGATACATGTGAATCTAATTTGGGATGCATTTATCAGGAGATCAAAAATAGGGTTTATAGATGTATTTTTTTTTAAATTTATTTATATTGGAATTTTTTTTGTAATGAGAATTTTTGTATAAAAAAAAAAAAATTGCTACTGGAACATGCTGCTAAAGTAGTATATAGGAATGAAGGTTACAATTTTTGTATTAAAAAAATTGTTATTAGAACATGTTGTTAAAAATTATTCAATAAATGTAAAAGGAAGAGGACAAGAAAACCATACTTTTCTTGACAAAAAGAGAGCAGGGGATTCAAGACTAGATCTACTAAAAATTAAATACATTGTTTTTTGAGTACATGAATAGATTCTTACAAATTGCTTGCACAAGGTAATATAAAAATAAAACATCTCTAGAATTTAAGTGAAACCATCTTTTTACTAGATCTGTAGGAAGATCAAGACACCAAATTTTGGAGATTTCTTACTTTGATATTTTCTATATTTTATTAATGGTTAATAACATTGATTAATTTTTAGAACATTTGAAAAAAAAAGATTACATATTTTTCTTCTTTACTTCTTACTTATTTTCTAAAAGACTGTTTTTGTCCTTTCCTTAGGTGAAACCTCTTCCTCAACAGGTGAATTGATGATCTCTAATTGCACTAGATCTGGAACTGCCTGATCAAAATGGGATATTGAATTAATCATTCAACCTTGACTTCTGCTTCTGTAGAGTGCAGAATTCCAAATCTATTTCTAGAGGGAGAATGGAATTGCGTGATCGAAATGGGGTATTGAATTAATCATTCAACCTTGACCTCTACTTCTGTAGAGTGCAAAATTCCAAATTTATTACTGGAGGGAGAAAGTTGGTGAGACTCAAATCTATTAGAATGAGGCCTTTTGTGTTTCCTTGTAATTTGTTTGAATGTTCATTGCTATTTATTAATTTGAGAAGATGACGATGAAATAGAAAGAAGTTGAGATATTATAGTATTTGGACAAATTTTTGTAAAACACATACTTATCGCAAAAATTACATTTGAAAGGAACTTGCTCATAATCTAGAACCTGAAGATGACTTAGACCCTCCAAGTTAACTAAATTACCTTTGGGAGTTTTGCAAAATACATTTCAACACAAATTTTGGCATGCTAGAAGTTGTATTCCTTGGACTGTAAACTAGTAATATAGCAGGTCAAATTACTTTTGGGAGTTTTGCAAAATACATTTCTAACACAAATTTTGGCACATGAGAAGTTGTATTCCTTATAATGTAAACTAGTAATATAGCGGGCGAATTTGTCAATAGATTTAAAAATACCAAAAAAAGGGGGAAGATATGAAAGGGGGAGAATATGACAATTTGATCCTAGCAGACATAGAAAATTTCTATGTTAGGATTAAAATTCAAAGTCAAATAGATGAGAAACACTTTCCCGGAGTCTATGAAGTAAGGCTCAGATCTAAAGATTAGATCTCTATCCTCACATTCAACAATAAAAGCATGATATCACAATAAAAGCATGATATTTGTTTCCACTGTACAGAGTACCAATGAGTTCATGATCTACCTAATTGTTAGAAATCCGTTCTAAAATAGAAGTATAATTAGGGCAAAGGCAGATAACCTTACCCATCAACCCTTTTTTCCTTGAGAATTTTAACGTTCTCGTTGACCGCAGAAGAAAATTCCAAATTAAGAGAGGGAATTGTGCCAACTCCTTTTACAAAGCTACTTAGGTGAATCACTGAACCATGGGGCAGTCAAAGATCACCCAACAAAGAACTCTTTAAATCAATAGATACATGTGAATCTAATTTGGGTTGTATTTATCAGGAGATCAAAAATAGGGTTTATAGATGTATTTTTTTTAAATTTTATTTATATTGGATTTTTTTTTGTAATGAGAATTTTTGTATTAAAAAAAAAATCCTACTCGAACATGCTGCTAAAGCGGTATATAGGAATGAAGGTTACAATTTTTGTATTAAAAAAATTGTTGTTAGAACATGTTAAAAATTCTTCAATAAATGTAAAAGGAAGAGGACAAAAAAACCTTTTCTTGCCAAAAAGAGAGTAGGGGATTCAAGACTAGATCTACTGAAAATTAAATACATTGTTTTTTGAGTACATGAATAGATTCTTAAAAATTGCTTGCACAAGGTAATATAAAAATAAAACATCTCTAGAATTTAAGTGAAACCATCTTTTTACTAGATCTGTAGGAAGATCAAGACACTAGATTTTGGAGATTTCTTACTTTGATATTTTCTATATTTTATTAATGGTTAATAACATTGATTAATTTTTAGAACATTTGAAAAAAAAAAGATTACATATTTTTCTTCTTTACTTCTTACTTCTTTTTTAAAAGACTATTTTTATCCTTTCCTTAGGTGAAACCTCTTCCTCAACAGGTGAATTCATGATCTCTGATTGCACTAGATCTGGAACTGCCTGATCAAAATGGGATATTGAATTAATCATTCAACCTTGACTTCTGCTTCTGTAGGGTGCAGAATTCCAAATTTATTTCTAGAGGGAGAATGGAACTGCATGATCAAAATGGGGTATTGAATTAATCATTCAACCTTGATCTCTGCGTCTATTGAGTGCAAAATTCCAAATTTATTACTGGAGGGAGAATGTTGGTGAGCCTCAAATCTAATAGAATGAGGCCTTTTGTGTTTCCTTGGAATTTGTTTGAATGTTCATTGCTATTTATTCATTTGAGAAGATGAAGATGAAATAGAAAGAAGTTGAGATATTATAGTATTTGGACAAATTTTTGTAAAACACATACTTATCGCAAAAATTACATTTGAAAGGAACTTGCTCATAATCTAGACCCTGAAGATGACTTGGACCCTCCAAGTCAGCTAAATTACATTTGGGAGTTTTGCAAAATACATTTCAACACAAATTTTGGCATGCTAGAAGTTGTATTCCTTGGACTGTAAACTAGTGATATAGTAGGTCAAATTACTTTTGGGAGTTTTGCAAAATAAATTTCTAACACAAATTTTGGCACATGAGAAGTTGTATTCCTTAGAATGTAAACTAGTAATATAGCGAGCCAATTTGTTGATATATTTAAAAATACCAAGAAAAAAGGGGAAGATATGAAAGGGGAAGATATGACAATTTGATCGCAGTAGGCGTAGAAAATTTCTATGTTAGGATTAAAATTCAAAGTCAAATAGATGAGAAACATTTTCCTGGAGTCTATGAAGTAAGGCTCAGATCTGAATATCAGATCTATGTCCTCACATTCAACAATAAAAGCATGATATATGTTTCCACAGTACAGAGTACCTATGAGTTCATGATATACCTAATTATTAGAAATCCATTCTAAAATAGAAGTATAGTTAGGGCAAAGGCGGATAACCTTACCCATCAACCCTTTTTTCCTTGAGAATTTTAACATTCTCGTTGACCGCAGAAGAAAATACCAAATTAAGAGAAGGAACTGTGCCGGCTCCTTTTGCAAAGCTACTTAGGTGAATCACTGAACCATGGGGCAGTCAAAGACCACCCAACAAAGAACTCTTTAAATCAACAACTTTGATTTGCGGGTGAATTCTTGAAACTCTGCCATCAACCAGTAAGGACACAGCAGAAAACGTAAATCAACAAAAACGAAACTCGCAAACATAATAAATCCTCAGTCATGGAAAAGGAGTCCTGGAATGAGCGAAAGGCGGCAGCTGAGCTAGCAAACGGAAATTGCAAATTCCTGTAGCAGCGGAGGGCGATGGCTAGGATTACGCTAGCTGCTTTGTCGGGCTCTTTTTTTCATTTTTTGGTATAGGTGGTTATCAAATCCTCCCCAGGTTAACATGGATGTATTCTAATGGATTTTAATGATGTAGTTGGAACTGTAATTAACCTTTTTCTGTGAAATAAGTAAAATGAGAAAAGTAAGCGTCTTCATATGGCCACCTTGTTGAAGTGAGTGCAAGTAGAACAATCCTTTAACGAGACTCGTTGATTAACCTACCAGGCTATTCATTTTTCCCCTTTAATCACATGAACAACCTTTCTCCATAAAATTGTCGGCTTTAAAAGATTTCTGAGCAGAATTTGGCCCTTTTTTTAATAATTTAAATTTAAAATAATGACAGTTACATATGAAAATGCAAAAAATTGCAGCCTGTTACTCATAGAATCTTTTTATTGAAAAATTGTTATGCCCAATTTACTCATACCTATTCCTATAGACTTGGCGTGTATATTGCCTAAAATACTTGTTTAACCAAAAAGCTACCACAACATAACTAGCACAAAAGATTACAGAGAATTTGGCCCTTGTGGGGCTTCTTCATTCGTGCCAACGTAAGAGTCTGCACCCCATGCTTGACTGAGCTCATATTCACATCGAACGAGTCCATTTATTGGCCTCGAACATGAAAAACTCTGCAGATGGCTTGTAGGGGTGTTGAATCTCTGAAGTCGCTCCTTCGCACATGTTGGACCGAAATGAGAAGAGGTCTGAAGATTTTCCGTAATTCGGTGACCAGAGTATACAGGAAACACAATTTGTCTACACCTGCTTATATTTCCTCTTGTGAGCATGCATACAAGCTCCAAAAACATGCTCCCATTCATTAGATGCCAACATTTGGATGGTAGATTCAATTGCACACTGATCCCTAACACAACTTTCTACCATTGCTTTATATTTCCAATCTCCCTGCCATCTGGTCCATTTGCAGCATGCATTTGCCAACTCGCATTGAGCCTTATAAACATCGCATTCACACAGGACACCACACCCTGGTAGGCTGGCAATGAAACATGATGGCACCTAAGTCACTGCAGCACTGAGATAGTTCTTCTTCAACCTGTGACCCCTAGAGTGCAATCTGAAACTGATGCCCTTTGCTGGCTGAATCAATAATGTAATGACTGGTGAATTCACCAGACTTCTAGCTTGCTTGATAGAGATCATCAATGCAAAACCCCAAACTCCTAATATCAGAGGAATCCGACTTGAAGGCCTAGCTAATACAATAAACCCAACACCCAAGAACTGGGCAATAAAACCACATGCAACAGTCTTCCTCATTATTATACAGTTAATAAATCCTATTGTTAGTGAGTATGAATGTTGAAGTAAAGGTCTCTACAGTGGCTTTAACTCCCATTTCTCACTTGCATACTTGAACTAACAGTCTAACACTTGGGGCAACAAGACGTACTTGTGTATATAGTAAGGTTATATCATGGGACAGGAGAGAAGGCTGAGCAGCCCTTGCTGCCGTTTATATGAAATACTCTTATTAAAATGACCGACGTACTTGTGTATATAGTAAGGTTATATCATGGGACGGGAGAGAAGGCCAAGTAGCCCTCGCTGCCATTTATATGAAATACTCTTCTTAAAATTACCCCAAAATTAGTCCCTGACTCCGCCCTTGAATTGAGACCCCCATATTGGCCCTGAAACGTATTGGCCCCAAAACGTTTATATCAATGTGGAAAAAGTCGAAGTCTGAATTACGACAAGGGTCCAAAAGTTGAAAATCTCGTTAAAAAAGTCGGAAAAATTAGAAAAACAGAAAAATATTCATTTTTATTTTTTATTTTTTTTTAACATCTAGAGTATTCACAACATCAAATAAATGCATTTCCACAAAACATGTATAGAAAGCTAATATATAATATGTATATGAAGTCTAGTGCTACATCACATATAAAAATAGTGAATCAACTCCTGAATCTTGAGTTTTGTCCAAGTCTCAACTCTTAATATAACAGACTTTTTGGGTCAACTCCCGATAAAATTGGGCATAGAACGAATAAATAACAATTTTTTTGTTTCTGAAAAAGTCTGCAAAAAATCATAGGATTAAATAGTTTTGTTGAAAAATTGCAATTTTAGAATTTAATCCTGATTTTTTGCAGACTTTTTCCACATTAATTACTTTATATGAAATCTGCGATTGAACTGAGGGTTTGGTCATTGAATCTGTGATTGAATGGAGAGTTCTTAGGGCCTGAAAGACTTCAATTTTGATAATATTTTTCTTTCTTAGATGAGAACTGTGTATAGGAATTTTGAAATCTCGTATCATTGCTTGAACTCTGTGAATGAGTCGATCAAGACATTTTCTTGTGGAGACATTCGACAGTGCAAATTTCAAATTACAATGGTGGAATCCCCACCACTGTTACACATGTTATTTCCCCAAAATTCTCCTATCATTGCTTGAACTCTATGAATGAGTGTAGCAAGACTCGCTTGAACTCTACAAGACGAATTTCTTGTGGAGACATTCGACAATGCAAATTTCAAATTACTATGGTGGAACCACTGTAACACATTTTATTCCGACTGCCCTAAGCAGTTCAAGGCCTTGATAAACTGCCAAATCCTCTTTCTCACCATTTGTGGCATGATCAAGCCTCTAGGCATAATCAAGTCCCTAATTTTCATTGATCCAGTGTGATCACTGCCACCCCTGCTTCCTCTGTACGGACTTTTAGTCTTTCCAAATGGTTAGTAGTTCACTTCGACTCCTTATAACTCAGTTTTAGTCAACTAACTAGAAACAATTTACTCTCTTACTCGAAAATTTAATTAATTTTATTAATTATATGCAGAAGTAACATATTTGTATATTTTGATGTTTTGTATTCTTGTCCTAATTTTTAGGTCACCTTAGTACATATTCGAAATAGTGACCATAGAGTAAACGCGAATAGCTCTGTCATATATGTGTAGGTTTCACGTTTTGTGAGAGTGCCCAATCTACTGTTGCTTTTTATTTGGGATTGAATGCAAAACTATAATTTGAAATATTTGTCACAGTTAATACTATAATCCTTTTGTATCATGGTTAAGAATCTTAATATAAGGTGTTGCATAATTAAGAAAATTAACATAAGATTTTGAGGACTGATCTGCAATTGGAGAATGGGGGCATCCAATTGGCCAAGGGAAAAAGTATTAATCTATCTACTACTAGTCGCAGGATAGCTAGTTATATGCGAACAACGAAATTTTAAGTTAATCCTACATTTTAGAGCAGAGTTGTCAAACAGAAGTTTGTGGGGTCTGTTAAAGTCGAGGGTTGTTCTTGCCCCACCATTGTTTGATTCTGCCAAGTGACATGTTTGCTGATTCCTTAAGTAATTGCAACTTCTCTTATTTTTACTGTGTTGTGTTGTCTTAAATGTGTACCATTCAGTACGGTTCCATATGTCACAAAAATGTGTATTTTTAGTGCGTTCTCTTGTTTTAAATGTGTACTATTCAATACGTTTCCATATATCGCAAACACAACTGACAGCAAAAAGGTCTAGATTTGTGTAGATCTTCTAATTTCAGACTAATTTCTTAACTTTAATTAGGAATTTTGCAACGATGTTTATATTATCATGCACATCCTACACATCAAATCTAAGGTTAGTATTTATATTATCAAGCACCAAGAATGGTGAAGATTACGGCAGTCTATTTTGAGGTTTCCGATACAGTCCAATTTACCCATTGTAATCTCATTATGATAACAATTAGCTAGAAGTTTAGTCCTGAAACCCAATACGACAAAGCTTAAGTTTGTCCAATAATGATTGTACATACTGGGAAAAAAACACTACTGCTTACCAGCCTTGTTGGTTTCTTAAAACTGAATAAATACCCAAATACCGTTGAATCTTATCTGGAAACTGATTGATGCTTTGGTATGAATTTGGAAGTCTGTCTTTACACTGGTGACGCACCAGGGATGAGCTGGTTGGAAATCTGAATATGTTTGCTTGTTGGCACCTGAAGGAAAGGTCTGGAGTTCTTTTCCCTTTGGTGATAGTAGTTAATATTGTTTGCACATATTCCCCTCAATGATATCAGGATTACTACTGTTTACATCTTTTTTGATTGTTATCACCTAAAGGCAAGGTTGGAGTTCTTTTCCCCTCGGTGATGGTAGTTTTAATATTGTTTTACATGCATTCCCTATCAGTGATGGTAGATTTATTCATCCTTCGGTTAGGGATTGAAGATCTATCCTGCTCCATAGTACTCACTTTGAATGGGGAGATACATGAACCTTGTACCTCATAAACTTGACCAATTAATGACTCTGTGGTGATCAAATTCTGGTAAGCCTCTAACATAGGGTGGAGTCTTGACTCTGGAAAACATTTGTATGCATGCTTTATACATTTACCATTACTTCCAGTGCTTCTATGGCTTCATTAATAAATGTCATTTTGACCATCCTTAGGGAGGACTTAGCACTTAATTTTAATAAAATGTGTAATTTATAATTTTGATTTTTGGGTTTATATAAAGGATATATCCTAAAAATACTAAAATGGTAACACTTTCTAAACTCTTCAACACTTTCCAACCACTTCAACTTTTGGCTCTCATGGACTTGAGTATACTATTCGCACAATGTTGCATGTTGCCAGCTAATGTTTGTAGGTTGCCAGCTAAGTTTGTAGGTTGCAGTTTTTTTTGAAGTTTCAAATCTTTTTATCCTTTTTTTTCATAAGAAAATACTTTGCGGAAAACGTTCTAAGTTCTAAGTACTTTCCTATGATCTGTGAATGGTAAATGAGGTAAACGTTGATCCTGATTCTAGAGTGATTCTGGAGCGTAATATAAAGAGGATCAAGAAAGTCGAACTTGTAACCTCTCAAATTTGGGAAAAGATCTCAGGTCTGGTTCATCTTGAACTAACCCTTGAGGCTCTACATTATTCTACTTGTAAAGTAAGCATTCACAAATTTAGCTTTTTTGGTTTATCAATTTATGTTAAACTGCTCTCATTGTGTTTCATCATTTTTTTTTTCTATTTGTCAGTGTGGCATGAATCTGGAAAACCTTTCCACTTGACTAAATAGAGTTTATAAATTGATGGACGTGTAATTGGTCATTTGACCTTGTGTTAGATATATAAATGTTTGAAACATTGAAATTTTAAGTGATGTATATCGATGATTGCCTTGTCATAAGAATTTTACATGGCTCAATTTTCTTTTGCTTTTAAGTTTTAACTTATCTCTTTTGTTTTTGACTTTAATTTTTTGCAGAAACCTTTAGGAAATCACTCCTCTTAGATGTACCATCACTTACTTTAATGGGAATACCTTTTTATTTTTATGAAAGGCTACCTATTTATTGTGCTTGAACTATTTGACACCTTTGCTGACCTATTCATATTGGTAATTCCACTAAGTTCGAAACTTTGGATGATAAGGACGGGTGGTTTTCTTAGACTTTGTGACACCAGTTAAATTTCATTTTTTCTATATGCTCTCCAGAAACATGTTTTCAGAACTTTATTTACCATGTTTTTTGTACCATCGATTTGCAAATGGGGAAAAATGTACCAATCAGTTTTAAAATAGATATACTTATCACTTGTAATTGTTTTGTGCACTCCATGCAAATGCACACTATCCTTTACCGAAGAAAATGAGTCATTACCTGTATGTTTTGAGATCGTTCCGATATAAAATTTTCGAAGATTTCCAACAAACATTTGTCTCCTATTTAAATGGGTGGTTGAAATTATTTTATGCAACACTCCCCTTTAATTACAAAAAACAAAAATTTAAACTAAGATATTTTCTGGTCTGAGTCTAAGCTATGCTTACAATTTATTTTTTTGGACATCAGTTGGATTTCCTTTTCTTTTCTTCATTGTTTTAGCTTTGTCTTTTTGTTGTAAGCTTCAGATTTCAGTGTCTTTATTGGCTGGTGCAACTGTTCAATTGTTCCAAGTTGTCCATGCATGTCCTCTATTTCTTCAAAAATTGGCTCGTATCTAAACGACTACCACATGTCACCTTCCATAGCTTTCTCTTCATCAATTTGTTCCAAAATAAATCATAAAAATATTTTGTTTCTCAAGGACACTATTGCATGGAAATTTCATTAACATTTTTATTTTCTACAACATCCATGTTGCCTTCAACATTCATTGTTGCAACTTCTATGAAAACATCAATAACACATAGTGTTTCAAGCAATGTTTCAAGAAGTTTTAGTGTGAGAGATTCTCAATGAATACATCAACCTCTTTTTCAATGAAGATAAGTTATTGTAGCATATGCTGCTAATCAATGCCAACGGCATGTCCGTGTTTATTTCAAAATGATTTAATGTATTTAACATCATCTACAATATAATCTGAAATATAACCCATTGATCATAACAAACCATAGCAGCTAGATTCTTTTAATCTCTTAAAAAAAACCAATGGATGCAACTTTGCGAAAGAAAAATGGCATTGCCACAGTAATATAAATCATAGCAGAGATCTTTATTCATATATATATATATATATATATGAGTATGTACTATAGAGATTTATTTATCTCAATGATAACTTGAGATTCTTCCAGTTATGACAAAAGAGTAAAATATTTAAAATAGAGCATGGACTATAGAAAGTAATATAATATCATATATATATATATATATATATATATATATATATATATATATATATATATATATATATATATATATATATATATATATATATAACGAGTATGTACTATAGAGATTTATTTATCCCAATGATAACTTGAGATTCTTCCAGTTATGACAAAAGAGTAAAATATTTAAAATAGAACATGGACTATAGAAATTTATCTGAATGATAACTTGAGATTCTTGAGATTCTTATCCCACGCTGCATTTAGTGTATGTAAATGAAAAATTAATAGATCAATTTAATCTTGATTTTGACGGATTTGATTACCTATTCTTCCCCACTCTATGCTATTGTTCCCCACTCTATGCCTTACTGCATTTCCTTTGCAACATAAGGTGCAAATGCTAATATATTTGTATAGAAGGTGTCTTCTTTTGATATTAGTAGGAATGGGCCTGGTTTATTTTTTCATCTCCTTTCCACATCTATTTTAAAAGCATATTTTAATATATATATATTCTGAAACCGTATACCTGAGTTCACGGAAAGACCAATAACCGCTGGTATACCACTACGTTTCATTTTTGTCAGGTGGGAGCCAATTTAAACGCTAAATTTTCAGTTCCATATGATAAAAGTCAATGCCATACTGCCCATTTGCGTACAGAATGTGAAAATAAGATAATTACTCTTGAATGAGGAGTTATATAAAAATAGAGAGTCAGTTAATTGATTGATTGCATGATTGAGTGTTTGAGTGTTGAGTTAGGTGATAAACAATTTTGAGTATGTGATTGAATATAGTTGCATGTCAAGATTTTTTAGGCAGTTAGCTAGTTGAAAAAAGTTTAAATACTTTTCACCCAGTTCATTGTAATTATTATGTTTTGTGTGATGAATAGAAAAGTAGAGGCTCATATTATATATGTGAATTATGTTTTGTTTTCGTTGCTTTTCCAATAAATGGTATCAAAGCAAGATTTGAGACAAAAAAATATTGTAGCTACAACGTTAAAAGCCGCATTACATTATGTGAGTTATAAGAAAATGGAAATTTTCTCCGTGGCTGAGCCCGTTTAGTCCGCAGACAACGTAGAAAGCTTATGTGTTTTTGAAAAAGTAGCCGCAGCTGCGATGAACACCCATCCCCCATGCCATCGAAGAAGTGAATAGCAGCTTGCAGGTGAATTGACACAGAAATGATATAGAGTTATGTTTCAAGGTCAAGAAGTTGTTATATATGACAAGCCCCAAGCAAGCAACTGATAGCAAAGGTGTAAATGACAAGGAATAAACTCTTTCCTCTCATTTTGAATTACGGTGGCCAGGTGAGTTCTTTTACAGTTGTATGTTTTGTTGATTATTGGTTATGGCACTTTCGATTTGGACACTTGCACTTTTCTGGTTTAAGATTATTGCAGTAGAAACAGATGGTCAGAGGACTACCTCCCATCAAAGAGCCTGCTAGTACTTGTGAGTTTTGCATCTTAGGAAAGAAACACCATTAAAGTTTTACAAAGGGAGTTGCATACAAAGCAAAGAAACCTCTTGAGCTAGTGCATACAGACTTGTGTGGACCTATGAGAATACAGTCGGTTGGTGGAAGTTGCTACTTCCTCACTTTCATTGATGACTATAGCAGAAAGACTTGGGTTTATTTTTTGAAGCAGAAGTCTTAAACTTTTGCAAAGTTCAACGAATTCAAAGCCTTAGCAGAGAACCAAAGTGATTGACAGATCAAGGTATTGAGGTCAGATCGTGGTGGAGAATATGAGTCAAAGGCATTACATGATTACTTTAAACAACATGGGATCAGAAGACAGTTTACAACTAGGTACACACTGCAGCAGAATGGTTTAGCATAGAGAAAAAAAAGGACAATTATGAACATGGTAAGAAGCATGTTGAAAGGCAGAAACTTGTCTAATGAGTATTGGGTAGAAGAAGTTACATGTGCTATTTATGTGATCAACATATCTCCTACAAAGGGTGTGATGAACAGATTACTAGAACAAGCATGATCAGGTATGTATTGCAGCATATCTCATCTTATAGTATTTGAATGTGTAGCTTATGCACATGTGCCTAAGGAGCGAACAGGAAAATTGGATGATAAAAGTGAAAAATGCATATTCATTGGTTACAGTGAGCAATCAAAAGCTTACAAATTATATAACCCTATCTTAAATAAGACCATAATTAGCAGAGGTGTTGTGTTCAAGGAACAAGAGTCATGGAATGGAACTATAAACAAAACGGTTGATGCACAAGTGCCATTGATGGAAGAAGATGATGTAGCAGAAAAGGAGCAGCAAGAATCACAGGTGAAGACACCAAACAGAGACACACCAACAACGACTCCAAGATTTTCAGAGATGCATGGATCCTCAAGAAGATCAATAAATCAAGATTCTCCCAGCAATCAATCAGGTGATGAATCAAGCAATGGTAAGAGAAAGATGAGAAGTTTGAAATATATTTATGATGATTTGGATGTTAGTTCATATTTTGCATTGTTGTCATTCCAGCCTTCTTCGTTTGAAGAAGCAACCAAAGATGAAAATTGGGTGTAAGCCATGGATGAAGAAATTGAAGTTATTGAAAACAATGACACATGGGATTTGGTTGATTTACCAAAGGACAAAAACCTCATTGGTGTGAAGTGGGTGTACACGACAAAGTTGAATGAGAAAGGTGAAATTGACATATTTAAAGCAAGACTTGTAGCAAAAGGATTCTCACGGCAACCCGACATAGACTTTGGAGAAATGTTTGCTCCGCTAGCCAAATTGGATACTGTAAGAGCAGTTCTAGCCACAACAGCTCAGAACAAGTGGAAAGTATATAAGATGGATGTGAAATCAACCTTCTTGAATGGAATTCTAAAAGAAGAAATTTATGTGCAGCAACCTCTAGGATATGAAGATGAGAGTAATGAAGACAAAATTTACAGGTTGAAGAAAGCGCTCTATGGATTGAAGAAAGTGCCTAGAGCTTGGTATAGTAGAATCAACACCTACATGATTAAGAATGGATTTTGCAGAAGAAACATTGAGCCTACCTTGTACACAAAGATAAATGAACATGGAAAAAGTTTGATTGTTTGCTTATATGTTGATGACATGATTTTTACAAGTGATTTTGACATAGATGAATTTAAAGAAACCACAATGAAAGAATTTGAGATGACAGATCTTGGTCTCATGAAATATTTTCTTGGCATAGAAGTTGAGCAATCTGAAAAAGGAATTTTTATTTGTCAAAATGAATATTCCAAAGATTTTGTTGAAAGGATTCAGGATGGAAAATTGCAAACCTGTTCCTACACCAGTTGCAGCAGGTACAAAGTTAAGGAAGGATGATAAAGGACTCAATCCAACTTTATTCAAAAGATTGGTTGGTAGCCTCATGTATCTCATAGCTACAAGATCAGATATCATTCAAGGAGTGATTTTGATTTCCAGATTTATGGAGACTCCAAAATACACAGATTGGAGTGCATGAAAACGAATTCTAAGATACATTGAAGGAACTAGAGATTGTGGCATAATGTATGCAAGCACAGAAAATAAATAATTGATTGGATACACGGATAGTGATTTTGCAGACAGTTTGGATGATAGGAAGAGCACTTCTAGTTTTGTGTTCCACCTTGGTTTAGGTGTGATTTCATGGGCATCAAAGAAGCAGCCCATTGTGACACTTTCGTCACTAGAAGCAGAATATGTAGCAGCAACATTAGCATCATGTCAACCAGTGTGGTTAAGAAGAGTACTTGATGGACTCAAACAGAAACAACAAGGATCAACAACAATATATTGTGACAACACCTCAGTGATTGCATTATGAAAGATAGTGTGTTTCATAAGAAGAGCAAGCATATTGATATTAGATATCACTTTATTAGAGAACTTGTGAGCAATGGAGAATTTCACTTGAAGCCTTCTAAATCTAGTGATCAATTGGCCGATATATTTATTAAGTTATTAGCACAAGATGTGTCTAAGTTTCATATAGGAAACTTGGGTGTTGTAAGCCTAGCTGAGACATAGACCAACAGGCATGTTTGAGTTGTCATGAGTCATGTTTTAGCTTAGCGGTCGTAATTAAGGGGTAGTGTTAAAATAAGATAATTACTCCTGCATGAGGAGTTAGATAAAAATAGAGAGTCAATTAACTAAGTGATTGCATGATTGAGTGTTTGAGTGTTGAGTAAAGTGATAAACGACTCTGAGTGTGTGATTGCATGTAGTTGCATGTCAAGATATTTTAGGAAGTTAGCTAGTTGGAAAAGGAGTGATTTTGATATCAATATATCAGATGGATGTGAAATCAGCCTTCTTAAATGGAATTCTAGAAGAAGAAATTTATATGCAACAACCTCTAGGATATGAAGTTGAGAGTAATGAAGACAAAATTTACAGGTTGAAGAAAGTGCTCTATGGACTGAGGCAAGCCCCTAGAGCTTTGTATAGTAGAATCAACACCTACATGATTAAGAATGGATTTTCCAGAAACAACATTGAGCCTACCTTGTACAGAAAGGTAAATGAGCATGGACAAATTTTGATTGTTTTCTTATATGTTGATGACATGATTTTTACAAGTTATTTTGACATAGATGAATTTAAAGAAGCCACAATGAGAGAATTTGAGATGACAGATCTTGGTCTCATCAAATATTTTCTTGGCATAGAAGTTGAGCAATCTGAAAAAGGAATTTTTATTTGTCAAAATAAATATTCCAAAGATTTGTTGAAAAGATTCAGGATGGAAAATTGCAAACCTGTCCCTACACCAGTTGCAACAGGTACAAAGTTAAGCAAGGATGATGAAGGATCAGATGTCAATCTAGTTTTATTCAAAAGATTGGTTGGGAGCCTCATGTATCTCACAGCTTCAATACCAGATATCATTCAAGGAGTGAGTTTGATTTCCAGATTTATGGAGAGTCCAAAAGACACACATTGAAGTGCAGGAAAACGAATTCTGAGATATGTAGCAGGAACTTGAGATTGTGGCATAATGTATGCAAGCACAGAAAAGAAAAATTTGATTACATACACAGATAGTCATTTTGCAGGTAGTTTGGATGATAGGAAGAGAACTTCAGGTTTTGTGTTCCACCTTGGTTCAGGTGTGATTTCATGGGCATCTAAGAAGTAGCCCATTGTGAGACTTTCGTCACTAGAAGCAGAATATGTAGCAGCAACATCAGCAGCATGTCAAGCAGTGTGGTTAAGAAGAGTACTTGATGGACTCGAGCAGAAACAACAAGGATCAACAACAATATATTGTGACAACACCTCAGCGATTGCACTATCCAAGATAGTGTGTTTCATAGGAAGAGCAAGCATATTGATACTAGATATCACTTTATTAGAGAACTTGTGAGCAATGGAGAAGTTCACTTGAAGTCTTGTAAATCTAGTGATCAATTGGCTGATATATTTACTAAGTCATTAGCACAAGATGTGTTTGAGTTTCATAGAAGGAACTTGGGTGTTGTAAGCCTAGCTGAGACATAGACCAGCATGCATGTTTGAGTTGTCATGAGTCATGGTTTAGTTTAGCAGTTGTAATTACTGGGGAGTGTTAAAATAAGATAATTACTCCTGCATGAGGAGTTAGATAAAAATAGAGTCAGTTAACTGAGTGATTGCATGATTGAGTGTTTTAGTGTTGAGTTAAGTGATAAACGACTTTGACTGTGTGATTGCATGTAGTTGCATGTCAAGATATTTTAGGAAGTTAGGAAGTTGGAAAAGGTTTAAATACCTTTCATTGGGTTCATTGTAATCGTTATGTTTTGTGTGATGAATAGAAGAGCAGCCACTCATGTTTAATGTGTGAATTGTGTTTTGTCTTCTCTGCTTTTCCAACATAGAAAAATACGGTTTAAGCAAAGCACAACTTTTTAGAGCATGGTTTGATAGACAAGTTTTACTCCTGAAGAGGAATGCTTTCGTACATATATTCAAATTCTTTTAGGTGGTAGAAAAACGGCGTGGGAAGATACATAATGTTCTTGAGACTGAAATGCTTTAGATTTTCAGTGTATATTTCTTAATTTTGAAGGGATTTATTGCTTGTTTTGTCAGATATCTGTCGTCGCTATGCTGGCTACGAGCATATTTGTATGTACAAATATGAATCACAGAAATCTGGATGATGCGAACATTTACTTTCAAGTGCTATTCTTCCGTCTCAACATGAATATGTTCAACGGAATTGCAGGAATGGTGATGACGATTACAAAGCATCATTTGTTTTACAGGCATACTGATTTCTTGTTCTACCATGCAGCCATACTCGCTTCAAAAATGGATTAGCCAGCTAGCAGACTGATTTCTTTCTTCACTAATAGAATTTTCGGTGTACGTATCTCTTACATACTATACCATTGATTTTGCCTCGGATCCAAACAGGTCAAATATTCTTCAAGTTTTTACTCTCCCTATTTCCATATGTAGCAAGTTCTAATTTTGTAGTTCTTTGTATCTATGATCTTCAGCTTGCTTAATATATCTGGATTACATAATTGTTCCCCGTTTGCATGCAGGAAAGATAGGGTCTTAGTTCGGGGATAACTCAGAAGAAATGGCGATGGCTGATGGTAGAAAAAAAGTGAAGTGGAGCAACTTGGGATATAGGCATGATTTTATGTTACCAGTCACAGTTGCTACAATGTCATTCGTAGTTTTGTCTACACTAATCTTTGCCATCAGCATCAAGATTCCCAATTTCCAAACTAGATAGAATAAAATTATATTTTGGATTTCCATTTTTCTTTGCATTAATTTTGGCCATCACCATTAAGATTTTCAATTTCCAAAGTAGATAAAATAAAATTATATTTTGAAATTCCAAACTAGATAGAATACAATTATATTTTGAAAATACACTATATTTTGTTTTGTGGTATTCACACCATAGTTACCAAATTCCATTAGATTTGATACGGAAAAATTCGAGTATAAAATTAAACTAACAATTTTTTATTTTTTCTCCAAAAAAAATCAAATGAATCTTTCCTCACTTGGATACCTTGGATATTGTGTTACTTATTTCCAATATTAGTATTTTATGTGTTTTAGATTATCTTAAAATAATCAAAGAAAAATGCATCAAACAAAATGTGTCAAATTTATTAGTATTGAAAATTTGAAAAATGTGTAAGTAAAATATAATAATATGAATAACAAAAATTCAAACTTGAAGTTTAATATAAAAAACTAAATATTGAATATTAAAAATAAGTTTTAGGTGACTATAATGAAAATAAGAATGAAAAAAACTATTTTAATTTTTCTTACAATATTTTTAATATATAAATAACACTTTTTTTAACTTCTTAATTGTATTTTTTTTTTAAATATAGAATTTCTATAATATTATTTAATATAAAAATTATTGTTTTTGAAATTTTCTAATATAAAAATTCTCTTAACTTTTTAATACTAAACCCTTTTAAATATAAATTTTCTATAACATTATTTAATATAAAAATGATAGTTTTTCACACTTTCTAATATAAAAAATTTAGTTTATTGTTAAAATAAAATTTATAAGGTCATTGGGTGAATGCTATGGTGGTAGGGCTATTTCTATGGATCTATTTTACCTTGCTAATTGATGAAAAGAGATTAAAAATTATTCCACGATGCCCTCTGTACATATTATTAGTGTTATTATCAATGATATTAATATAAATATAAGAACCACATTAATAATCATTAATATTATATAATGATAATAATAATAAAGATAATAAAAACTGTTATATTAATAGTCATTTAATAAATTATATTAATAATCATTTAATAAATTATATTAATGATCATTTAATAAATAATAATGAAGTAATTATGAAATAAACATTTAATAAAAATCAAACAACAATTCAAATGTGGTTGATAGGAATTTCAATATTAAACACTCTACCAGAAATGTTAGCCTCATCTAAAACACACAGAGACTGATGAAAAATATTACACCAATTCAAATAAACAAGATAATGATCATGACTGTTCACGCTTTCCAAACAATTCCTTAACACATTGTCCTGCATTTTTGTATAACGTTGAAAATATAAAGGTGGTGAAATCTGCAAACCATCTATTGATTTCACCCTTGATATAGCTGTAAATGTCAGAGGAATAATATTAAACCCAAGGGATAAATATTATAAACCCAAAGTATAAAAACCCTAACATAAATAATATGAAACCTAAAATAAACATGTTTGACCATGATTTACCATCATTGATTTTCCTAGTGAGATGATGTTTGTCACAATGTGTTGTTGGACCATGGTTGATTTTCATATTGAGACAATATTTGGCACATTGTCACATTGGACCATCGTTGACCATGGATGACCCACGTGGGATTTTCTTAGTGAACCTCTGACATATCACTTGTGTTCATGGCATATTAAACAAGACCCTTAATTTGACTACATATTGGAAAATCCTCTAAAAATCACATTATTTAACCCCTACCAATATGAACCCAATATAGCTTCCCAATTTAAAATACCCCTAAATTCACTAGATATTGTAGATATCCATTTTTTTATTAACATTTTATATACCCCTTTATATTTTTCATTAACTTTAAGCTCCATTTTTCCTCAATATATATCCCCCAATACGAACCCACGTGGTATAATATTGGTCCCATAGTGAAGCCCCTATGGGATGACTATAATTGTAAACCGAAGCGATTTATATTAAACCCTAGAATTTCTATTATAAACCATATGCATAATATTATACCCTAGGAATATGAGCCAAATGAACTCAAGGGATTGATATTATAAACTGAAAGGAATAATAAGCCCAAGGGGTTAATTCTAAAACCCAAAGATATTATAAACCTAAGGGAATAATATTAAACCCAAGGGATTAATATTATAGATGCAAGTTATATAAATCCTAAAGGGATTGAAATTATAAACAAAAGAGAATAATAAACCCAAGGGATTAAAAACCCAACAGATTGATAATATAAATCCAAGGGAATAATATTAAACCCAGGGAATAAATATTATAAACCCAAGGAATATAAATCCTAAGATAAATATTTATCACAATGTGAAATTAGAATGTGGTTGGCCATGATTGATTTTCATATTGAGACAATGTTTGTCGCAATGTGACGTTGGACAATGGCTGACAATCATTGACCATGGTTGATCTCCATATTGAGACAATCCATGTCACAATGAGATATTGGACCATGGTTGACCATGGATGACTATGGTTGTGACAATGTGACATTAGACCAAGAGAAAGTCTTTGTCACAATGTCACCATGGTTGAGCATGTTTGACCATGGTTGAGACAACCTTTGTCACAATGCGACATTGGAACATGTTTGACCATGGGTGATTTTCATATTGAGACAATGCTTGTCATAATGCGACAATGGTTGATTTTTGTATTGACAAAATCTATATCGCAATGTGACGTTGGATCATGGTTGATCATGATGATAAACCCAATGGATTTTTGTTAAACCTAAAGATTAATATTATAAACCCTATGAATAATGTTATACCCTAGGAATATGAAGCCTTAGACAAATAAACCCTATAAGTTATTATATATAGACTTTTTAATAAAAATAAAATTAAAAATATATTGCAAAATATTAAAAACAAATGAATGAATTTAAAAAAATAAATTCATCCAAAATAAAATGAAACCAAATAAGCATTTGTAAATTCATAGATTCATTTACTATAATTTCATTTGAATATATTACATTTTTAAAAAATATATCATGTGAAACATTATTGAAGGAATTTTAAATCTATAAATTTACAAATTTTAAATCTATGATATATTTCAAAAATTGGTAACTAAATTATAAAAAAAAAACAAAAACAAAAAACCAAATTTGTATTTTTACTTCATCTGTTTTACTTATAATCAATTTATAATATAATGCATTTCAAATTTTAAAAATAAAAATACATTTGAAAGCATCAACCATAATTTATTAATCTTGGAGAAACTTATCATGGAACTTATTAATATAAACAATCTAGTTGATCTATTTGATAAGTAAAATATTTCAATGTCAACTAATATGTGCAATCAAAAAAAAAGAATACATGGTTAAAACATGGATATGCATTCCTTCTTACATATTTGCATATAAATTTAAACGTAATTTCCTTTGATCAATTTGAGAGTTATTATAAAATATTATTAACAAATTATTTTACTTATTAATATAAATATATTTGAGTTTTTGGTTTATAAGAAATAGAGAAAGATTAAATCACTTAAAATATAAACATTTTTTACTGTAATTTGAGAAAATGTTTGCACCTTGAAAGATTTATTTCCTTTCTCCCATAGTAAATATGAAATTAAAATTGTTTTATAGTAATTCTTAATAATATTATTTATATTTATATAAATTTCACATCTATATATATAGAAATATTCTTATTAACTTTTATTAACCCTAATAATACATATACTTACATACAGATACAATATTTTTCTTTGACATGTTTTATAGTTGTTATAATTTAATTTCGCTATGTGATATGAATAGCATTGATGAGATAGATAAAGATAAATAAATAATTTGGAATTTTTATATGCTTATTATTGAAATTTAAATATGAAACTCCAAACTATAATACTCACCGATATGAATCATCCTTTTAATATAAATATGTTTAAAAATATTTTTATTTCTAGTTATATGATTAGTAATTAAATTTATTGAGATTTTGTATGTCTGTTAATTTTATGTCCTAAAGTACCACTTTATTATTATGAATCAATATTATTTAAATTTATTTTATCATGATATGTATATTATGATTTTTTCTCAATAAATTTTGTTAGTAATAATGAAATTACGATATAACAAATTGAACTGAATCGATTTTATATTTTATATTTTTATTTATTTTTTAATTGATCATTGTGTTGTTTATTAATATTTGATTTAATATCTTAGGAACACTACAACATCTATGTAACACCCCTATGTCATGCTTTTTCAACATTGACTAATTTTAGACATCAAACTATTTTAATAAATAAATTGCTTGAAAATATTCAGGAAAGAGCACTAGAGTTTAGAAGTCTTCTTGCCATCTTAGAAATAATTTGTTGGTGGTCATGTCCACATGATGAACCTGCCCTAAAAGTCTCCTAAAAATCCATGGGAGAATAAATAAATTAATTAGCATAATGGGAGGGAAAGATTATGTTAGTTACTTAGTTGGAGATAAATACTAAGTTGGATGGAATAAGCATTGTGGGAGAGAAAGGTCTGCTTTAATTGAAAAGAATTTTATTTTTTTTCGAAAAAAATTAAACAAAAGTCCTAGGAAAAAGGTTGGTAGATCTTAAAGAAAGACGCTACTAAAATTTCTCAGAAGAGAAACTATTAAAAAAACACCTAAGATTCAAAGAGGTGTTTTATTTTTGGAGCAAGAAGATCTTAGCTTGGGGGAACTAGTAGAGGCAGTTCATGGTCAGGAGGAACACATTCAGTTCTTGAATGTTTTTCAAACGGTAATTAGCATTACATTTTTGTTTATTTTTATTTTTGATGTCGAGTGGTAAATGATATGTATGTTGTAGAATAATATAAGTCGATACCATTTACATTGTATATTTTTCAGTCTTGCATGCATATTACAAATATTCTCAAGTATGTTAGCTATAATTGTATGACTTTTTGTGTGTACATGCTTGAAAAATAGATCATGTAATCATACTAGAATATGCAAATACTAGAATTAGTATTTGAATACATTTTACATAAAAGGTCATACGATATAGATATAATATTTGTGAATTCAATATTGTTTATGTAGGCATATGAATCAAAGGAAAAAATATGGTACATGCACACATAGATTTCCTTCCGATCAATGTGCATATTTGTCAAAAAGATGAAAGAATGGATTCAAATAGATGGGATGCCTAACTATAGAAATCAATATTAAATAACTTTAGATCAAGGCAACATATGAGTCCATTCTTAGCTTCTTATTAATCCTATATTTTCCATGTAATAAATAATATCTAGATTAGTAGCTGGAGGAAAATATGCATGAAAAAGGTACATAACTAGTCAAAAATGCAACTAAGAGGAGTCAACTATAATGATATATAGGTTAGAAATGTTATGTATGACTTGTAAATGAGAAGATAATTTAATCATCACGTAAGGAAACATGGAATATGAAATGATTCCTTGTAACTTAATAAAAGTTAAAGAATAGATATGATGCACATTTTGGCTAATGGAAATTGATTACAAGTAGTTAAGAAACAAGAACTCAAAACAAAACAAAATGTCGAGGAAGAAATGATTGAGGTGGGTAAATCTATAATAGGTGATATTCATGCCCTAGCTAGGAGGGGGTTATTCTCTCTCTCTCTCTCTCTCTCTCTCTCTATCTATCTATCTATATATATATATATATATATATATATATATATATATATATATATATATATATATATATATATATATATATATATATATATATATATATATATATATATATATATATATATATATATATATATATATATATATATATATATATATATATAAGAAATCACAAGACTATAACTTCCATAAAGACATAAAAATATATAGATAAATCCAAAACTCATAACGTTAGCAGATATATTCACGACACCAAATTATAGTTGTTAGAAAATATAAATAAAAGAAGTTATCAATGTAATGAGTATGTAAACTAGAATTCAACTATTATTTATTTATCTAACTGCTACAATTAAAAAAAAATAAAAAATTTCATAGAACCAAAATTGGGACAACCCTTCATTTTAGGAAGAAAGTAAGAATCATAGTCCAGTATATATATAATATTAAGAGAATTAAAGAATTATAAATCGTTTAAATAAGAATTCCCATAATCTTATATCCTAAATACAAAGTTGGCAAGTCGAAATGATGTTATGGTCTAGTCTAACAACTAATTACAAGTAAAAGATTTTATGGTCACAAATAACAAAACAAAAGACCTCCTAAAATGGGTTCCAATGTAAAATTAAACCATTACAGGATGTTGACCTGTAACATAAGAAATTAGAATGAAGAATTTATATAGCACTATGAATCTAAAATCCTAATACCTATGTGCTTAACATGTCACCTAAGCATGATGTTCATACTTGTAATGACCTAGATTGAGAAGAGGTTAGAATTAGGTTAAGAAAATAAATATAAACATATGAAAAATAATAAAATTGAACCTCTTTAGTGTGGAAATAAGACAACCATTAATGATATATATGTATATGTATATGTGTGTATATATATATATATATATATATATATATATATATATATATATATATATATATATATATACTTGAGTGTTAGGATGATTTTTCCCATCATCCTAAGACTGGCATAATAATAGGAGTTAAGTGAGAGCTAGTGAAGTCATAAGCGTAACCATTAAAGAAATAAAACCGAATGAAATGAAATTTCTATAGCAATATTCTATAGACCCGCGAAAGTAATAACCCAAAAAAATATATTACTATAATCCTCATGATTACAATGTCCATAACAGACTCATCACCACCATTGTGAATGGTTACCCTGTTCTAAACTAAAAGGAGGATTCGACAAGTAATAGTATTCCTTCCAACGAATAGACATAATGTTGTAAGAAACTAGAGATCGGGAAATTAGGTTCCCCCTCAATCATGCTTGAGAGAAGATACGCCCATATTACCCTTTCCATAAATGTTAACCCTTAACAAATAAAATAAAATGTATAGACCGATCCAATTACAGTGCTAGAGTTCAAATATCAAATTTTAACCTAGGGCTCTGGCGAAAGATATCGGGGTTTAGCTCATGCCTCCTCAAAGGGAAAGGGGTGATGTTATAGACACCCTCATTTAGATAATCTAAGTATCCCTATATGATAAAAGTCATAGAATTATCTTAAAGAAAATCTAGAAAGGACAGGAACAAAGGTGACTTAGGAGTAGTCAAGAAAACTCGAAGTGCCAATTTAAAAACTATCATGTAAAATAGAATAAAGGAAGTTGTCACTCACATATATGGTGATAGCCACATCAAGGTGATTCCTTAAAACCCTAACAATGAAACACCACATAGATCATATGTGAAAATAGATCATATGTGAAAATAAAGGTGTGCTAAATGAAAGAAAAGAGAAAAATTAAACCTACAAAATTACCCGTGTGTTCGTTGGAGCCACAACAAGTCAGTCTTCATAAAAAATATGAAATCAAATTAAGGGTTGTAGTATCTGATTCGTAGCCTATGAACAGTGAATACAATATTGAAATGAATTTACCAAATGGGTCACTACACTCTCAAACATTTACCTCTATGGAATCACGAGGAAACCCAAACTCAAACATGCAGTCTTAGTCACCAAGGGGTTGTCATTATTTTTTTAATCTGACCATCAAATTAGTAATACATCTCATGATCTCAAAAAAACCTAAGTGTAGTTTAAAATAGTTGTAGAATAAATAACTATAAATGACAAGAAATATGAGAAAATAAAGAAGAAATAGCAAGCTTGATTTCAGTGCGAGCCTAGTATTTTTTGCTAGAGACGACATGCGCGTTGACAAGAAAAGATACAAGTGTAAAAAAGGAAAAATGGCCATCAAAAAATTAAATAAATGAGTTTATGTCTAAATACACCATAGGAAAATTCTATTAAGTGTCAAAAGGAAAATAAAGTCGAAAGTACAAAGAGTGATTAGGGAAAATTATTAGGGTTCTTAAAGCCAAATCTCGGCACTTGGGTGAAACTTGTTTGATCCCCACCATTGAAAGAATAAGTACCATTGTTAGACATGAATCGCATGGGAAAAGCCGCGTGGACCACATTGGAAGTGAAAAGTGCAATAGTACACCAATATTAAACCCTAGGCAAGCCCATTATCTCAAATATATGTTATTATTGAAGAGAACAAGTAATAAAAGACTAGAACAAAGTCAATATGGATATTGATTCGACTCACAACTAGATCAGTACGTGTCCTCTGATATGTGCTAGAGATAAAGGGCGAGTGTTATTTCATATGTGCACCATGGATTATCTATCCCATAGGTGTAATTTTGTTAACGTGAAATAATATATTTATACCACCCAACTTGATACGATGAAGATGAAACCATTAATTAAAGATAAGATATTTTACCTACATAAATCAATGAGGCAAACCCCATACTTCACTATTAGAGATACATGCAAGTTAAAATGGTATAGCACACCTAAAAAAGGTACCTCTAGTAACTAAACATAGCATGGAAACAAAAAGGGTGTGGAAGAGAGGTATGTGACATATGGTATCAGAGCTATAGGTTCAATATTGAGGCGCTAACTCACAATTGTAGGATAATAATGAACTTCATCTAGATCAAACTTAAGTATGAATAAAGAGGAAGTGCCACTTTCTACAAAAAAGTGTCTGAAGGGTAAAATAACTGAAAAATAGAACTAACAAATAATAGTAAAATAATTCAAAAATAGGTTGAGGAAGAGACATATTTGTAATGAGATGTTATTGCCACAACTAGTATGAGAGTGTTTTGTTATTAGGAAAACTTAGGTCTAATTGTTTAAAACAAATTTCATTATGAGTTCAAGTGTATATATTTTAAAGGACCCTAGTAGGGTGAGAAATAGTAGGAAAAGTAAATTGATAAGAGAGACATTAATAAATAAATTGCTCAATTAAATGGACTTTAAAAAAATGGGATAAGGCTAGTGGATAAGGCATGTGCTTTTGATAGCTATGTTAAAAGGAGTAAGGTATCTAGTCTTTAACCAACAATTATATCGATAAAATGGTAAAACAAAGTATAGGTATATATATATACCTGTTTAAATATAAAGAAAACGTAATACCATTATACGGTAGATGAGATATGTAATGACTGTACTGAACTTGTCAAAATATTGTTCACTTGACTTTACTATCAAATAAATACCTAATAAAAACCTTACTCCATACAGAAATTTTCTATAAAAGAGAGAACCTATTTATTCCATCTTGAGCTTGTAGCCGAAGTGAGAAGAGTATAATAACAAAATAGGTAATTCCATTCCTTGTGCTAAATGTAATGATAGTACAAAGAAAAATCAAATAAAGTTTGTTACAGAGAAGGGGAAAAGGAAAAGTACCCAACAAAGATTAATGGAAAAGAAGGGGTATAAAATTACTTGTTATAAACTGAAGTATCTATTACTATAAGCTAGAAATTCTTTAAGCACCACTAATAGACAGAAATTGTTACTATAGTAGACTATTGAAAATGGAGTAAAAGCATGCAGTGAGAATTTATATTATGTCTAATTTCTTATACAAAAGAGTCTATAGGATTTGACAAATTATTATCGTTATATAGGAATATTATGCCTTATAGGGAAGGGACTCATATGAGAAATATGATATTTTATATGTTAAATCCATTATCTATACAGAGAAATGTTGTTACCAACAATTTGGTTGGGATAGAGATAGATGTGGGAAGAAACACGAGAGTGATTGACAGTAAGTAGTCCATAGAAAATGATGTGATGTATAAATTACCTTGAAAAAAAACACATATGTATATATTTTTATAACATCAATTTTTTATCAAGATTTTTATGTGCAAGTGTTGAAAAAAGTCATATAGGGATGTTGCACTAGTAGGTTTCCTTCATAATATTGTGTAGTGAAGCAAGTAGTGACATAAGTCTAGTAATAATGAATATTGTACAAGATCAAAAACCTACGTAGAACATATAACTATTAAATATTTTATAGTAAGCGTAAAGATAAAAAAAATTATTCTTTTCTCAAGAGGGAATCGTAAAAGATAGAGAAAGGAAAGAAGCAATGTAGCACTCTCATAATAAAACCAGTAATTTATTAATTGTGTTTAATTTATTAAGGATAGAATTAAGCACATAATGAAAAAAGAATGACAAAAGTAATCCAAATAACTAAGTACACATTTATAATTCTATGAATGTAAGATTCAAAATCATAGGTAATCATGATGTGTGTAATTGTTCTATTTGAGAAAGAGGTACATTGGAAGGGAAACTTTGCAAATCATCTCATTACAAAAGGCTTGGGTTGGTTGTATAGGCTAGTAAGCCAATGTAAAGTGGTAGAAGAACTTACATTATGAATAGTGAATACATTAATAATGAGAACCTTTTTTTAATTAATCAAGAATATAGAGTTTTCTTATGTAAAAATTATTTTCAAAAAGAAAAAAACATATATGCAACCATATAAGAAATGTTTTGACCCTAGGAACTAAGGCCATGTAGTGCATACATAAATTAAAAGAAACTATAAGGTATATAAATACCAATAGAAGTGAAATACAGTGTACCAAAATACAAAACGTACTCAAAAAGGATACTTCTTCAACATATTTAACATTAATATTGGTACTTATCATAGTTACCGATCAAATGAGAAAATTATCTAGTACCCATTTTTTTGAGGTAGCAAAAAATCACTCGATTTTGAAAAATGGTGATTCAGAATACACCTTTTTTTTGGAGCATATTTTAGGCACTTTAACTTTTTTTATGTATCAACTATGAACATTTTTTTTAAATGTTAGTGATTTTCATGCTGATTTTCAAGAGTGTTGATGCAACATCAACACATTTTTTTAGATGGCTTATTTTTTAAACTTTAATTTGTTTTTATGTAGCAAGTATGAAAATTTATTTTTGTTAGTGATTTTCATCTTGATTTTGAAAATTGCTAGTGAACCTCAACTGTTTTTATTTAGAGGGTTTTCTTTTACACTTCAAATTTTCTAATGTATTGAGTGGATAATTTTTTTAAATGTTGGTGATTTTCATGTTGGTAATAAAAAGAAAACATAAAAGAAATCTTATATCTATATATATATAAATGAAAAAATTAACTTGTAAAAATAAAAAATTAACAAAAATAAATAAATATCAAATCATAAGTAAACAAAATGATTTTTTCCAAAAAAAAAAACATAATTTAAGAAAAAATTAAACCAAATAAAAATCTATAAAAAAAATAAAATAATTCCAACAAAAATTAAAATTAAAAAATTCAAATAATTAAAATCAAAAAGCCAAAATAAAAAAAAAAATAAAAGATAAAATAAAATTGAAAATTAAAAAAAATATATAAATAAAAAAAATAAAATTTAGAAAAACTCTTAAAAAAAAAAGCAAATCCCAACCAACCCCACCTAGCCCATCCCACTCCACTCCATCCTCCCTTCCCACCAAACCCACCACTCCCTCCTTCCCCGGCCTCCCTCCTACCTTTCCCTGCCCACCCCAAACCTACCTCCCTATCTATAAACCCCACAGCCCAATCGAACCGGGGTGGCAAGGGGCCAATTCCAGGAATCGGCAACTTGACACCTCGGGTCGTTTGGGGCGCTGGGTGGGTGGGGATGGAGGAAAATGACACAATATGGGAGGGGAAGGACGGTAGTATGGGGTGGAAGGGAAGGAGGGGTGGGGTGGGTCATGAGGGTGGGCGGGGAAAGGTGGTGGGGTGGGTGAGGTGGAAGGACGGGGAGGTGAGGGAGGACGGGATAGGGTGGCTTAGGTGGGATGGGCGAGGAGGTGGGAGATGGTGGGGCGAGTTGGGAAGGGAATTTTTTTCTTTTAATTTCTATTTTTTTGTTTTTAATTTTTACTTTTTTTATTTGCTTTTTTAATTTTTGTTTTCAGCGTTTTAAATATTTTCTTTTAAATATTAATTTATTTATTTTTTATTTTATTTTTTCTAACATACATACATACATACATACATACATATATATAACAAATAGGAATTTTTTGCTTGATTAATTTTTTTTTTCCTTAAATTATATGTTTTTTTTAATATTCTCCTTTTTCATTTATCTTTTGATATTTTTTATTTATTTTTTGTTTTTATTTATTGATTTCAATTTTTATTTTTACAAGTTTATTCTGGCTTTTTATTGATATTTTTATGTTTATTTATTTATTTGTTTACTTTTTGTCATGAATCGGCCACTTGCCACTCCTGGCCGGTTGGGCCTCGTGGTGGGTGGGGAATTTTTTTTTTCATATATATATATATATATATATATATATATATATATATATATATATTGGCTTTTTTTTTAAAAAAAATTCTCATTAATCATTAACTTTTTTCTTAAATTATGTATATTCTTCAAATATTTTCCTCCTTTTTTATTTATTTTTATTTTATTTTATTCTTTGTTTAAATTTTTTAATTTTACAAGTTTTTTTTTTTTAATATATATATATATATATATATATATATATATATATATATATATATATATATATGTGTTTTTTTTTTCCTTTCTATACATTTTTTATATTTGAATTTTTTTGTCATGTTTTTTATGTTTTATTACTTGTTATTATTTTTAAATTTTGTGTCTTTTTTATTGTTTTTATTTTTTTTCAATATTTGAACTTTTGTTTTCTTTTGTATTTCATATATATATATATATATATATATATATATATATATATATATATATATATATATATATATATATATTTTTTTTTTTTTTTTTTTTCTTTCTACATGGTCCATGTCAATGCTCGTCTAGGAACCCGACCCCATTATGTGCAATTTGATAGTCGATTTTAAATTTTTCATTATAATGAATCGAGTCTGCCCCCACAATGTGTCGATTTCATGATTGGTGTTTAAGTTTTCATTGGGTCGAGTTCACCTACAGTGTGTGTCAATTTGATGGTTGTTTTTTAAATTTTTTTGCAATGTATCAAGTTATGTTAGGCTAAGATTTTAGAATCGCTATACATTTAGCATTTAAAAAAAAATATTCTTGGTATAATAACTCTTTCATTCATGTATTCATTTTTAAAGATTTTTAGGTCATAAAAATTTTCCATACTGTCATGCTTGAAATATTTTGAAAACTTAAGTTTTTTTGTAGTCATAATCTTTGGTTTAATTCAATGGTTGAAAAATTGACAAAATTTTAATGTTTTCCTAAGTCGTGATATTTTATTTTTAATAATATGGTTGAAAATAGTGATAAGTAGTTTTTATTAGCACCATGCCTGAAAATTGTTGGAATTTTAAGGTTTTTAAAATACGTGACATTTTAAATTTAATGTCGTGCCTAAAAATCATTGGAATTTTAAGGCTTTTCAAAGACGTGATATTTTATGTTTAATATCATGCTTGAAAATCGTTGGAAATTTGAAGTTTTTCAAAGTCATGATATTTTATTTTTAACGTCATTATTAACGAATGTTGAAAATGTACCTTGAAATTAAATTATGTTATTCCATCATCAACACTTTTAATTTTCAGGGTGTTCTTTGCACAAAAAAGTTTGGTTCTTACTATCATTTTTTAAAAATGTTGAAAATATACCCCGAGAAAATAAATTGTTATTCTAGCATCAACACTTTTCATTTTCAACCTATTTTTTCATATTATTTTGGGGTTTTTGCGCTCGAGCACCCGTTTTGAGGTAATAGTTCCCATTTGATCAGTAACTATGTTAAGTCTCAAACATTTATATCAAGAAAATAGATGATAATAACATAATTGAAGAAAAAGTATTCAAAATTGTATATCCTTGTGGCTGAGAATTAAATTGCGATGGATGTTCTTGACATGATTGTTCTGTAGGATTGATCAGATTAATGGTTGATACGATAATATGTGATCATAGAAATAGATAAACAATTTTGTGACCTCCTCGATTGAGGAAACTTAGGAACCAATTCCCTTGTGGATTAAAAATTCCAAGTTTAGATATTTGAATACTTTCAATACTTGGCACATAAGGTGTGACCAGTGAAGAATTCTAAGAAAGAAAACACGAAAAAATCATATATATATATATATATATATATATATATATATATATATAGATAGATAGATATATATAAAACACAATCTTAATTGGTAAACCTGAAGGATGAAATTAGCTTGGTACATTTATGGAATACAAGGTAAAGAAATTGTAACCAAGAGAATTGGTTGACAAGATAATACCTTAGGGAAAGGTGGATAGTCACATATATGAATGATCTACTAAATATGTGATATATACATAGGACGGGATAGAATATCACCATAATGTGTAGAAAAAAAACAATCACAAAAATAAGAAAGCATGTAGAATAATTGGAGACTATCATGTTGGAAATAATAGTAATAATGTCATTTTACCTATCCAAAGAAACTATGAGAAAAACATGAAACCACCCAGATATAGTACAAAAAGGATGCAAAAACTATGAGCCTTACATAGCAATGGATAATGGTAAAATGAATCAAAGATGAAATCAAGAGTGAAAACATGTAATCCCTCAAGTAAAATTGTAATAGACCCTAAAAAAGGAAATGAAATACATGATTGGAATCAATATTAAGAATGAAATGGCATCAAATTTGTGTGAGATTAGAGATTGTAGCCGGTCTTTCATTAGGAACTTCACAAATTATATTTTTTATGAACAAAAATGACCATAAAAGGGATTGATTGGAATGATGAAACTCAATAAATAGGAATGTTGATTGAGTTTCCTAACAAAGTGGAAAATAAAATTAGGGTTGAATGGTGTCATGAGAACTATAAAGACAAATCCATAAATTTAACCTCTATTTGTTGACGTATTATGTGTGCGTGTGTATGTGTGTGCGTGTGTGTGTTAAGACAACCGATGCATATAGAAATGTAAACAGAAAAGACTCCATGGTTATATACAAGAGAATATGCACAAAATATTTATAAATAAACAGCAATGAGGGGCAAAAACAAAAAACAACAAAACACAAGTGACTGAGTTAAAGGAAAATAGTTGATAATGGTAAAAAGGAAAAGAAGTGTTGTAGATCTGCGAAGTTACATTTTTTTTGGTTTTGACCATGAAACTTGAGTATTTCAAGATACCCTTTAATTATCTCTATGGTATTTTGGATTCCTTATTTTTGATTCCTTGTACTTTTGGGGGCTTATGGAAAGGTATGGAAAGTAGTGCCACACAATCATGATGGACTTGTTAAGTCCACCTTGGAGTGGAACTGAAAATAATATAACCATGGAAGCTGCAAAGATAGTAGGTTGTCCTGCCCTTAAGTATGCGTGACAGATGCATAGTTGACATGATGCTATCAAAATAACAACATAAAAGAGAATGTTACAAGTAGTCCTTTGAATTGTGTTACCTCTATGTAAGTGGTATGAATTAAAATTTTAAATTCCATATTTTTAATTTCACATTAAACAACGTCAATGCTACTAGCTTAGGCATGAATAAATGTACCAAAGGATCTATTGTATTATTTGATGCTATATTGATGTTGCTAACCTTCTTGAGTGAATGTGGATAGTTTGTTGGGTGCAGGTTAAAAATATTTTACGAGATGTGTAAACAAAAATATAAAGCACGTATTTAGCATGTGTGGAAAATTCTAAGAAATGAGTGTGACTTGACCACAGTAGTAGAGTTACTCTTGAATTGAGAAATTTTTCAAATCATAGTGCAATATAACTCACTTTAGCACTACGGAAACTATTATGAAAAAGAGAGAGATATTAATGAAAGATGTATTTCATTTCCCTCTTTAGTAAATACGCAATTAATAAAACACCAAGGATGGTGTTTACTTCAAGGGGGGAAGATGTAACACCCCTATGTCCTTGTTTTTAAACATTGACTATTTTTAAACATCAAACTATTATCTGATTGACTCGCTATGGAAGCCATGGTGATATTTATGTGATGATGTGATTATTTTATTATTATATAAATTAATAAATAAATTAATTGGAAATATTCAGGAAAGAGCACTAAAGTGTAGAATACTTCTTTCTAGGTTAAAAAACGTTATTGGTGGTCAAGTTTTCATGATGGGCCTTCCCTAGAAATCTTCTAAAAATACTTAGGAGAAAAAAAAATAACATAATGAGAGAGAACGATTATGCTAATCACTTGGTTGGAGAGAAACACTATGTTGGGTGGAATAAAGCACCATGGGAGAGAGGTGTGATTTAAAGAAAAAGGAAAAAATATTTTTCAAGAAAACAAAAACAAAAGGCCTGGGAAAAATGTTGGTTGACTTTAAAGCAAGATACTGCTAAAATACGTAGGGAATAAAATATATAAAGAAAACCACCTAGGAATCAAAGGGGTTTGTTGATTCTTGCAACAAGAAGATCTTAGCTCAGGGAGCAGTAGCAGAGGAAGTTCATGGTAAGGAAGAACGTGTTCAGTTATTGATTGTTTTCCAAGTAACAGTTATAGTTAGATTTCATTTTATGGCTATTACTGATGCCCAATGGTAAAAAATATGTATGTTGTAGGATAATAGAAGAAGTGGTTATCTTATACATTATATATTTTTCAGTCCTACATGCATAGTACCCATATTCTCAAGTATGTTAATTATAAATGTATGAAATATTCTTTGTACATGCATGAAAAATATATCATGTAATTATTATTTATATATGATTTTATTTATGCATGCAAGTACTAGAATATTCTCAAGTATGTTAATTATAAATGTATGAAATATTCTTTGTACATGTATGAAAAATATATCATGTAATTATTATTTATATATGATTTTATTTATGCATGCAAGTACTAGAATATGCAAATAATGGAAGTAGTATTCAAACATATTTTCCATAAAAGATCACATGATATACATATAATATTTGTGAGTTTAGTATTATTTATGTAGACATGAAAATTAGATGAAAAATTTGGTACATGGTCACTTAGATTTCCTTCTTTTCAATGTGCATATGTGTCAAAAACATGAAAGAATGGATTCAAATAGGTGAGAGGATTAAATATGGAGATCAGGGAGTATATGATCATTATTAAAAACTTTATATCAAGGCAACATATGCTTCTATTCTTTGATTCTTATTAAACCTATATTTCCCATGTAATAAATAATATCCAGATTAGTAGTTGGAGGAAATGATGAATGAAAAAGGTATATAGTTGCTAAAAAGAAACTAAGAGGAGTCAATTGTAATGGTATATAGGCCATAAATTTTATTTATGACATAAATCGGAGGATAGTTAAATTATTAGGTAAGGAAACATGGAATAAGAAATGATTCATTGTAAATTCGTAAAAGTTAGAGAACGGATATGAGTCGCATTTTGACTAATGGAAATTGGATTACAAGTAGTTAGTAAATGCGAACATAAGAAATTCCATTGCAAAATTAAACCGTAACGAGCTGCTACATTATTTACAACCGTAAGTAAACATTTGTAAGTAAACATTTTGCAAGATGTCGACCTGTAGCATAAGCAAAACTGAAAGAAGAATTATTTTAGCACCGTGAAACTCGAAACCTAATTCCTATATGCCTAACATGTTGCATAAGCATGATGTTCATAGTTTTAATGACCTAGGTCGAGAAGATGTAGAAATGGGATGAGATAATAATTATATACATGTAATGAAAACAAAAAAAAATTAATTAATTAACCTATGTAACGTGGAAGTAAACGAGCCATGAACGATATATATATATATATATATTCCCTAAGCGCTAGCTCAAGTGTTTCCTCTTGTCCTGAGACCCGCATAATAACAGGAGGTAAGTGAGCATTAGCAAGTCACAAGTGTAACTGATAAAGAAATACATCCCAACAAAATGAAATTTATCTCGCAATATTCGATAGACCCATGAAAGTAATAACCCAGAAACAAGACTTTTCTGCAACCGTCATGATTACAATGTCCATAACAGGTTCATCACCACCATCATGACAAGTTACCCTCACGTGTAGCAAAAGGAGGGTATGGAAAATAATAGTATTCCTTCCAACGAATGGACAAAATGTTGTATGAAACTGGAGAGCGGAAAATAAGGTGCACCCCAACTCGTGCTTCAGAGGATATATGTCCATCTTACTTTTTCTAGAAGGGTTAAATCTTAACAAAGAAAAAAATGTATAGCGCAATCCAATTATAGTGCTCGACTTCAAATATCAATAAAGAAATCTCAATATTTAAAATATATTTTATTTAATCTAAAAATATTTCAAACTGTTTTAACATAGGGTCGAAATATCACACTAACATTTCAATGTCATATATTATATTTAGATTGCATATATTATATTTAGATCGAGATTGCATATACTAAAATATATTTACATCAACGGTGTTTTTATGATAAGTTTGGTTAGGCAGATTTGGCCAATAATATTTGTTTATTTTTTTGTGTTTTATTCTTTCAAATAAAAAATTGACATGTGTCATTGTAGATGTGTTCTAAGTAATGTTTCCATGTAATGTGTGATTTGTCATTGTGAGACTCTAGGCGTCAATCTAGAAGTACAATGTGTGAGTTGTAATAGCTATCTAGATGTGTGGTTGTCAGTGATTTAGATACTATAAATATGTAACCCTTGAAAGCAATAAAATACAAAAAGTATGATTTGTGTGTAATAGCTCTCTCTACCCAATTTTTTTATTTCTAACATAGTATGTGATCCTATTTTGGCTTGAATATTTCTAACATGGTATCATAGCCTATTCTGACTTTCTGACTTTCCTCTGTCAAGGGAGGGCCAAATGAGAAAGAGCCAAATGAAAAAAAGTCTTGAGTTTTATTGCCCTAATTTAAATTATTGAGTTTTATTGCACTAAATTAGGGCAGCTTATATGTGTGTTTGTTTTTGTATGGTTACGGTGTGAGATTTTTTGTGATCCTATGTCTTTGATCAAATTCAAGCCTCCACGGAGCCACCAAATTAATAGATACTGATCGATGGGAGACATATTCTAGTCATAGTTCTGGTATCTTTCCCTGCGCGCCATCACTAATACGTGTTTGTGGGGATCCAAATTCACTCAATTCAAAAAAATGAAGAACTGAATTTAGTGTGGCTGAGATCTGAATGATTTGATCCATAGTTTTTGTTGTCACATGTAATCTTTGAGAAATAGGAGCTACAGTTATTTCTGGCCCGGCAAGATATGAATCTGAGATCTGGTGCGGAGGAGTTTAGTGCTTAAAATGAGTTGCCTAATTTTTCTTCGAGAACAAATACATGTTTCTCTCATACCGTTGTTGTCCATTGTGATCCAAGGTCCACTTCCATTGACCGCTGTGTGGGAGAAAAGAGATCTTCCTGACACCATAAACAACTTATGGGTGAGATTGCTGTGAACCTATGTGTAAGATAGTGTGGATTAGAGCATTGAATCAGGTTGAACAATGCAACCGTGTGAAGATTGAAAGCGATCCAAAAAAATATATATATTCAGCATGAGCATTGTGGAGGCTGGAGCTGTGCGTGGTGGAGCCGAGTGTCAAGTGGCTTGTGCATTAACAGCATCCGCGTGGAGCCTACATGGATCTGTGTTCAAAGAGCCATGGATCTATGCTTTGCGGGTTCAAAGAGCCATGGATCTGTGTTCAAAGAGCCAGAGCCCACCTCTAAATTGTCAGGCATAACGTAGATAGATCGATTTATGAGTTATTGCAACCGCAGTCAGATGTTATGTTATAATAATTTCTTCATGCCAATTCCAGCACAATTATAATTAGATTCCACCTAAATGTATAATTGATGCCACCGAGTTGCACAATTACAATATGATTTTAGGCAGCAAAATATTTTTTGTATGTGCAAAATATGTGTTTTGTTGGTTGAGTTGTTTGTTTCATTTCTATATTGATGTATACAAATTATTATAAATAACTATAAATAATAGCTAAATTATTCAACAAACTAATAGCTAAATTATTCAACAAACTAATGTGATTCTTTGTGTTCGAGGAGAACTAATAGCTAAGTTATTCAACAGACTAATGTGATTCTTTGTGTTCGAGGAGAATTAGTAACAGGTAGTTCTTAATAAAGTCAAGGTGGTGTGATCCATCATGCTCTGTGATCAAGGCGGTGTGACTGGTAGTGCTCTCTGAGCATGTATTTTATAAGGTCATGTGTGCTCTAGGAGCATCTGTACATGTTGTATAATTGTCTGCTAAAGAGTATCTAGAATGATATCCTAGATCATTGATGAAGGCTGCAGAGGGTTGTGGATTCATAGATGGTGTTAGTTCCATAACATGGTTCAGTATCGAGACTAACTCATCGTGCTCGGAAAGTTTGAGAAACGTCAATTTGACAAAGTTGTTCATCAATGATGGTTACGTTTTAAATGAAAGTCAAGTGAAAACTCAAAAATATGGTGGTGAAAAAACACTCTTTGCGAGATTCCAAAATAGCCATAAATGGTGATGATGGCCATATCAAACAAATCTGACAAAAATTCATTTATTGTTATAATGTGGTAATTACAAAATATCTTCATATATATCCTTGCCACGAAAGTGTCCTGGACTTTGTTGTCAGGGTATTGCACGAAAAAGTGCTGCTTTTTTGGAACGTGGAGTCCTTCAATTATATACGGAAACGTGATACGTAATAGTAATATTGTACACCTACCCTATGGATTTTATAGTAATGCGGTAGTTGGAAGGTTTTCTTTCTTTGGTATATACAGCTAAAATCAGTGAAATTACTATTACAATGAATTAATTCATATCTGACTAAAAAAACAGAATAATTAAACAATAATGAGAATGACAATTTTTTTTTTCTACGAGAACATTCAAATTCACTCGTACTCGTTTTTGTTTTCTTTTTTTTTAATTTGAAATTAAATTAAAAGCATTGCCATTGAGAATCTGCCATAATTTTTTTTTATAATTACTACCTTTACTTTATATTTTTCCATTAGATTATTAACTATTAGAATGATAAGATAAATTTAACCTAATATTATATGTTTTCTTCATAAATATGTTAATATTATCTCATATGTTTTCTTCATAAATATGTTAATATTATTTCATAGTTAATTTCTTTCAAACATTAAAAGTAATTTTTTATAATTTATTCTATAATTAATAATAATTTATTGTATATTTTATATAATACTATATTATTAATACAAGTGATCCCATATTACTTTTCAACTAACCAGTATTCTTCTTCCTCTAAACTAAACTAAGCACCGTGAATCAATATATTTAACAAGAAATTAAATAATTTAAAATATAAAACAATAATAAATTTTAAAAGAATTTTAACTAGCACAACCTCATAAATAGACCCATATCAAATACATATATAAATTATTAATAATATTAAGAATTAATGTTATTAGTGTTATTATAAATGATATTAATATAAATATAAGAACCATAATAATAATAATAATAAGGGTCCTAAGTACATTAGATTGGGCGCTCTGCAACCTAGGGTTTTTTGTTCGCCCCTGCAACGGTGCAGTCTGAACCCTCCCTGCCTCTATTTTCCATTCGCCTTCCTCCTCGTGACAGTAGCTTGCTGGCATAGACCACACTGCAATGGCTGACCCTCAGGGGGGGCTTCAAAGCCTTCCCCCTCAGTCGAGAGAGATAATCAAGTGAAGAAACCGACAAAGCCTTCCGGTCCAAAACAAGTAAACACGGATACAAGAGATTCCCCAATGCAAGATACGACAAACACTCCCACTGATTAGTCAGACAGGAGTAGTGAAGTACAAGAAGGAGAGATTGGGCAACAGGAAACGCCCAAGGTTACATCAACGACATGCAAACCCATAGCAGCTAAACGACCCAAGATAGAACTTCCCAGCCATACAATCAATGGTCAAATCTAGTACATGAGGGACCATGCACTCATTGGAAAATTTATTGGATACTGGCCGACTGAAAAAGTTTTGCGAGGATGGATCTCTGCCAAATGGAAACCCAAGGGACATGTCACCCTGCAGTTAGGACCAAAAGGGTTTTTCATTGTGGTTTTCATTTGCATCAAAGATTGGAATAGGGTTATGGATGAAGGTCCCTACTTCTTCAGTGTCGTTGGTCTGTATTTAAGGGAATGGGTAGAGAGATTTAACCCTAACAAGGAGGATTTCAGTTGGGCACCAGTTTGGATCCAGTTGTACTTGCTTTTGGAATACTGGGATGAAGAATTGCTAAGACATATTGGCAAGGGGCTGGGGGAGTTTATAAAAATTGCTGAAGAAATGAAGCTGCACAGATACACCTCCTATGCTCGTATTTGTGTCTTCATGCACCTGGACAAAGCCCTTCCAGACTCGGTAAGTCTCAACCATGATGACTTTGAATGGATCCAACCCTTAGATTTTGAACATGTACCCTTTCACTGTCGTAAGTATCATGCCCATGGGCATATTTTTTGGGACTACCCTCTAAATGCAAAACCCCAAACCTCTGACCCCTCAGATAAGTCGGCCCATGATGGCTTTACCAAGGTCGCAAATTGAAAAATTTGCATAAAAAACCTTCCTTCGAGGAAAAGCCCCTGCACGACGCTGCCTCCATTCCCTCCACAAGCAATAGCTTTGAGGTTCTTTCTAAAACTTCAGAAGACCCACCTCAGAACATTTTGCCAATCCCACCGCTGATCATCACGACCTCTCCCCCCCACTCTGTCTGGCTCTTCTCCCACTCCCTTGCCCCTGAGTGACAACATTGGGATTCCTGAGGCAGCTCGAAAGGACCTTGATTGGAAACCTAATGGAATGGATGTTGATGGCATCCCCAGCCAGACCCTGAACTCAATAATCACCTCAGCAGAAAGCAGTCAGATGCAATATATGGAAGAAGAACCAGAAAGCATTGATTTGGGAGGACTTGACATTTTCAAGCTTGAACAAGCATGCAGAAGGAAAGACTACGACAAGATTCAAGAGCATCAGCTCAATACCTTGGAAATCATCATCTCCAGGGCTTACCAGCAACAACAACTAGGCATACAACCGGGTAGTCAATGGGATGGCAGCTTCTTTCCTAAAGACTCCAAAAAATGTGGAAGAAAGACAGATCTTCAAAGAACTATTACAATAGGGAAAATCTTGGTAGACTCAGGCAGATACGCTAAGTTGACAAAGTACTACAAGCCCACCACTAATAGTGAATCAGGAAGCTCATTTCATGGAATCTAAGAGGGCTCAATAGCCCCGGGAAACTCAGAATGATAAAAAACATGACAAAGTAGGAGCAGCCCCAGATCTTCTTTATGTAGGAAACGAAATGTAATAGTAACATACTTGGAAACATCCTCCGTAGAGCATAGCCAGGTTGTCACTCGGTTGCAATGGATTCTTTGAGTGCCTCCAGGGGACTAGCAATTGCCTGGAACACACAAGCTATAACGTTCTCAGACTTTGATGCCTCCCATCACATTATACAGGCTACTTTTCATATAATCAGCACCAACATTCATGGCCATCTCACCAATGTCTACTTCCCATAGGAAGCAGGCAACAAAATTGCTCTTCTAGACACAATAGAAGTGCTCAACTTCAATAGACTCCATCCTCTTTGGATCATTGGAGGAGACTTCAACATGATCACCAAGCTGGAGGAAAAGCAGGGAGGCCGAGCCAAGCTAGAACAGGAAAATGGCTACTTTAAAGATTTTATCCAAAACAATACGTTAATTGATCTGCAATTCTGCAATGGAATGCACACCTGGAGCAATCGCAGGGTTGGGCGACAACAAATTGCTTCCAAACTAGACAGATTACTCATCTCCAATAATGCAGTGCATCTTGGAGGTGACATCTCGGCATCAATTCTTCATTTTTCAGGCTCAGATCATTGGCCTATCTCTCTCCAATGGCAAAGACCAGGCAACTCTACCAGGCATCCTTTCCGCTTCGAAGCCTTTTGTCTCACCCACCCCACCTTCAATGACCTCATCAGATCCACCTGGACCAACTTCCCTTCACCAGAGGGATAAAAAATGTATCAGTTTCAACAGAAACTCAAATTCCTGAAATCCCAAATCAAGCATTGGAATCAAGAGACTTTTGGCAACATCTTCCAGGCACAACAAGATCTAAACAAAGAAATCAGAGAACTCTAGCAACAGATAATCACAGAGGGCTACAAGGAAGGGACAATGGAACAGGAAAAGCACATTCACAATCAATTCGAGGAGAGAAGAAAGTAGGAAGAAATTCTCTGGAAGCAAAAATCTAGAATTAGATGGCTGAAAGAAGGAGAAAGGAACACCAAATTCTTCCACAGAACTACAATATAGAGAAGAACACAAAACACCATCTCTTTCATACAAAAGCGAGGAGGGGGAAAGAGTGGAATGTCATGCAAAGATCGAACATGAGTTTATCAATCACTTCCAAGAGGTCCATCAAGAACCCCAAATTGATAGACAACCTGCTATAGAAAAGATCACTCAAAATGTGCCGAAAATTATCACAGAAGAACACAACCAACTTCTTCTTCCACCAGTAATGCCTTAGGAGGTGGATTTGGCTATGAACTAACTCAAGGAGGGCAAATCTCCTGGTCTGGATGGCTTCACTACTACTTTCTTCCTCTCTTTTTGGGATCTTATCAATAAGGAGGTGTGGCTAGTGGTGGAGGAATCACATACTCTTCATTGGCTTCTACCCTCTCTGAACTCAACTTTCATCGCCCTCATCCCAAAAGAAGAAAATACTAGTACTCCAGACAAATTATGTCCAATCGCACTATGCAATGTTATTTACAAGGTGATATCCAAACTCATTGCTAACAGGTTGAAGCCGCTTTTGCCCTTGCTCATATCGCTTGAAAAATCTGGATACGTAGAAGGAAGACAAACATTGGATGGCATTATCCTTACTCATGAAATCATACACTCACTCAAGCACTCGAAACACTTGAAACAGGCAGGTATGATTCTCAAGATTAACCTCTCTAAAGCTTTTGATAAGTTAAGCTAGACCTCTATTCAAAAAATGCTAACAGCCTTTGGTTTTTCCCCAATGTGGGTTCGATGGATTCTGAGTTAAATTTCCACAACATTTTTCTCCATCCTCATAAATGGCATACCCTCTCGACCTTTCAGCCCCTCTAGAGGTATTAGACAAGGAGATCAACTTTCCCCATTCCTTTTTGTTCTAATGGCAGAAGGTCTGGGTCGCCATATCAAACATGCCCTCCTCTCCCAGCAACTCAAAGGTCTATCCATACACAATTCTCCAGCCATCACTCATCAACAGTTCGTTGATGACAACATGTTGTTTGGGCACCCTTGTGTTCAGGAAGTCTCCCTTTTTAAATACCTTCTGAATGATTTCTCTGATGCTTCAGGGATGAGCATAAACACAACTAGATCGCAAATATTCTTTTTTCACACCCCCCTGTTACTTAACATGCTATTGCCCACATTCTGGGCTTCTCCATAGCCTCCTTACCTTCCAAATACCTTGGAGCTCCCTTAATAGACTCTACCATCAAGCACGCTTGTTGGCGTATGCTACTTGAGAAACTTGAATCTCGTCTCACTTTATGGACTCATAGAACTCTGAACATAGCTAGAAAATTAGTGCTAATACAAGTTGTGCTACAGGCAATGCCTCTCTACCTTTTCTCAATCTTGGCAGTGCCTAAATGGGTCCTTAAAAAAATAAAAGCTCTACAACGCAATTTTCTTTGGGGTGCAACTGGCACAAATCGCAAATGGGCTTTGGCAAAATGGAGGACAGCATGGAAGCCCAAAGAAAAAGGGGGTATAGGTCAGCAAGATCCTCATCATAGCAATGTAATCATGGGTGCCAAAATATGGTGGCAATGGCTCTCTGCTCCCAATAAGCCATGGGCAGCCATTTCGACAACCAAATATGCCAATCACAGACCAACGGAGGAGCTAATTAGATTCACTCCAACTGAAAAGGGATCAGTAATATGGAACGCTGCCAAACAACACTTCTTGTTGATCCAACAACACAGCTTTTGGGAAATAAGGAACGATAGCACTGCTTGGTTCTGGACGTATGCCTCACACCAACTACCAAAGCTCAATGGCATCTATAGACTGCCTCCTTACCAAGAGTGGGAGGAGCAACAAAAGGAATCCATCTAGCAACAATGGATTCTGAAGACAGAACAGGGGTACAAACAATGGAAGCAGATCGACAAGCTAATCAGGAATACAGATAACCAGACTAAGGAGGTCATGGAGAGTGAGCTCCAGAATCGACGCATTAGATCATCCGAAGGCAGGGATATTTTAAGATGGGGATATACCCCAAAAGGTTCCTTCACCACCAAAGAGGCTTATAAAACTATGTGCAATGATCCAATGCCCCTGGATCCTATCTGGGGCAGAATCTGGTCACCAGGTACTTGGCCCAAAGTATCCCTATTCCTCTGGCTTGTTGGGCACCGGAAAATCCTCACTTGGGACAATATTAGGAAAAGAAACTTTCATGGGCCCTCCATATCTCCCAATTGTAATTCTCAGGAGGAAACTCTACAACACCTCTTGGACTCTTGCACTCTTGCCAACCAATTGTGGGAGAAGGCTAGCTTCCGTTGTCAAAAAAGATGCAAAGTGTCTGAAGATATAATCAACTCCATTCGCCATTGGCACGATAACCCATATAAAAGCGAACTACTCAACCAATTATGGAGAATGATTCTTGGCCCTCTCCTCTGGACAATAGGGAAAGAAAGAAACAAGCGCATATTCAAAGATCAAAGCACTCCTTTAGAAATCATTTGGGGCAACTTTTGCCTCAGTCTTAAAGAGACCTTGGTGATTCAAACTTGGCATTCAGAAGATTTTCCCACTCTTGCAAATGAGAAAGCCATTTGGGAAAATTAGAACATACAACTCCCACAAGGTACTCACAATCACAGACCTTCAGAAGGCAACAACATCAGAAAGCACTTATGGACCCCCCCCAAAGCATACTTTCAAACTCAACTTGATGGAGCTTCAAAGGGCAATCTCGGCAAAGCAGGATTTGACGGCATATTTAGAGATCATGAGGGTTTGCCTCTTCTAATCTACTTCGGAAACATTGGTTGGGACACGAACAACACGACTGAACTAGAGGGTCTCTGGCAAGGATTACTCCTTTCCCAGCGTCATGGATTCCAACCTCTGGAGATCGAAGGTGACTCCCTAATCCCCATCAACCTGGCCAATCAACTCCTCAATGGGGCACATGCGCATAAAATTTCCAACAGTTGGAGACTCGCAGCCAGATTGGATGCAATAGAACAATCACTTCACACCAATCGTGCCATCATATTCAATCACATTAAATGGGAAGGAAGTAAGGTCGTTGATCTACTTGCCAATTTGGGGGTGGAAAGTGGGCACACTCTTCTCAATGGAGCTCTAGACATAATTCAAAATCATGATAAAAATCAAGAGTGAAAAATACTGGTCCAAAGGGATGTAGCTCTCCCGGATGCAGGTGTATAGACGGGCATTAACAATGATGGGACAGGGGTGGGGCAAGGTGGGGCGGCACCTGCCTACCCAGGACATGGCAATAATTGGCTTCTAATCAACGGATCTCTGCATTTAAGAAGTGCAGGGTTCAATGGCATTGTATTAAGTGGTTCCGGATCTCATATCTTGTCCTCTGCTCTGGTTCATGCCTCCGCATGCACCAGCATGCTTCAGACTTCAGCTTTCTTCAATGCAACAGTAATGGTAGGTGCTTCTTGATGCGTGAAAGGGGAAGATAAATTGAAGCTAGGCCATGGTATATCTATGGAGCTACTTCCATCGAACCACTCGCATTTCTATCTAGCCTCTGGCCTCAGTTCTGGATTCTGTCTGTATGGTGTTGGCTCCGTCATCCCTCCTGCCTCTCGTTGCTTGAATGGGGGGGCTAATTTGGAGCTTCGCTCTGGTCTTCTAGCGGAGCCGCTTCTGTTGAACCTTTGGCATTTCACTCGGGCCTCTGGCCTTTGTTTTGGCTTATGTCTGAATTTCTCTGGCCTTGTCATCGCTGCTACTCAACCTCGCTTTGCTCCTGCCGCTGTTGTCTCCCCTATGCCTCGTCTGCGGGATAGAAAGCGGTCCCGCAAGGGTGGCAGCAGGTGCCGTCCTCTGTGCACGCCTTCCAACCCATCTTTCGATTCGCCCTCCCTCTCCAGCGATTTCTTTGCTAGCCACTACCCTCACACCCGCAGTGGGAGAGGGTGTTTTTATGATTCCAGCCACTGTTTGGGCTCCCCTGCTCCCCGTACTCCTGCCACCATGCCTTCTCCCATGACTGGTTCTGCGCTTTTCTCTTTCAATTGTTCTCTGAACTGCCCAAGCATAACCGCTCACATTACGGTAGTCTTCCATGAGGAAGCCCAGTTGAGGGAGCCAAGCTCTCATCCAGCAGGCCTCGGCTCTGATAATGCTCAGACTTCAAACCTCCAGATGTGATTGGCAACGCGTCTATGCAGGCTTTGGATGCTTAAGCTCACAGTGCTTATGATGTTGAGGTGGCACCGGTTGATCCTGGTCCCTCCGAATCCGAAGTTGATCTTGCCAGGGATCTGCTTGCAACAGGTTGGTGCCCTATAGTTGAAGAGCCTCCAGATGATTAGTTTGCTCACTATTGTCTTATTATCTTGCCTTGCAGCCCATACAATTAGGCAGGTTTATGTTCAAACTGCTATGTTGAATTTTTGTTTATTTTTGGAACTTTGTAAACTCTGCAACATCAAGAAGATCATAATTTGCTCCCCTACGTGGGTTTTGGTAATCTGTTCAAGACTGATTTCCCTGTCATTGGGTAGTCTCCATATATGTTTATCTTGACAATTCTGCCTTTCACTAGGGCAGTGGTTTTGACTACGGTCACGATGTAATTCTACTCCCTTTGTTAATAGATTAATCTTATTTAGAAATAATAATAATAATAATAATGATGATGATGATGATGATAATAAAAACAATTATATTAATAATCATTTAATAAATATTATTAATGATCAGTTAATAAATAATAATGAAGTAATTATGAAATAAACATTTAATAAAAATCAAACAACAATTTAAATGTGATTGATAGGAATTTCAACATTAAACACTTTACTAGAACAAAATTATTAAATGCTAGCCTCTTCTAAAACACACTGAGACCGATGAAAAAAGTTTCACCAATTCAAATCAACAAGATAATGATCACAACTGTTCACACTTCCCAAACAATCCCCTCTCGCATTGTCTTGCAAACTTTTCATAACATTGAAAGGATAAAGGCGGTGAAATCTACAAACCATCTATTGATTTCACTCTTGATATAGCTATAAATGTCAGAGGAATAATATTAAACCCAAGGGATAAATATTATAAACCCAAAGTATAAAAAACCTAAGATAAATGATATGAAACCTAAAAATAAACATGCTTGACCATGATTTACCATCATTGATTTTTCTAGTGAGATGATGTTTGTCACAGTGTGTTGTTGGAGCATGGTTGATTTTCATATTCAGACAATATTTGGCACATTGTGACATTCGGCTGTCGTTGAACATGGATGACCCACAAGGGATTCACACAGTGAACCTTTGACATATCACGTGCGTTTGTGGCATATTAAACAATACCCTTAATTTGACTACATATTGGAAAATCCCTCTAAAAATCACATTATTTAACCCCCTACCAATACGAAATGAATATAGCTTCCCAATTTAAAGTACCCCTACATTCACTAGATATTGTAGGTAACCATTTGTTGATTAACATTTTTTATACCCCTTTATATTTTTCATTAACTTTAAGCCTCATCTTTTACTCAATATATATCCCCCAATATGAACCCACATGGTATGATATTGCTCCCTCAGTGAAGCCCCCATGGGATGACCATGGTTGTAAAATGAAGGGATTTATATCAAGCCCTAGAATTAATATTATAATCTGTATGCATAATATTATATCCTAGGAATATGAACCAAATAAGCTCAAGGGATTCACATTATAAACCGAAGGGAATAATAAGCCAAAGGGATTAATTTTAAAACCCAAAGGTATCATAAACCTAAGGGAATAATATTATACCCAAGGGATTAATATTATAAATGCAAGGTATATATATCCTAAAGGGATTGATATTATAAACATAAGAAAATAATAAACCCAAAGGATTAATACAAAAGAACCCAAGGGATTAAAAATCCAATGGTTTGATAATATAAACCCAAGGGAATAATATTAAACCCAAGGAATAAATATTATAAACCCAAGGTATATAAACCTTAAGATAACTATTATAAACCCTAAGATAAATATTTGTCACAATGTGAAATTGGAATATGGTTGGCCATGACTGATTTTCATATTGAGACAATGTTTGTCGCAATGCAACATTGGACAATGGTTCACCATCATTGACCATGGATGATCTCCATATTGCGACAATCTACATCACAATGATATGTTGGACCAGGTTGACCATGGATTACCATGGTTGTGACAATTTCACATTATACCAAGAGAAAGTCTTTGTCACAATGTCACCATGGTTGACCATAGTTATTGACCATGGTTGACCATGTCTAACCATGGCTGAGACAACCTTTGTCACAATGCGATGTTGGAACATGGTTGACCATGGGTGATTTTCATATTAAGACAATGCTTGTCATAATGTGACACTGGTTGATTTTCATATTGAGAAAATCTTTATCGTAATGTGACGTTGGACCATTGTTGATCATGTTTATAAACCCAATGGATTTATATTAAACCTAAAGATTAATATTATAAACCCTATGAATAATGATATAGCCTAGGAATATGAAGCCTTAGATAAATAAACCCTATAAATTATTATTTTATAGAATTTTTTAATAAAAATAAAATTCAAAATATAGTGCAGAATCTTAAAAACAAATGAATGATTCTTTCAAAAATAAATTCATAGAAAATAAAATAAAACCAAATAACCATTTGTAAATTCATAAATTCATTTGCTATTATTTCGTTTGAATATATTAATTTTTTCAAAAATATATCATGTGAAACATTAATGATGGAATTTTAAATCTATAAATTTACAATTTTTTAATCTATGATATATTTCAAAGTTTAATAATTAAATTATAAAAATACAAAAACAAAAAAACCAAATTTGTATTTTTACTTCATCTATTTTACTTATAATCAATTTATAATATAATGCATTTCAAATTTTAAAAATAAGAATATATTTCAAAACATCAACCATAATTTATTAATCTTGTAGTTGATAAGTAAAATATTTCAATGGCATATTAAGTAAAATATTTCAATGCCAACTAATATGTACAATAAAAATAAACAAATTTTCATGGTTAAAACATTTTTATGAATTTCAAGGAATGTTATTATTTTATATTTGGGCTATATTTTTTTTCAAAATTTCCATTAAAAAGAAAATACACAAGAAGAAATTACATCACCATATACATTTCTTGGATTTTTTATTAAAATATATCAATACTGGTCTTTAAAGGAAAAAACTAATAAGTTCAACTTGCAATTTGAAAATTTGTTATTGAAAGATTGCTAATAATTCATTCATGCTACTTTACCTATTTCTAAACTGATGCTACACTCAAAACCTAGGATAGACCAAACTCATAGCTGATAGACTTTTATACATTTTTATTTGAAAAGTAAATCAAGCTTCCATAGAACACTCCTTCAAATCATTAACATATAAACCACACTTAGTTACTAAATTTAAAGTAGACACATAATTGATCCCGTGGAGGTTTGTACTCCTCATTTGTGCGGTAAGACATATTCCTCTTAAAAGTCAAGGTCACGTAAGTTGGCCTCGTGATCCAATATCAAATTCCCAAACTTCTCATAGAGGTTTTCCACATTAAATTTTCCACTATTAGATACCTATGACAGCGTACAAATATATGTATGTTTAGATACTGGTAAGAATACAGGGAAGTAAGTTAGTGCTATGATTATAGGAAAATACCTTGTTATATATGGTACACAAAACAATACCTCATTATATATGGTATGGGAAACTTTGTTATTAATTGAAGAAGACGTAGGACTCAAAATTTGTAGCCCATATTATTCTAGTCTGAGAAGAATATTGGGGTAGAAAATATCATCTTTGAACATGTTGAGGGACATCATAACGCCAAAATGAATGGAAATTATTTGGACCATAGTGAAGATATAGGAAAATACCTTGTTATGTATTTTATTATATATAAATGAATGTTATTAATAATAATCGGGAAATTATCATGGAGGAACTTATTAGAATTGGAATAATTTCAAATTCCTAGGAAATTGGTGGGTGGGGAGGAACTTGGCAAGAATTTACTTTTTAAAATTTATTAAAAGTAATGGACCATTTTGCTAAATAAAACTTTCTTCTATATAAATGAATTTTATAAATAATAATGAGGAACTTGTTAGAATTGAAGTAATCTCAACATGGAGGAACTTATTAGAATTGGAATAATTTCAAATCCCTAGGAAATTGGTGGGTCGGGAGCAAGTGGCATGAATCTAATTTTTTAAATTTATTAAAAGTAATGGAACATTTTGCTAAATAAAATTACATTATATATAACCTAATATTATAAATAATATTATAAATTCTCAGAGCATTTCTGTAAAAAAGTGAGAGCCGAGATACCTCGGCACATAGTGGATTTGAATATCGCCCATGGTATCTGAAGACTCATGGGCTTCTAATGTACATGAAGATATAAGGGCACAATAATAATAATAGTGGGCTTGAGAAGCAGAGCTCTCGAAGATGAACCCCACAGCCGCCACCGCCTCAGCGCCCTCGGCCTCTGTTTGGCCTCGGCTCTCTGCCGTTGAAGGGGAAGATCCAATCCAGATCAGAAGGCCGGAGCATTCCTCATCACTTGAGAAGCAGGCATTGAGCAGAGATCCGGAGCCGGAGCCGAACCCTAACTACGAAGCTGCTGCCGCCGTCGCCTCATTGTCCTCGGCCGCCGCTTGGCCTCTGCACGGACTTGCTGCTGAAAGGGAGGCTTGATTCAGGATCTATCGGAGGCGCGAACCCGAGTTGAAGCTCCAAGCGGAGGTTGAGCCGAAGGAAGAGGCGAACTTCCATGCGTTGAGCACAGGCGCGCATAGCCATGGCAGCTCTGGCCCCTCCACTGATCAGTGGCCTCTCTACAGATCGGTCGCCCTTCCCTTTGCAGCGGATCCGAGTTGGAGCAAAAGATACCTTAGGCAGAAGATTTCTTCTCTCCTGCTGCCTCCTTTGCGTCAAGAGATGGGAGACTCAAAAGATTCTGGCCCCGTGCTGCTCCAGAAATCTTTTGAAAATTCCTCTGCCCCCTTTCAGGTTCAAATCGCACAGATCTTTGGCAAGACCATTCTGCAATGGGTAAACCCTACAGATCTGGTGCAGAACCTCAAAGCAAATCTGGAGCACAGACTTGGGATCCCCTCAGCCCTACAAAGACTTATTTTCCAAGGTAAACAGCTCGATGATCCTCTTCCTCTCTCTTTTTACAGCATAAAAAACAATAGCTCTTTAGTGTTTTCCTTTCGCTTGAGAGGTGGAGCGGCAGGTCAATCCTCTTCTGCTCCTCCATACTCCTACAAAGCTGCAGTCTGCTCTGTGATACCCACATCCCCTGAACCTCCCAAACCCAAGCCTTTTTTGGTTGACAAATTGGAGGAGGTTCCCTCTGTTGAGATCTCCTACTTTGACCTTGCAGACGACACCCAAAAATTCGCTGAAAGGGCCATCATTTGCAGATTCAATGGGCTCTGGCCACGCTCAAAGGATCTTTATGACTGGATCAATGACAACTGGACTCACCGTTGCAAGGTTTATTTCTGTGCAAAGGGATATTTTATAGTGCTGTTCGATAATCCCGAGCACTACGAAAAGGCCTTAGAAGAAGGCCCTTGGTTCATGGGTTCAACAGGCCTCTTCTTAACTCCATGGTTCCCAAACTTTGACCTAGCTTCTGCAATCATCACTAAAGCCCCTGTCTGGATCAGACTTCCAAATCTCCCAATACACCTATGGCGCACAGAAGTATACAGGCAAATAGGCAACACCTTGGGTTGCTTTTTAATGGGAGATTACGAGAGGGAACAACAAGGTCTCTATACATATGCTAGAATATGTGTGGAGCTAGATTTAAGCAAGGGACTGCGAGAGCAAATCAATCTCAAGATCAATGACACTGGTGGGACCCAGATTCTAGATTACGAAAACACTTCCTTCCGATGCCGCCATTGTCACCTAACAGGGCACCTGCAGAACTCCTGCCCATCGCTGACAGCAAGAACGAAAAAGGGCATCTTCGCAAAAACCAAACCCAAGCGTTGGGCTCCCTGTTCTCCGCCGCCAGCAGGGAGCTCTAGCTCCCCAAGTTCGGAGGATGAGGAAAGCGATTCAGAACCGGACCAGGCGCCTCAGCCGATGGATCCGCCCATGGATACTAAGGGGCACACCCATGTCACATCAATCTCCCAGAAACGCGCCCATGAGACTTCCTCCTCTGAATCAGAAAAGGAGATCCCGAAGATAGAGAATTCCAGTCTTCAAGTTGTTTTAGCTCGTACTCCCCATGATGGCTGGACAAAAGTCAACAAAAAGAAAGGGAAAAAACAATGTGTTGTAATTTCTGCCCCTGTGGGGTAAAAGTCAGTTAGTCAGTCTTTGCTCTCAAGTTATTTGATGTAGCTCTGAGATTGAATCTTTTCTCCGGGACCGAGGTTGATGGATTCATCATTTCCGGTCTGCCGGTCTCTTGCTTCTCTTGATTGTACTATATTTTACTTAATAGAATTAGTCTTTATTCAGAAAAAAAAAAATATTATAAATAATATTGAGGAACTTATTAGAATTGGAATAATCTCAAATCCCTAGGAAATTGGTGGGTGGGGAGACACTTTGCAAGAATCTATTTTTTAAAATTTATTAAAAGTAATGGATCATTTTTCTAAATAAATTTTTTATTATATATAAAAGAATTTTATAAATAATAATGAGGAACTTATTAGAATTGGAATAATGTCAAATCCCTAGGAAATTGGTGGTTCAGGAGGGAGGTGGCATGAATCTAATTTTTTAAATTCATTAAAAGTAATGGACCATTTTGCTAAATAAAATTTTCTTATATATAAATGAATATTATAAATAATATTGAGGAACATACTAGAATTGGAATCGTCTCAAATCCCTAGGAAATTGGTGGGTGGGGAGTCACAGTGCAAGAATCTAATTTTTTTAATCTATTAAAAGTAATGAACCATTTTTCTAAATAAAATTTTATTATATATAAATGGATGTTATAAATAACAATCAGGAGCTTATTAGAATTAGAATAATCTCAACATGGAGGAACATATTAGAATTGGAATAATCTCAAATCCCTAGGAAATTGGTGGGTGCAGAGCCACTTGGCATGAATATATTTTTATAAGTTTATTAAAAGTAATGGACCATTTTGCTAAATAAAATTTTCTTATATATAAATGAATGTTATAAATAATAATGAGGAACTTAATAGAATTGGAATAATCTCAACATGGAGGAACTTATTATAATTGGAATAATCTCAAATCCATAGGAAATTGGTGGGTGGGGACGTGACACAAATCTAATTTTTTTAATTAATTGAAAGTAGTGGAACATTTTTTGGCAAAAAAAAAAAAAAAAATCTTATATATAAATGAATGTTATAAATAATAATGAGGAACTTATTAGAATTGGAATAATCTGAACATGGAGGAACTTATTAGAATTGGAATAATCTCAAATCTCTAGGAAATTGGTGGGTGGGGAGTTACCTCACATGAATCTAATTTTTTTAATTTATTAAAAATAATGGACCATTTTTCTAAATAAAATTTTCTTATATATAAATTAATGTTATAAATAATAATGATGGAATTATTAGAATTGGAATAATTTCAACATGGAGGAATTTATTAGAATTTTAATAATCTCAAATCCCTAGGATATTGGTGGGTGGGGAGCCACGTGGCACGAATCAAATTTTTTGAAATTATTAAAAGTAATAGACCATTTTTCTAAATTCAATTTTCTTATATATAAATGAATGTTATAAATAATAATGAGGAACTTATTAGAATTGGAATAATATGAACATAGAGGAACCTATTAGAATTGGAGTAATCTCAAATCGCTAGGAAATTGGTGGGTTGGGAGCCATGTTGCATGAATGTAATTTTTTTAAATTTATTAAAAGTCAATAAAACCTAACAAACTCTATAATACACTACAACCATTGGTATACATTAAGAAGAATCATATCTTGAGCATATTCCCTTGAGAATCAATCTATGCCCTCAATTGAAAAGAAAAATCCAATAAACCCCCTTCCATTTAAAGTTCATATATCTATCTACCTATAGTCCAATTAATTATTAAAAAAATATTTTTAATTTATAAAATAATTTTTATATAATATCATATAAATTATATACTTTAACCTAATATTCATATTTTATTTTATTTAAAATTAAAATTTATGTTATTAAACTTAGCTCAAAAAACCACATAAAACCATTATTAGTTTTATTATTTTAATTAAATGATAAAAGGAGGAAATGAAATAAAGCGAAAAAAAAAATTATTAAAAAAATGTGACTTTAGAAACTAAATAACTACCACCAACCATTGATTCCTTTCCTCTATTACATTCACTATAGATTGGATGAGAACCATTTTCTTTTCTACCATTACTAACTTTTCAAAGAATAAGTTCATTGTTTTGTTTTTATTGTTTTGTTTTTTTAAGATTTTCAAAATTTCCATTTTATAAGTTAATCTACTTGTTTTTATTAAACTTAAACTAGCATAACCACATTAATAAATGTGGTTGATAAACACCTATAGGCCCATATCAAACACATATATCGATTATCAATATTATTAAGAATTAATGTTATTAATGTTATTCTCAATAATATTAATATAAATATAAGAATCATATTAATAATAATTAATATTATATTATTACTATAATAATTATTAATAATAATGATAACAATAAATAAATAAAGATAATAAAAATAATGATATTAATAATCATTTAATAAATTATATTAATGTGGTCATTTAAAAAATAATAATGAGGTAATTATGAAATAAACATTTAATAAAAATCGAAAAACAATTTCAACTTTAAACACTCTACCAAACACAGTTATTAAACACTGCCTCTTCCAAAACACACGAAGACCAATGAAAAAAGTTGCACCAATTCAAATCAACAATATAATGATCGCAATTGTTCATGCTTTCCAAAAAATCCCTTCTCGCATTGTCTTGCAGTTTTGCATAATGTTGAAAAGAAAAAGATGGTGAAATCTACAAATCATCTATTGATTTCACTCTTAATATAGGTGTAAGTATTAGAGAAATAATATTAAAACCAAGGGATAAATATTATAAACCCAAGGTATAAAAACCTGAGATAAATAATATAAATGCTAAAATAAGCATGCTTGACCATAATTTACAATCATTGATTTTCATACGGACATGATGTTTGTCACAATGTGATGTTGTAACATGGTTGATTTTCATGTTGGGACAATATTTGACACATTGTGACATTGGATCATCGTCGATCATGGATGACCGTGGGATGACCATGATTGTAAACTGAAGCGATTTATATTAATCCCTAGAATTAATATCGTAAACCCTACGAATAATATTATAGCCTGGGAATATGAACCAAATAAACTTCAGGGATTAATATTATAAACTGAAAGGAACAATAAGCCCAAGGGATTAATTCTCAAACCCAGAGGTATTATAAACCCAAGGGAATAATATTAAACCCAAGGGATTAATATTATAAATGCAAGGTATATAAACCCTAAAGGGATTAATATTATAAACCCAAGAGAATAATAAACCCAAGGGATTAAAAACCCAATGAATTGATAGTATAAAACCAAGGGAATAATATTAAACCCAAGGGATAAATATTCTAAACCCAAGGAATATAAACCCTAAGATAAATATTTATCACAATGTGAAATTGGAATATGGTTGACCGTTATTGACTTTTATATTGAGACAATGTTTGTCACAATGCAACGTTGGAAAATGTCTAAACATCATTGTCCATGGTTGATCTCCATATTGAGACAATCTATGTCACAATGTGATGTTGGACCATGGTGACCATGGATGACCATCGTTGTGATAATGTAACATTGGACCAAGAGACAAGCTTTGTCACAATGTCGCCATGGTTGACCATAGTTATTTGCCATGGTTGATCATGGTTGAGACAAATTTTGTCACAATGTGATGTTGGATCATGGTTGACCATCGTTGATTTTCATATTGAGACAATGCTTGTCACAATGTGACATTGGTTGATTTTCATATTGAGAAAATATTTATCGCAATGTGAGGTTGGACCATGGTTGACCATGATTATAAACCCAATGCATTTATATTAAACCTAAAGCTTAATATTATAAATCCGATGAATAATATTATACCCTAGTAATATGAAGCCTTAGATTAATAAACCCTATAAGTTACTATTATATAGACTTTTTTAATTAAAAAAAATTCAAAATATATTAAAAATTTTTAAAAACAAATGAATAATAGATAATGATTTTTTTTAAAATAAATTCATACAAAATAAAATGAAACGAAAGAAGCATTTGTAAATTCCTAAATTGATTTACTATAATTTCATTTGAATATATTACATTTAAAAAAAAATATATCATGTGAAACATATGCAACACATTAACAACATGATTCATATAATTGCATGTGAATCAGTTCATAAACAAGTACGTAAGTTAAACAACATATATCATTAAAGCAACCGGAGTAGTCCAACTACAATAACAACATATGCATGAAAATGTGTTGGCTCTTATTACATAAAGAAGTGTAAGTCACAATCATATGATACATCCATGTAAACTTGCTAGCCCCAACAGTGGAAGGTTACAGCCACATGCACCTACTCCTCCAAAGAGATGTACTAGCTTCATTCAATGGAGAAGCCAAGGCACATTACAATACTATCCAAGCATTCTTCAAGAGAGTCTTAGTAGAAGCTTGGCTGACTAAAAGCTTATACAATGAGTTATGAGGGACTATTTATAGCAAAGGTTGGGGTGACCCTTGACATTCCCCTTTGTGACAGTTCAACTACCCTCATGACTCTTTCACCTACTCTATGACTGTTACATCCAACCATTGACACTTGATATGACTCAACATTACAATGCACATGTACTCATGTGAGATAACATGGCTTGAGCAAGCCTTGCAAGACATCATTGACACTCGGTCTACTGTGATGAGACCAACTCTTTGACATGATTGTGATGGTGAAGGTCGTGAGCTAATGCTAAGCTTGGTCATCCATGATGGTGTGCATGCACCTCATGGTGACATCTTGCTGAAGCGAACTCTGCATCCGTTGCAACCGATGCATTGGTTCGGCTCCTTCATCTAACTTGTCTGCTAACATGTGCATGGTCTTCTTGAACATGGTTGAACGCGAAACAAACTTATGCATAGTGTCCATGTTGATCTTCAAGTGTGTGCTGGTGGTTGTGCACATCAACTTGCCGAAGTACATGTTCAACCCCAGTTGGACTTGCTTCTTGTCTTCTCCTTGGTGAATGTGTTGAATGGGTTGTTTTGCATGCATACACTCAACGACATGCATGTTGTTGAATCCCTTGAATGTGATCAACAACATTGCTCACCATGTCTGCTCTGTGTCAGCTACTAGGATGGATCCTTAGGTTGTACGGGTGTAGTTTCATCCATGAGTGCATGTTGCACACACTACTATTCGTGCTCTTGTTGTAGCTCATTTCTCTGTCTATGCAGCTTCATGTTCTTCCTGAATTGCTACTTCAGCACATGCAACTCCTTCTTTGTTCCATCTTCTACCTTCGTGTGACCTTCATGTCGTGCTGTCACCTCATAGCCTCAGTCTCCAAAGTTGCGTTCATTATCAGTGAATCTACTCGATCTTGCAACGTGTTGTCAACAACCTTCCTCTTGTATTCGTTGTGTTCACTGCATTCGGTAAGCTGCCTTTAGTTGTTGTTCATGATGCTACTTATTGTGATGCTACTACTTGATGTCCTTTTCTACGAACAACTTGATGTCTTCATGAGTAAGCAAGATCATAGGCACTTGATCGACTGCATCCCAAAGTATGCTTTGAATGGTGTCTTAGTCTCTACTCTCCTGGAAACCATTGTACCTGTATTACTGAGAGGCAGATGAACATTTACGATCCCTGGAGACGTGGAAACACTCATAGCAAGAAATCTGTGAGTCGAAAACCAAAATGAACATGAGAACTGACTTGCAACATACCTGGGTAAATGATCATGAAGGTTGCGAAATTTCAGCTAGGAGGTCGAGAGATCGATTGCAAAGACTACTCCAGGCATAGTTTGGACTGCTAGGAGACTGGCTGACTGTTGGAACTATGCAATGTACAATCTAGTCTGGCTGCTAACTGCTGGGATTGCATAATGCACAATTCCAGGTGGGAAGGACTGCTAGCCTAGGGACAAATTTGCACAATTTCTTGGGCCAAGTAGCCACTGTCCTCCAGAAATGTACAAAAAATTCCTAGAGGCCAGTGCTGGGTAGGTATACACAAATATCGAGAGGAAGGTCAGCCTTCCTTCCCATATTGTGCAATCTAGCCTTGGGGAAGGCAGAGTCCGGGCCAAGGTTGGCCCGACTTGCCAACAGGAAACTAAAAGAAACTAAGACAATAAATGCATGGCGACACTAAGTGATAATAGAAGTGATCGATAGTGCATGCAAAACATGAATGAAAGATTCAACAAACATATCAACATGCATGTGTATGAGGCAGTTTGTCGATTGGGTGAACGTCTGTGCAAAACAGTTTCATGCATGCGACAATAATGAGATAGCAACGAAAACTGAAATAGATCTAGGACAAGCTAGTATATATGTAATCGACAGCAAGAGTTCAAAGAAATCAAACAAATAATACTCCCACAAGAAAAAACATAAAAAGAGACAGAAATGCAGCACAAGGCATGGGAAGTGGGCTTACCCCAAAACAGCTGAGTTGAATGTGTCGATTGCTCCTAGATGTGATGTGGGATGTCAAACCTACAAGGTTGATGTGACGAATGAGCTCTACATTATCCGATTGATGATTTTTGATAACATCGAGGTGATGACACGCATGCCATGAATCTAGGGGAAGCAACACTTGGTGAGAGGTTTCAGAATTTCTCCTTACATGCAACCTCCAACTGCTAAACATGGATCCCTAAAACAAGGGTTGTATTTGCATGCTACCTTGGGAGAAGAAAACCATGCATGCAAGTCTGTTTTTCTCAGTCCTGGAGGGAACCGGTCAACTCAGCTTCACATGCAAGAGACTGCTGGAGAAAATGCACATTCTTGGTTGGGAGATTGGCTGGCCACCAAAACAATTTGTGCAATTTCTGGGCATAGTAGCTAATTACTACCAAGATTTGTGCAAATCTTGGGTTGAACAACCTACTGCTGGGAAAATTTGTGTAAATCCTGCTGGAAGTGTTGGCTGGCAGGATTGCGCAATCTTGGAGTCCAAGAGGCTGTCAAAGAGGATTGCGCAATTACTGGAGGGAAGCCTGGTTTCCCTCCATAAAAGCATAATTTTCAAGGGAAAGTTGCTCAGCCTACAGCTGGACCAAGTCTGTATGAGAAACCTATGAGGGAAATGGATCAACTGTGATCAACATGTTACCTTTGCGTGAGGAAAACACACGAAGCTTGAGTACTTGATGAAGCAAGACAAAATGCTGTGTAAGGTTGGTAGGGAGGCTCCAAAACAGGCTAAGGAAAAATTTTGGAGGGTGGTTGTAGCCGCTACAAAAACATGATAGGAATTATTAACCGTTATAGGTTGTTAATTTCACTACATCTACAAATTATTATGCTATGAGACATTCGATAGTGGATGATTATCACACCATCATCACACCTCTCTCGCCACAAGTATCATATATTATGGCACTGATCTTCATAATCTATCATCGTCCTTTTTCGTCATGTGTTTATTATGGAAGATAATTAAGTAGGCCTTAATGATTTAGTTATAAGGATTCTCATATAGTAGTAGGAATTAATACATATTTGGTTAATCCTCCATTCTGACTATAGCCCTTTCAAGGTGTGATTAATCTATTGTTTAAAATATGAGAATTTCTCACAGTTTGCATCTCCTTGTTTCTTATCATAATCACATGCTAATAATGTTTCACTACCTAACTTTGGTGGTAGATTTATTGTAAAAGAAACCAAGCAATGTCCATGTCTTAAATGCAAGTCGCACTTGCTAATATGCTCTACTGCATGCATTATTCTTTAAAAATGTACTAAAATAATCCACATCCTTGACAAATCATTTTATTAAGTCCACTAACTCTACGAATCATATCACTTTTTCTTCTTTTGATGGATTAATAATTATAGATTAAAAAAAATTATTTCCTAATATGAATTTCTCCATAATTGCAACAATTGTGATTACATTAGGCTGTGATTGGTGGTCTGTGAATATCATTTGATGAAATCAATGCTCCTATTATTCATATAAGTTCATATACCATGAATAGGTTATAATTACATTCAGGTTATAACACATCCATACATCATTCGTTATTGCCACCCAAATTTATTATTTCATAGTTTAAGTGCTACAACGTCTCAAAGAGCTTGCATAACTGTATAGGAGAATAGTAAAACAACGAGTTTGTATATTTATCAAATCTCCCTGACCAACATATCAACCAATTTTACTACATTAAAATCTTGTACCAATGAATAAGCATTGCAATGAATTAGAGCACAAAACCCTAAATTCCAATGTTGTTCCATTAGAGAATGAATGAACTATTTGGTATTAAGAAAATAATGCAGTGTTTGCACTACAATGCCTCTAATTTTCACACCAAAGAATAAACTCAATGCAAACCTGAACACATTTAATGTTATCACATTAAAAATATGTCCTACGCTATATATTAATAGTGCCAACTCTCTATGCTTTGCCATTTACATGAAAAAAATATCAACACTTTCCCAAGTTCCCATTCTTTAGTCTAATGCTCTCCAATGCATATATATGCTCATGGTCATCAAGATAGGCTAAGAAATGCTCGAGCTTGAATTTTTTTTATTGCATTCAAGGACCTCGACACATAGATTTTTTTGTAGTATTATAGCAGAATATTGAAAAGTCGAATATTATCTCTTATACAACACGATGTTGATTATTGAACTCTAAATACCCAAGTATCTTATATGATTTGTGCAAATTTAGAAGCAGTCTTCCAATGCGTTGAAGCAGTCAATTTCATTACATCATTTGGCGACTATCTAGTCTCTCTCAAATAAAAAGACACAATGCATTACATAATTTACTGAGGGGCATTTCAAGACTAAGAAATCATTTTTTATGAGGTATTGTATTCCAACTCGGGATAAATTACACTGGAATTCTGAACAGAAATCAAAATAAATGAGCCCTATTTATATTATTTATTTATTAAAAATGCACAACCCATAATTTTTTCATGCGTGAAAGTTATTTGATTTAATGTCGGTGTTGAATATTATGGAGGAGGATAATCACGTGTGTGGTAGGTATTCATTATTTCAACCTCAGACGCTTCAATTTGACATTATTTTACCAAAATCGCTAAAGAATCTGATATCTAGTTACCCTTATACTGAACCGTAACAAGTTTACCCATTTCCCATTTTTCTGATGACACGGCCTAACCATTTTAATAAGATTTTTGGTGGAGGAATTGTCTAATAATAACTATTTCACCGGTGTAAAAAAACTAACACATTAATACCAGAATGAATGACTTACTCGCTGTGGAGCGGAGACTTCCAGAGCAATTATTTTCTTTGTTTTTGTCTTCTAGAGTTTTAAAATACTTTTTCTCATTTCTATTGCCCTCTACATCCTAAAACTGCCCGTGGATGGTGCCAGGAACCCAATAGAGGGTATAATTGAAAGAAAAATGAAATTGATACAACTTGGTTTTTTTTTCCTTATTCAATGCAGTAAAACCCACGTTAAATATGAACTTGGATATTCATTTCTACAAAACCCACGTGGAAAATCAAGTTTCAGGCCAACCCCACAAAACCCTCAAATTTTTTTTACTGTGTGTCCTTTACAAAATCCTATCGATGATTCTTAAAATTCCTGTTTTAATGGAGGATTTCCTTGCTAACTGTTATTGTTTATTTTGTTCCTATTAAGAGCCTTTTTGATGGGGCTCCTGAAATCTCTATAATGACTAAAATGCTTCAGTCAGTTGTTGGCATTTATAAATCTATCAAATTTACATAAAGAGTGTTCTGGATCTCCTTCTGAAATAGCGATGCAAAATAATTTAATTGGTCAGGGCATTGGGTAGCATGAGGGTAGAGAACATTCTTGGTTCTCACATCCCATTTCACATTTAACACCATCTGCCTCGAATTTTATTAATCTCTCTAGAGAGCAGGAAAACTGCCATATCCATAGCATTCCTTTGATATGAGTTATGCTAAACTCCCTTTCCAAGGTACACAGTGCTCATTCAACTTTGTATCTGGAACACCCAAAAATTTCTCCTGGTGTGGAGAGTTTGTAGACGTCTAATCTGCCATAGCCAGTATTCGCATTGCCCAAACAATTTTTATATAATATGTTGTCCATGCATATATAATTATCTAGCTTGCTCAAACGAAAACAAAAGAAATGACCAAAAAGCTTATCTATGTTGTTTGTAAGGTATAATGAGTTCTGCCCGCTCATTCATTTTTGGGGGAAATGCAATGTCCAAGCTTGCTTGTAGATGCTAGCAGGTTCTTCATCATTGTCCACTTCAGAACTACCCCATTTGCTATTCGCCTTTATTTCTTCTCCCCAGAGAGAGAAAGTGCAATAACGTGAACCAAATCCACATTGCTTAGCAACATCAGAATTTATTCTATCGTCTTCGATGAGTATTGGAAGTAAGAGGGGCAGTGAATTTGTAATGCTATCCCAGAGTTCCTCAACAAGAACTAAGAAAATTTGAAAATTCATTTTAATGTCTTTAAAGAAAACCGTAAAGTAGGAAGCCTTAGTTACTAATCATGTTTTTCCTAAAGATCAGAATGAAAGCTGGTGGTTGATTAGAGAATGTTTACCACCACGCCTTATTATGCTAATCTCTATTCTCGTGCTATCCAAATTTTTATTTAGAAAACATCGTGACTGCTTTTACTTATCACATCACACCTACTTATAATAGTATGTTTTATTGCTTAATCTGATCGGTGGAGGATAGTCATTATCCCTTCCCCGCATACGACTCCTTATCGATAGAAGACAACAAGCCGGATCCCAACTTTTCTTCGAACTTCCTACCAACTTTCTTATCTCCCAAAATGGTGATAAACCGGAATTCGTAGCACTACAACCTTTTTTTGACTTTTATTTTGTATTGTTGCCTCCTTTTTTTCTTCTAAGAAAACAAAATAGAAACAACAGTCGTCAGAATTTCTTCGTTTCAATTACCTAGACCGGCGTTCCTTCCACACTAACACACACATCACACCCCTGTATTGAGCGTCCGACCACAGGGGAAAAGCCATCATTTGGGGCATCACATGTTTCTTTGATTGCGTTCCTCATTGAGAGGTTCAACCTAATTTTTGAATTCAGGACTCTGGCTAAAAGACTCATTTCTATGGAGGCCTTTTCTATATAGTAATTTGGTACTTATAGTTGCTAGTGAATTGTGAATAATGGAGTCCAAAGGAAGCAGGATCATTGCTCTTCTAATCCATTGAATTAATTTCATTAGATTTGTGCATATATAGAAAATTACTTTTCTCTAAAGAGTTATACAGTTGATTTCCAACATGGAATACAATTCATTAGTCCCTTCAAAATGATTTGCATTATAATCCTGCCTATGTTGACAAGTCATGTCATGTTGGATTTAAAGCCCGCAACACAATTGACAAGTCACTTCTAAATATTCAAGAATCTATTCGTAACTCGCATCTTTTTTTCATCATCCTTTAGTCATCATTTTTGTTTATTTTCATATACTAGGGAGTAAGAAAAGTCATGGTTACTTATAAATTTGGGTCGATTTCAACATATTCTAAAACAATGTGGGACGGTTTCACTTGTGTGAAGATGATTCTTTTTTTTATTTCACCGCTGGTGTGCAACAGAGAAATCAAAATAGTAAGTAATTAATAATCCTCCCCAGGTAACATTTGTCGACGCATACTTTCACATCAAAAGATCCTTACCTTCAAAAGTACAAAATTGTGATGCTAATGTATATATTGTATATATCAACCCCAAGGTATCAACCTTTAAGGTAGGTGTTCGGAATAAATCTAGTGTTCTCTCATTTCTAACAGTGCATGGATTTCTTGCATGCTTTATGTTCGATTTTAAAGGGTCCTTCTTATGTACTTTCATATATATACAATAATACAACCTTTGGATGCAGTCCTTCATAGAGAAGCAACCTATTTAGATGCAGTCCTTCTTTTAAAATTGACTTGATATGAACTGTTTGTTCCGGTATTACCTTGAGAGATGACTTGTCTCGTTATTCACCCAGGAAGTCAAGAAATTCATTGGTATTCTTAATTTGCGTAAAACACCCCATTCCTTTCATCTTCTTGGAAAGGTTATATATATAGTGGAGCAAAATATAAATGTGACTCTATTTTACTATTGGGAGTCAAATAATATTTACCTATTTTCAAATTTTAATTTGTGGGGTGATTTATCTTATTTGGTTTTCCCACATTCATATTCTATAGAGGTGAATTGGCCCATAGGCCACAAGGTTTGGACTTGATCGCTCTGATACCATTTGTAACATACCCCTTGAGCCTACGGTGGAAATTTTACAATCGACTCCCATTTAGGTGAATTTTTTTTGTTATTTATTGTTCATATTGAACCCTTTCCAAGGGTGTCTTTAGCCCGCAAGTACATCCTTATCAACATTTGTATAACACATTCCATAATTACTATAAATTTTGACCACCGAGAGAGAGGATGTGGAATTTTAGGATTATAATTAAGTTCAATTTACAATCTTAGAAAGAAAGATTGATCCTGGCATGCAACTCATAAAGTGTATTTGTTATTCCCCTTAAGAATTAATGGACTAATAATTAGCAGTGGACAGATAGTATGCTAATCTATTCTCATTAAGTACACATGCAATAGGAAATCTAACCATTATAGACTATCCTGTTAAACGCATTATACCCTATGCATCTATGATAGCTCTTTAATAAAAAATGTTATTGATATAGCTCATGCATGGCAACAACATTACTCCATTAGGGCTTGCATGCACCAAAGCCTGACAATAATATCCCATAAGTTAGAGGCATACTATTTTCCTTCATCACATTTTATTAACTATCAAGTTCCTTTCTTATGAATTTAAGATAGTCATAATAACTTTGACATGCATGTGAGATCACATGACAGTCACTTGCATTACTAATTCCATCACTTCCATAAGAGAGATAGTTAAGCAATCCATACAACTGAACTCTATGATTTAACATCCTAATAGGAAAGCCTTTAACATGAAAACATACCATTCAAGTGAATCTCATCAAAGGAGAGGGAACCATTATTAACTCTATTAATACATAAGCATATAAAATTCACTCGAACCTTTTCATGGTGAAGAAACTTAATAAAATCTTCTCAAGAACAAAACTAAAACTATACCATAGAGAGAGACTAAAGATCAACATACAAAACATTCCACGGATAAGGAATTGGCAAAAACTTCACTTGGAGGGAGGAGCACCACCACCTAACCATGAATCACCTTAGATTCCTCCCGAGCTGAGGTTCTTGCCAATGATCAATTGTCCTCAATTGATCAATGCGCTGGGTATTTAATACCCTCTTTCATGATTTAATTTCCATTAGCGGTGTCTCACTTTTATGGATTTTTCCATTTTCCTAGGTCTTTTCTGGAAAAGCTCGTCTTTATCTCCCCCGAGGCTTTTCCTCATAAAATATTTCCTTTATCTCCCAGAAATATTTTATGTTCGATGGATCTCTATCTCCCATCCATCCAAACTTATCTAGAATCACATCTAGAAGCTTTATCATGAAAGATTAATCTCTATCCCATTCATCAATGGGATTTGGCAAGAATTTCCTCTCTCTTGGTGCTCCACCCTCCAAATGATTTATTTTATTAATTTATTTAATAACACATTTGTTTTTCATATTACATATCACACTTAGCTTTCCTCAGCTTAGGTTTATAATAGTTTAACCCACAAATGAGGGTATGACACCTCGCTTTTCTCAACTTAGGTTTACAATGATTTAGCACACAAGTAAGGATATCACACCTAGCTTTAACTCATCTTAGGTTTACGATAATTTAGCACACAAGGGAGAGGTGTTACAATTAGAGCTCACTAATTGAAGTGTGCCACCATCTGTCACCCCATGGGGAATTATTAACCATACAATTATTATAATGTTTTAGTTATAATTATTTACCATGCAATTAATATAATATTTTAATTATATTTTTTTGACTATGTAATTATTATAATTATTTAATTTTGTAATGAATATTATATATTTTAGATTTTTATAATAAAATAAGTTAATTCATTTTCAAATATTATTTTCAAATTACACTACCTACCAATATTATTATATCTACATGGATAGAGTTGATGGGAAACCTATAATGCCACCGCTTATTAGTTAGATAATTGCTCAAATTGTTCAACCACAAAAATTCTCATTTGCAACTGTGAATAATTATAATTATATCTACATGGATAGAGTTGATGGGAAACCTATAATGCCACTGATTATGAGTTAGATAATTGCTCAAATTGTTCAACCACAACAATTCTCATTTGCAACAATTCATTATTCACAGAGATTTTCATTCGCGACTGTTCATTATTCGTTGGTTGTGAGAGTTGCCCACACAGCAAATATGACGATTCAAAATGTCACCTTTTAGGTGTATTTTTAGTTATCCATCGAATAAAGGCTGGAATTGGTCAAATCACGATTTGGATAATTCTCTTATCTAATTTAATAGTTAAAATAACTTTTATAATTTAAATGAAAAATGATCATTGCGAGGATAGAATTTACACTATTTTTTTATGGACAAATCACACAGGCCACGCCTAAATTTGTCAGTTGTTTAGGACAAAAGTTAAACATTTATGTAAGTTCTTATATTATAAAGAGTATTTGGCCTCTTAAATTACATCTCTTTGTTAAATGGTGAAGCCTAAATACTTGAATATGCAAGTTGACAAATATATAATAGTTGATTACCATGACATCACTTATGCTTAGCTTAAATTTGTAATTTGTTTAAAATAAAAATTAAACATTTACGATCCCCGATCGGGGTGACTAAGGTGGCGAAATGGGAGATTAATGAAAGGACAAGGGGGCGCTATGATAAGCCACCTTGCACAAGGAGAGCATCACAGGTGGACAGGATGGTTGGTAGACTGGGCATAATTACAAACTGCAGGGAAGAGAGAAATATGAAGGCTAGAGGTGGTCGTAGTGACGGCGCTTCAGTGATGGGAGAAGGGTTAGCTCGCATGAAGGCAAGTCGAGGAGGAGTGGGCAATGATGGCAAATGCAAGTGACAAAGGAAGGTGGTGTAGCAGCATAAGGAAGGGCGGCAAGTGAAAGGAAGCGGACAGGGGTGGAAGCATAAGGGCAGGTATGCAGTTAATGCCCTCGGTGGAAGCGGAGACAAGGGCAAGAAGTTGGAAACCAGAGAAAGAGGTAAAGAAGAGAGAGAACAGCAGAGGGGTCAACCTCCCGTCCCCAGGAAAACTAAGTGCAGGATAACAGAGAGAAGAATGAGGAAGGCTGCGACGGTTGAGAGTAGGGGAGGAATACCTTCGGGGACTGAAGGCAATATGGTAGACCCATGGGAAGAGAAGGAACAGAACCAGGTGGGCTTGGAGGAGGCGCACAACCCAGAATAGGAGAGTCAGATGCAGAAGAAGAGGAACGGAAGGGGGAAAGGGAGACCTTTGGAGGACATGCAAACAGAAGAGGTAGACATCAGAGAAAAGAAATCCAGAGGGAGAGAGGAGGAAAACAGTATGGGATCCCCCTCAAGCACAATCGGTCAGGGAAGTATGGTAAAGGAAGGTAACAAAGGTGGCGCAGGACGTGGAAGGGGTCATAGAGGAAGAGGGAGAAGATGTCAAGCGGGAAACCAGGAGCGAAGCTTCCCTCCACCGACAGGAAAAAGACGAGGCAGGAAGACGATGAAGCGATAGGTGTAGTATGCGGAGAGGGCTTACAGTAAAGAAACGCATGCAGATATTAAGAGGATAATTCAGCAGCTAGAGGAGGAGGCGACCCAGGAACAGTTGGAAACTGAGATGGAGGACTGTGAGTATCTGCTGCCAGACCCAGGAAATACTAGAGGACGTATGTCACTGTACAAGCAGGCTCTCCATGTGTATTGGGTAATGAAGAGGCTACTAGCAAAAGCTATGGAACAGGTGGCTATGAAGATCGCAGAACTGGCCCAAGGCATCCCAAACCTGAAGAAAGAAATGAACAATCTCCAGATAACCCTTCTGATGCAGGATAGCAAGCTTGATGAGATACAGCAACAGTTAAAGAAGCTTAATCCTGAAGCAAGGGAGGAAGATGATCAGCGGGGTGCTAGGGCAGACTGATTTTTCAAAGATATATTAATCGTCTCCTTAGTTAGGAAGTTGAGAGCATGCTCTCCCTTTTGTTATATTTCATAATGTAGATAAGAAACAGTGATAGCCTTTTTGAATGTGTAGTTTATTTAGCATGGACAAGTAGACTCAGTAAATTTTGTTTCTGGATGGCAATTAAAAACTTAAGATGGCCAACAGACCCAGTTTCCCTTCAGGGCGGGTTGAGGCCAATGTATGTCTGTATAGGCTTTAACTTGATTTAATATGAATGGTACCATGTTAACTTACAAAAAAAAATTAAACATTTACGAAAATTCTTTCATGTTGTCAATGTTTTTTCGATATATTATAAAACGCAATTTATTTGTCAAATCCCATCCGATTGTGAATCTTAAATAATGTGTTGGTAAATGAAGATAATTATATGATATATTTTATATTGAGAAGATTAAAAAAGTTAATTAATTTGTTTTTTATTTTAAATTATTAATAATTATAATTATAAAAAAATATATATGAATTCAACCAATATATATTTAAAAAAATATATAAAAAAATTCTAAGAAACATAAACTATCATATTCAAATCTTTTTTAATATAAGATATTTTAACATATAAATAAGTTTTTTTATAATATCATAATCAAATCTCATATATATATATATATATATATATATATATATATATATTCTCTTAATTATGTGAAAGTAAAATGATATAACTACTTTTAATATAAATCTTACCTTTTTACTATTAAATATATTCCATAAATATGTTGTATGAGTTATTTGTTTCAAAAAATTGTGAAAAATCTATTTTAAATGTACATTTTTATAAACATAATTATAAAGTTAAAAAATAATTTAATATTATAAAAATAAAAATTTAATTAATAGATTATATTGATAAATTATCTCAAAATTATATTATTTATATAGCTTTAAATTAATTTATATAATTAGAAAAAGCTCTATGTGCCTTTTTTTTTTCCCCTAGGAAAAAATCGTAATTTTATTCATGTTGATAAAATTACATTTTGTAGATGCTTATAGCATATGCAAATGGCTGAACCTGTAATATCAGGCAGCAGACAGAAATAAAAGCACAAAATGGCAAAAAGACAGTTCCTGAGATGACAGGAAGACAAACAGATATAATAGTAAATGTTAGCAGGCCTATGTTTTCCTGCCTTTTTTCTTTTCTACTTTGCGCCAGACTCCAGTGCTGATAGTAGGATCAATTACAGCAAGTTGGTTTTCCTCTGTGTACGCTGGTTGTTCTTTATCTGAGTCCGATCCTTCTGGGCTATGTGCTCTTTTGACTCCGCTTATTTCCAATTGTAAATCTTGCTGCTGTACCAAGCTATGTGTCTCCAAATTGGGCTTCTCAGTGCCTTCATTAGGCTCTTTCCCCTGTCTCATTTGTACATCTGTGGGTTCTGTGTTCAGTGCCTCCTCCTCCAGTGGTTCCGTATGCTGCCAACCTTTTGGTTTTTTCTGTTGTTTCTTGTTCCCTTTTGGCTCCCTACTAGTCAATGGACATGCGTATTGCAGGTGCCCTGTCTGCAAGCATCTACGACATCTGAAAGCCGTGTTCTCGTAGTAAATATTTTGCGTCCACAATGAATTATTGAAATTCAATGTGATGTGATCTGGCAGTCCTTGACTTAGGTCCACCTCTACACATATTCTGGCATATGTGAATATTCCCCGCATAGCTCTGTCTTCATCTGTTTTAAGATGTTTTCCTAAAGAGTTCCCAATGGCTGTTAATGCTTTTCGGTGCCAAAAATGCAATGGGAGGTTATGCAGCCTTACCCAAACTGGTATCGTCGAAACAACCATGGTGTTGGCATCAAAGTCCGGGAACCAGGGGGTGATGAAGAGGCCAGCATTTCCCCAAAACCAAGGCCCCTGGTTAATGATATTGTCTCGTTCCAGTTCTGTGTTAAATCTGACTATGAAGAAACCCTTAGGGCATAGGTATATTTCACATTTGGTTGACCATGATGTAAATACCCACTGATGCAATGCATCAGCTTTGGGCCAGTAACCATTAAATCTGCATATAACGGCATTTTGTATTAAATCTGAGTATAGATCTGTTACCTCCGGCAGTGTTACAGTAAGTAAAGGTGATTCTTGCTTCTGTTCCACGATGTAGGGACCTGGTAGCTCGGATGTGGGTGTTGTTCTGTGATTCAGTGGTTCCTTTCCTTTGACTGCATCGCGGAAGGTTCCTGTAGTTTTTGAGCTGGTTCCCTTACACCGCCTTGTAGTCTCAGATTGAGTATAATGGTTGAATCATTAACAACTCCATAGTGCTGGAGTGTGTGGTGGTCCTGCATGCAGAGTCCGGAGAATAAGAGGTTTTGGTATATTGCCGGAGTTCCCAATTTGTTCTGGATCTCCTTTTTTAACCCTAAGACATCCATCCCTTCCCTGATCTGTACACAATGGTGTCTACCTTCTACAGATCTGATAAATATTTGATTCAGATCTGACGAACCGACCTTGTTCAAACCCCGATCTATATGGTTGCTCTTCAGATCTGGCGGATCTGTAGTGATTCTGGAGTTAGAGGGCTTGATACCTCCTGTCTGCGGTGATCTAGCTATCTCTGCCTCCGCGTATCCACTTCCACCGTCAACATCCATCAGGGATTTATGACCATGGAAACCCTGATACCTGTCTAGATAAACCTTCAATATGGTGCTTACCTTGCAGATCGTGATGCGCTTGTTAAGGTTGCTGAAATTGGGGTGAGTGGTGGCATGAACCCAGATCTCTGTGTCGTTGGCCCTCACGTAGGCCACGCCACCGTCCAACCTGCTACAATTAAGACTGTGCCGCGTCAATTTACTTCTGCCATCGTTTTGTAGCCGCCTCATCAGATCTATCGTTTGCTGCCCGAAATCTTTGATCGGCCATGTGTAGACGGGTGTCAGGCTTCCATATGATTCTGTGGTGGCTCGGATCAGGCTCTTCTTGACCAGGAAGCGAAAGCTTGAGGCGTCCATTCGAAACCCTAGGTCCGGTGTTTGCTGCAGAGAAATCCTCCCGAAATCTCAGATCCTTAATTTAATTCTTTGGTCGAACATTTACTCACTGGCTAAGCTCTATGTGCCTTTATTTATTACTCTGGAAAAATTTGAACCTTAAATTCCAAAATTTTGAAAGACTTACATATCAAAATGATCACTAATCAAACTATTTATAAAAACATAAAAATTGACGTTTAACTTTTTAAATAATAATCAATAGAATTTTTAATTTTTATGTTTTTTAGGCACAGGGGAATCGGTAACTGCCAGACCTAATCTAATGAAGACCCAAGATCAATTCTCGTAGCTGCCACTATAATACCAAGAGTACATCCAACAACCTACAAGCAGATACACTAATTTCTTATGATTTTGACAAGAGACAAGACTCACGGATAAGGGAGTCTACTCCTTGAACCACACACCATGACAAGATAATATAATCAATAAAAATTTAATTTCCAATGAAATTTTTAATATCTAAAGCTATTTTTAATCAAACTGCTTCTAAAAGCTTAAAATTTGACATTTAAATGACTAAGAATTTCAAACACAGTTATATATAAACGTGAGAAAAGAGAGCATTTTAACATGTTAAACGAATGTGAGTCTAACCTAACGTGCGAGTTTTGATTAATGTGGCAGTCTGGGAACTCTGCCCATATGTTTAACCATCGGGGGAGACCGGAACATAGGCAGGCCCGAGAACTGTGCCGTTGAGAAAATACTTAATGAACATGTTTCATGATTTGTGATTTCTATTGAGTTTTACGGATTAAAATTAAGAATGTATCTGTAATTTAGTTTAATTATTGAATTTTCAAAAATATAAATCAGTGTTTATATTTTAGTTGATGATGATGGTGGTGGTTAACATCGAGACCAAATTTTGGTCTATCAGACTTAAAGAAATGATTATTTAGTTTGATTTAAGATTTTGTTCCTATGCTCAAAAAGCTTGTAACTATAATTTTGACAACGTAAAAGGCTAGGAAGGTCAATGTTGCAACAAAGATTTTGAAACTGATATCTAATGTGGTTGTAGGCGGGGCACTCTAAGAGGAAGTGATTTTCATCCTCGATGTTTTTATTCTCACAAAGATGGCAAAACCTTTCCATCCATGGAGTTTTAGGAACTGCCCAACTACCTATTTCACTATGGAGCTCATGAGAGTTAGTTCTAATCTTGGCTATATTAATTTTCTTCTTTGAGCTAGTTAAAATAGAGAGATACTTTTGATCTTCTAGGGTGGGGTTGATGACCTCCTTATAATATCTTAATTTTCTTTTAACTGCTAAATTTTTCTCACACCACATTTTTTCTTTGAACTTAGAAGTAACAATATTCTTAAGGTTATTACTGTTTTGCAATGCAACATTCTCGTTGATCTCCCAATGGTTTAACCAGGCCCTAGTGTCTTTATACCAACCTTGTTTGAGCCTTAGGTGGTTTTTGCTGGAATTTAAAGCTAGCTTAGGAAGTCTATGGTCTCCTATGTTATTGAGTTTTTTCTTGTACAACAGAAGCCTAGTCATAGCTAGGCTCTCCATAGGGGAAATACCCACTTTTATAAGGAGATTAGGATAGGGTGTGTTGCTTTTAATTTTGAGGTTATACATTATAAAACGCTTCTGGATTTGCTCAATCTTTCTCTAGGATTCTCTAGAGATGCTACAACCCCAAACCTCACATCCATATAGGATAACCAGAGTGACTAAAGTTTCAAAGAGGAACTTCTTTCTATCCCACATTACGAGGTTTGTCATTTTACAATTATTTTCAAGACTAGAATAAGCTTTTCATCCCCCATTAATCCTTTTCTCAATGCCATAATTCCAGTTGAGCTTGTGATGAATATCAATTCCTAGGTACTTGTAGGAAGACACTTCCCCCAAGTTATTATTGTCAAACATAAAATTAGTGTAAGTGTCCTTCTTGGATTTTGATAATCATAACTTTTTTTTTGTCAGTGTTAACAATCATACCCATGGTAGATAAAAAATCCTTAAGAATTATAAGTTGCTTATCAAGATCAGATGGGCACCTTGCGAGAAGAACAATATCGTCAACGTAGAGAAGAAGGATGATGACTACCCAGCTAAGATCGTGCCAGCACATCCTGCTTCCTTTAAACAACCTTCTAGCTTGTCAATGTAAATGCCAAATAGGTTAGGGGAGAGGGGGCAACCCTGTTTTACTCCGATATTACACTTAATATCTTTAGACCACCCCCCATTGCTCTTTAACTTGGCAATTACATTCTCATATAACCTTATAGCAGCAGCTCTCAACTCAAAAGGAACCTTTAGCTCTTCTATTCTGTTCCAAAGGTTGTTTCTAGGAACCATATTGGAAGCCTTTCTAAAGTCCACAAAGCAACAAAAGAGATTGGATTTATCATTGCAGCATTCTTCCATAATGATTCTAAGCATAGTGAGGTGGTCTATTGTTGAGTACTGCTTTCTAAAACCTGATTGCCCTTTAGCCCGCTTACCTTCACTTTCAAGCCATATGCTCAACTTCCTTCCAAAATAATACCATATAACTTGGCTAGGAGAGGGCTGATCATAATTGTCCAATAATTAGAGGGATTATTTGTATCCTTACTTTTAAAAATAGGGATAATGAGGCTTTGAGTCCATGGTTTAAGGAACCCTTGCTTTGAGTTATTTTCATCTAATTTAATTATAGTTAAATTATATGGAAAAACAATAAAAACATATAATTTTATATTAATTAAAATTATAATTAAAATAAAAAGATAATTCATGATTATATTTTTTAATTAAAGAGAGGTTATAATCATTTTATTTGTGGCTGATTTTTTTTTATAAATTTTAATATCATGTTTGTTCATTCTATTTATTATTTGTATAAATTTGTATGGAAATTTTATATTTTATTCGACAAAAGGTACACTTGTCTTCTAAGAACGCATTGATAGGAAATGAGAGATGTATAGTGTTTAGGATACCCATGTATTTTAGTTGACAACAAAAAGTTTCCAAGGAATATGATAATGTTATTGCACCTTTGTTTAACATATATTTATGAAATTTTCAGCCTAGTGGTTTAAATGTGTTAGAGGTCATTTAACAACTCACAAGTTATTAACCATTTGGAGTGTTTCATCCAACTTTACTTAATGTTAAAACATAAAGGTATAATGTAACAAATGAGATTTAAAAAATTGCATGCCGTGTTTCAATGGTGAAAGTGACATATTTTCACTTCAAAATCTATTATCTTCTTTTGTGTAGGGAAATTCAACTAACAACGTTGCAATTGATTGTGATGATTGTGCAAGCCACATTAACCCTTGATAATATTGCACCAATGTTCCATTTTATACCTGTAATTTTCAATTATTGACACGGCTGAAGAATTATCTTGTAATTGGGATTTTTTCTCTAAAAAAATATCTTTTTTACAATAAAGATATAACATGCATTATAATTCAAAGCTAAACATTATACTAACAATGCTAGCAAAACAAAAGTAAAACTAAGTTTAATAGCCCTAGAGAAGAGAAAGTTATGTAAAATGTTCTATAACAAATGCATTTCATATTATCTACCTATTTTCATTTATAGATAAAATATCATAATAGAGAATTTGCCAAGAAGAAAATATTTGATTTTAGATTGAAAAAAACTCCCGAACATAATATATCTTTATGATTAAATGGAAAATTAAAGTAGTAGCTAAATTAAAGTAAAATTAGTGAATTCAATTTAACGTTAATGATTCAATTTAGTGTTAAAGTTTACAATCGGGCCAATTTAGGTTTTGAGTGAGGGATCATAAATTTTGAGTTGCAAACCACTCTCTCTATTTTACATTGTTATAAGTGGATAAAATACATGCAATTTTGTTATGAGTTAAATGGATAAAAAATATTCTTTTTTAAGCATTTTATATATAAAACGATATATAAAAAAACATTTTATATATAAAACGATATATAAAATATAATGTAAAGTTTTGAAAAAATTGTATTTTAGTTGTTATTATTATGAAATAACAGAAATTAATTTTATATATATATATATATATATATATATATATATATATATATATATATATAATTTAAATTAAAAATAATAATCTAATAAAATAAATAAAAATATAAGAATTAAAACCAGATACAAGTTCCCAATAAAGCATAATATTAAATTAAACAAAAAATAATAATAAATAATAATAAGAGATCAAATTTATTTATGAAAAATGGTAAGAATTAAAACCAGATACATAATATTAAATTAAATAAAAATTAATAATGAAACATTTTTTAATAAAGTTGTAATTTATTAATATGATTAAATATTTACAGTTATATTTCCAAAGAAAGCTAAATCAATGTTTTTTATTAAGAATATGAATAAGATGAAACTTTTAAATAAAAAAAAAATATGGAAATAAAAAATTTGGTTTCAAATTTTATCTAAAAAGGTTTTAGTTGTTGAGGGTAAAAGAGTAGGGTTCCCCACCATTATCAAATTTAGTGCTTTTAAATGGTAAATTTAGTGCTTTTCGGAAGCTTTATCTCAACCCAAAATGTTCAAGAATAGTGAGAACTAATTAGGGTAACACTAGATAATATGGAACCAATATCTCATTTTATACTTATAATTATTAATTATTGACATCGCTCAAGAATTATCTTGTAATTAGGATTTTTTCCAAAAAAAAAAATCCATCTTTAGAATAAAGATATAACATGCATTATAATTCAAAGCTAAACTTTCTATTAGTAATGCTAGAAAAATAAAAGTAAAACTAAGTTTAATAGCACTAGTGAAGAGAAAGGTATGTAAAAATTTCTATAACAAATGCATTTCATATTATCTACCTATTTTCATTTATAGATAAAATATCATAATAGAGAATTTGCCAAAAAGAAAATCTTTGCTTTTAGACTGACAAAAAATTCCCAACACAATATATATCTATAATAAATGGAAAATCAAAGTAAAATTATTGTAAGTTAGTTTAAATATAGCTAAATTAAAGTAAAATTACTGAATTCAAGTTAGTGTTAAGTTTTACAATCACATAAATTTAGGATTCATAGATCGGTAAATTGAGATATTTCATTAATTGTAATTATGCATTGCTTGTAGGTATGAATGACTTTGTTGCTAATTTCATTTTTTGAAATATGAATTCAATCACCATAAGTGAATTATGACCTAAAACTACTTTTGATTGGGTATTGCCTTGTCTTCTTTAGATATGAGAAAACATGTCAATAACCCAAAACCCAAAAGCATTTGACATGAGTGAAAGTTCACACCCTTAAAATCCACCAACAAGCTATTTTAGGTGGTGGTTTTGTATATGATTTCACATCAGCATACACGTACCCAACATAAAGCCATGTTAAATCTGGATTTATGAAGCGCCTAGAGAGATGAGAACATTTGAGTTGCAAATCACTCTCTCTATTTTGCATTGTTATAACTGGATTGAGAAAGCTAAACCAATGTTTTTTTATTAAGAATATAGATTAGATGAAAGTTTCAAATAAAACAACAAAACATGGAAATAAAAAATTTGGTTTCAAGTTTTATTTGAAATATTTTTAGTTGTTGAGGGTAAAAGAGTAGGCTTCCCCACAATTATCAAATTTAGCGCTTCTAAATCGTAAATTCAGTTTTCTTTTGGAGCTTTATCTCAACCCAAAATGTTCAAGAATACTAAGAACTAATTAGGTTAACTCTAGATAATATGAAACCAATGTCCCATTTTATACCTCTAGTTTTTAATTATTAACACGGCTGACCAATTATCTTGTAATTAGGGTTTTTTTCTCTAAAAAAATATATCCTTTTTAAAAATAAAGGTATAACATGCCTTATAGTTCAAAGATAAACTTTATACTAGTAAGGATAGCAAACTAAAAATAAAACTAAGTTCAATAGCCGTAGTGAAGAGAAAGGTATGTAAAAGATTCTATAACAAATGCATTTCATATTATCTACATATTTTCATTTATAGATAAAATATCATAATAGAGAATTTGCCAAAAAATTCCCAACACAATATACCTTTATAATCAAATGGAAAATTAAAGTAAAATTGTTTATCTTAATTTAAATATAGCTAAATTAAAGTAAAATTACTGAATTCAAGTTAGTGTTAAGGTTTACAATCTGGTCAATTTAGGTTTCAGAGATTGGTAAATTGAGATATTTTATTAATTGTAATTATGCATCGCTGGTTGGTATGAACTGCTTTGTTGCTAATTCCATTTCTTGAAATATGAATTCTTCCACCATAAATGAATTATGAGCTAAAACTACTTTTGATTGGCTATTGGCTTGTCTTCTTTAGATGTGAGAACATGTGAATAACCCAAAACCAAAAAGCATTTGACATGGGTGAAATTTGACACCGTTAAAAGCTACCAACAAACTATTTTTGGTGGTAGTTTTGTATGTTCTTGCACATGCACATACACATAACCAACATAAAATCATGTTAAACCTAGATTTATCAAGAACGTAAGGGGATCAAAATTTATGAGTTACAAACCCCTCTCTATTTTACATTGTTATAAGTGGATAAAATATATGCATTTTTATTATGCGATAAAACAAGTCTTTTTTTTGGGGAATTTTATATATAGAATTATATATAAAATATAATTTAAAGTTTTAAAAATATAATATTATATATATATATATATATATATATATATATATATATATATATATATATATATATATATAATAATTTAATAAAATAATTAAAAAAAATTCCTTTAAATCAAATTTATTCATAAATAATGGTAATAATTAAAACAAGATACAAGTTCCGAATAAAATATATTATTAAATTAAATTATAAATAATAATTAGATAATTTTTAACAAATTTGTAATTTATTAATATGATTAAATATTTATAGTTACATTTTCAAAGAAAGCTAAATTAATGTTTTTTATTAAGAATATAGACTAGATGAAACTTTCAAATAAAATAATAAAATATGGAAATAAAAATTTTGGATTCAAATTTTACGGGAAATATTTTTATTTGTTGAAGGTAAAATAGTAGGATTCCCTATTATTATCAAATTTAGTGCTTCTAAATCGTAAATTTAGTGTTTTTTGGGAGCTTTATCTCAATCCAAAATTATTAATAAATGTTTAAGAATAACAAGAAGTAATAGGGTAACTCTGGATAATATGGAATTAATGTCCCATTTTATACCTATAATTTTTAATTATTGACATGGCTCAAGAATTATCTTGTAATTATGATTTTTTTTTTTGTAAAATAAGATCTTTTTTTAGAATAAAGATATAACATGATTTATAATTCAAAGCTAAACTTTGTACTAGTAATGCTAGAAAAATAAAAGTAAAACTAATTTTAATAGTGTTAGTGAAGAGAATGGTATGTAAAAAACTATATAACCCATGAATTTCATATTATCTACCTATTTTCATTTATAGATAAACTATCATAATAGAGAATTTTCCAAAACCAAAAATCTTTGGTTTTATATTGACAAAAAATCCCAACACAGTATATCTTTATAATCAAATGGAAAATTAAAGTAAAATTAACGTAGCTTAGTTTAAATATAGCTAAATCAAAGTCAAATCATTGAATTCAAGTTAGTGTTAAGGTTTACAATCCAGTCAATTTAAGTTTCACGGATTGGTAAATTGAGATATTTTGTTAATTGTAATTATGCATTGCTTGTAGGTTTGAATGAATTTGTTGCTCATTTCATTTCTTGAAATATGAATTCATCTACCATAAATGAATTATCACCTACAACTACTTTTGATTGGTTATTTGCTTGTCTTCTTTAAATGTGAGAAAAAATGTGAATAACCAAAATCCAAAATCATATGACATGAGTGAAAGTTCATGCCGTTAAAAGCTACCAACAAGCTATTTTAGGTTGTAGTTTGTTTGTGCTTAACATAAAAAGATGTTAAACCTAGACTTATCAAGAGCGTAGAGGTATCAAACCTTTTGAGTTGCAAATGACTCTCTTTTCTGCATTGTTAGAAATAAACAAAATGCATGCAATTTTGTTATGAGTTAAATGGATAAAAAAATTTCATAATTTTTGGAAATTTTATATATAAATTTATATATAAAATATAATATAAGTTTTGAAAAATTGTATTTTGAAAAATTGTATTTCAATTATTGTTATAATATATATATATATATATATATATATATATTAAAAATAATAAAAATTCTTTTGAATCGAATTTATTTATAAAGAATGGTAAGAATTAAAATCACATACAATTTCCAAATAGAACCTAATATTAAATTAATTTTTTTTTCCAAAGAAAAAAAGCGAACTTTTTATTAAAATAAAAAGTTACAAGCATATGCAAAAAGCATTCAGTTTAGCTGTGTGGGGAAAAATCACACAGCCTGCAATATACAACACTGCCTAAAGGCAGGAAAAATGAGAGCTGCTCCAATACAGCCCAGAAAGAAAGCCCAGCTGGCCTAAGTCTTCCTGCCCTTCTTCTTCTCCACTTTTCGCCAACCATCCATGTTGGGAGGGGAGTCAAGAACGGCTAGCTGGTTTTCCATCGTACACATTGCTTGCTCCTTATCTGAATCCGATCCTTCAGGGCTGTGACTTCGTTTATTACCACCTATTTCCATCTGGGTCTCTTGTTCCTTTTCCTCATTAGTCTCCTTATCCTTATTGTCCTAATTTTTATCCTTTGTTGTATTTTGTTCTTCTTTCTTTGATGTAGTTGCTTTCTTATATACTGCATCCATGTTCTGCCATCCTTTCCGCTTCCTTTGTTGTTGCTTGCACTTATTGTGGTTTGGACATGCATTGTACAGATGACCTGTTTGTTGACATCCCCGACATCTGAAGGCAGTATTCTCATAGTCCAAGGGTTGTTTCCACTGAGTATTATTGAAATTTAGAATGATGCTCTCAGGTAGTCCTCGGCTGAGATCTACCTCAACACATATTTTGGCAAAGGTAAATATTCCTTTTATGTATCGCTCTCCATCTATCTTTAACATTCTCCCCAAGGTATTACCAATTTCTATTAGAACCTTTGAATGCCAAAAATGTAAAGGGAGATTATGCAACCTAACCCATACTGGCATCCTTGATACCACCTTGGTGTTTGCATCAAAATCAGGAAACCAACGGATAATAAAAAGTCCAGCACTGCCCCAGAACCATGGCCCTTGGTTGAGAACTGTTTCCTTTTCTTCTTCTGTCTCAAAGCATACTATAAAAAACCCTTTTGGGTATAGGTAGATTTGGCAATTTTTTGTCCAAACCGAGTACATCCATTGATACAATGCATTAATTCTAGGCCAAAAACCATTAAATCTACAAATAACTGTTTTTTCTGTAAATCTGAATGTATTTCTTTTACCTCTGGTATTTCGATGGAGATAGCTGGGCTCTCCTGTGTTTGATCTACAATGTACTGCCCTGGAGGTTCAGTGACAGCTGTGGAGTTTTTTCCTTTGCCCTTCACTGCTTCCTTAAAAGACCCTTTGTTTTGCAAGCTAGTTCCAGAGTTTTCAGCTCCTCGTCTTAATCTCATATTGAGAATGATTGTGGAGCCTGGTTTGATGTTGTATTCTTGCATGGTTCTGCATTCCTACAGCGATCTGCCCTCATTTAACAGGTGTTGTTCCTCACGCGGGTAGCCAGTCTGATCGGCGATATTGTTCTTCAGATCTGAAACCCTGTCGCTCTCATAAGTCCAGATCACTCTTGTGGTTCCTTTTGGCGTTTTTACAAAAATTTGGAATCCTGTCCTGGCAGTCTGGGGTGGCTCGATTCTAGTCAGATCCGACTCATCTGTCTCCGTATTCGAGAGAGATTCCAGATCTCTTGGATTTTGGCGTTTCCTTCGATTGATTTCCGGATCGGGTAGATCCAGGCCAGATCTGGGGTTTTTGAGTCTATTTGCAGTGGGGGGAAGTAGATCCTCTTCATGCAGCCCTCCTCCATTGATTTCAGCATTGATTCCGATGGGAAATGATTTCTCTGCTTCAGCAATGGAAGGATGGCTGAGTCTGATCATTAGGACGCAGAAATCGTGTTCATACAGAGCCCCATCACCGTCAAAAAACCCCTCGCTCAGCATCGCCCTTTGCTCTGTATCCGTTAGGGAATCCGACCCTAATAGACCTGATTTTTCCTTCAAGCTCTCCGGGGTTATCAAACACAGTTGGATCTGACGAAGGACAGAAGCTATTGCAGAGCTCCGCCATGAGTTCGCGCTCTCCCAATTCCTCTGTCATCATTTCTTCCCAGTTCCGCCAGGTAGATTGAGTCGCTGGTTCATTTTCTTCCCCTACGGTAATGAAAACGGAGTAGGCCAGGTTCGAAGTTGTCACAAGAGCTTTGGACCTTCTGCGACCCACATGCAGCGCAGAAAGCATGGACGTCGTGGAAGCCATGAAGCGGCAGGTTATACGTTCGAATCGCCTTGCAGAGATTGAGCACCAGCGGTGGTTCAACAGCTTATAGATCAAATAGAAGTTAAATTAAATTAAAAATAATAAAGAGACATATTTTTAACAAAGTTGTACTTTATTAATATAACATTTTTAATAAAGTTGTAATTCATTAATATAATTAAAGATTTATAGGTGCATTTTTAAATAAAGCTAAACCAATGAATGTTTTTTATTAAAAATTTACATGAAACTTTCAAATAAAACAATAAAATATGGAAATAAAAATTTTGGTTTCAAAATTTATGTGAAATATTTTTAGTTTTTGAGGGTAAAAGAGTAGGCTTCCCCACCATTATCAAATTTAGTGTTTCTACATGATAAATTTAGTGCTTTTTGGGAGCTTTATCTCAACCCAAAATGATCAAGAATATTGAAAACTAAGTAGGTGTAACACCCCAAGCTACATGAAGGAATTAATGTAGTCATTAAGTTCGTTTTTATGTCTTCATGCATTAATTTGTTTTACCTTATAGCCGAGATTAGACCTTGTTACCTAATTAATGAGTAATTAGGAGTTCAGACACATTAATAAAAAGAAAAGTGTTTGCAATATTTAAAAGAAACAATTGCCAAGAAACAGTTGCTCCTCTGCCCTGGAAAGGAAAATATAGAGGGGGAAGAGGAGCAAAGAAGATCCAAGTACAAGACTTGAGTACAGGACTGTCTTGAAGCCCATAGTACCGACTAGATATAACCTAGGCCAAGGTACCCTCTGTATATAATCCCCAAAGTACCCTAGGCCCAAGGTACCCTCTAGATATAATCCCCAAAGTACCCTCTGGATATAATCCACGTACCCCCTCTGGATATAATCCCCAAAGTACCCTCTAGATATAATCCAGATCCAGGGCCAAGGTACTCAATGGTCACTAGATATAATCTAGTTGTGAAAGAGGGAGTCTTTGGAGGAGAGCTTGCACTAGATATAATCCAATGGTGAAGGAGAGAAAGTCCTTCGGGAAAAACTGTAAGTGAATATAATCTAGAAATCTAGTTGTGATGGAGAAAAAGGAGAAAAAGTGGGGGAGAGTTTGGACTGGATATAATCCAGTTGTGAAGGAGTTGTGAAGGAAAGAAAATGCTCGGGGGAGAGTCATTAGCTGGGAAGAGAGGCTTCCCAGACAACTTTCGCCTCTCTGGGAGTCATTGGCTGGGAAGAGAGGCTTACCAGACAACTTTCGTCTCTCTTCCAGACAACTGACAACTTTATGCTTGGAGGACCAGACAACAACTTTATGCTCGGAGGACCAGACAACTTTCGTAGAGAAAATGCTCGGAAGAGAGGCTTCCGTAGAGAAAATCCTCGGGGGAGAGTCATTGGCTGGGAGGAGAGGCTTCCCATACAAATTTCGCAGACAACTTTCGAATTTTATGCTCATAAGTCAATCAAATAAGTAATATAATTTTTTATTTTTTTTTAAGAAATGATGATATGGATTATAGAAAAATGGAGATTCCAATATATGGATCGTAGAAAATTGCAAACAGTAATAGAATAATTGAAGATAGAAAATTATTTACTTACCATAATCGAATAATTCAGATGCTCAATACAGAAACATAATGATGGTCAATACAGAAACAGCATGGAATTGACGTCACAGGAACCACAGTAAATATACAGTAATGCCGTAAGGCTAGCAGATAACGAAGCGATATATGAGCATTCTTTTCCTGTTTAATCTAGCTAAAACACGCATTTAAGAGATTCTGCTTAAACAAAGCATGAAAGAGACAACTACAAACACTTTAATTAATGATATAGCAGATGCATCAAATAGAAACTAAAGATACTAACGAACATTCCAGAACAACTGTATTGTAGCCGTAAACCCATACATAGATGGTTACTGAAAATTGTTTTAGATACATTTTAACTGAATAAGTAAATCTTATCTTCAACATTTTACAGTAGGAGGGCGCGACGGCCTATATACATGCAAAAGGAGGTAAAATCCAAGAAAAGGGGAAAACCCTCGAGACATTTCTACTCTGATAATTGACGGGAATAGCATTTAACAATTCATACAGTCTTTCAGATAAAAATACAAGAACTGAGTAAGTTCCGGCAGAAACCCTCTGCCAAACAAATCCTCCGCATGCATCTAAACCATAATAGTCAAACTGAGTGAGCCGAGGGTGAGTATCTTCCAAACTGTAGACAGCCATGTAGGGTATGAGTTCGCATGATCTCAGGAGGTGCGGAGCTGAACTCGAAAGGACCCTGGTAATTGCAGCACATTACCTGCATTATCATATGTATCGATATTAGAGGCATGTGGTCTGTTAAAAACAAATAAAAACCAGAGCACCCAAGATTAGCAACCTCACCTGAGCACTGAAGGTTCCATCCGCGGGCAGTCCGCCTATACGGCATAAGAAACATCACCTGGTTATAATTATCATGCAAAAACACCATGAACTGTAAAAAGATGGCCGAAGGTTGTAAGCTCACCTTCCTGTTATTGGCATCGAAACCCGCTATCCTTGGTTGAACCAGAGAAACGTCGTGATACCCCTGGACTTTGAGGGCCACCCGATAAGTCATTATAAACCATGAATCATTAAAAACAAGTAATATAAGAATCTGTTATGTAAAAGGCTGCATAAAAAGGGTAAATGTTCCAATACCTCTCTGAGAAGGATGGCCAGCCAACACCATAGCTCACGATGAATGAGTTGCAACATCAACTGATTACCCGTTGGACGAATTTGTTGCAGAGCGGCCGAGCCATCAGCCTTCCGAATGAAAATGACCTTTCATCTGGCCGGAGGCGGTGGGCGGTGGGCTGGGTAGTTGGAAAAACCCTAAATGCTCTCCACCATTGGATTACACATACAGATCGACGGACGAAAGCAATCACAGTTGTCGTGATCATGCCGAATGAAAATGACCTTCCATCTGGCCGGAGGCGGTGGGCGGTGGGCTGAGTAGTTGGAAAAACCCTAAACCCTCTCCACCGTTGGATTCCCCATACAGATCGACGGACGAAGCAATAACAGTTGTCGCGATCATGCTTCAACGATGGACGAAGGCATGCCAGAGAACAACCCAGGATCGCACTGTGTGGATGGACATACCCTGTGCCTTTACTCCGGAGCAGGGTGACGAGCCTAATGCCTCGAGGGAGGGAGGCCATGTGACTCTTTAATATATGACCGGAACCATAACACAGGCTGTGCGAAATTTAATAAACCATGCAATCAATCAATGTGCCATTGAAACCCTAGTCTACCACCTTGGGTATTAATTAGTGAATGTATTAAATCATAGGTTTATGCCTGTTAATTTTTTATTATATATTATGTTCTGTGTAATGCATTATCGTGTTACATTAGGTTAACACTGGATAATATGAAACCAATATCTCATTTTTATACTTATAATTTTTAATTATACACATGGTTCAAGAATTATTTTGTAATTAGGAATTTTTCTCTAAATATAAAATGTGTTATAATTTAAAGCTAAATTTTATACTAGTAATGTTAGCAAAATAAAAATAACTAAGTTTAACAGTGCTAGCGAAGAGAAAGATATCTAAAAAGTTGTATAACAAATACATTTCATATTATCTACTTATTTTTATTTATAAATAAATATCATAATAGATAATTTACCAAAAAAAATTAAAATAAAAAACATAAGCAAATTTTTAAACCATATCAAATTCAAAATTAATAAATAAAATATTTTTCTTAATTTTTTTTTTACATCATTTAAATTAAATTACCACATTAACATTTAATTTTAAACTATATTATTAAAAATAATAAAATTAGATCAATAATAATCGTTTCTCACTTCCTCAAACTATTTTATTAAATAATATAAAAATGAAATGCATGGTTTAAATTAAATACATCTTAATATACATTTAAAAAAAAAATCTCATTTCAAGTTTACATAGAATATTAATAAAACAAACAAACATATACATATATATATAAAATCGAAGAACATTAAAAATATTTATATCACTCTAAAGTAAAATATATATATAAATAAATGGAGGTAAATAGAAATTTATAATAAAATTAAATGATTTTTTAAATTTCTATATGATACGAAATTTTATTGTTAAAATAATAATAATAATTGTTATATTTTATTTATGGTAAAATATAATTAAATAAAAAATTTATAATAATATCAATTTTTGTACCATACTTTATAAGTTTAATATTTCAAATAACAAATTAATTTTTAAGTCAAATGAAATGTGATTTATTGGATGCACATGTTTTTTTACTAGTTACTCAAAGAAACAGAAGGAAAAAAACGGCAAAGATATATATATTAAGGAGAACACTTCACATTTTAATAATTCGTATTCTAACCCACGTCAAATCTGCTACCTAAAGACGATAATTAGTGATAATCCTGCTTTACATTGATTGTTAAGTTTGTTTTCTTTCGCGCACATGTTCAACACAATGAAAGTGGAAAAGAAATTAAAATATTTTTTATATAAATGGAGATTTTAACAACGTAATGATAATATTGGTATAATCTCACGTCCGTTGAAAAAAATTATAATAAACTTTTTTTAAAGACAAACATTATTAAATTTGATAAATCGAAACCATTTTTTCAAACATATGTGACGCGTAATAATGTGTAACGTCAAATTATACCATCTATTCTCGAAAATCACATATTGTTGTAACGGCATCCAGCCTACCATGCAGGTGTTGTCGTTGTCATCCTCCTTGGCTGAGAAATTGCAGTTACAAGTACTGATACAATTGATTGGTAAACAAAAAGAAAGCCAGCAAAGCCAATTTACACTATGTCGTACCCTGCTTGAATCCACTTTTGTTTTTCAATCGAGCTCTTCAGCGATGCCGTGGCATTTGTGTATTTACGTACTCTAATCTTATCTGCAATGTTCCTTTGGTCCTCTATGTCACGGGAAGGGGTTGCTTCTCCTCTGGGCTTCATCTCTCTTCGGATTTAGCGTTATACGTCTAACTTGGTTTTTGATTATCTGTATAAAACTCTTGGAGTTTAAGGGAATGGATATATGGTATGGAGCCGTTATCTAGGTTTTTTTTCTTTGGTATTTGGGCCTCCATATTCAGCATTTTCGACATCTATCAATCTATTTGCATGACTATATGCAATTTGTCGTTATTTTTAATAATATTTAAATTTATTAAATCGGTGGTAGATTGGGCAACAAATATTTGAGTAAATATTTTTATTATAATTATTAAAATAAAAATAAATAAATAAATAAATAAATTTTTATAATAATTTGAAAAAAATAATAATATTTTTTAATAATATTTTGTGATGGGGTATGTATTAAGGCAATTGAGGGAATTGGGGGCTATGCCAGAAACTTTATGGAGGAGATTTCATTAAATGGAGGGGGTGGTGTGGCTAACCCTAACCATGGAGACACATGTGAGTATATTGCATTACATTAACCATGTTAAGCGACAGTCGAATGAGGTGTGGTAGGTCAGCCTGAGAGCCATTATTTTGAGGAAAAAGCTTGCAGCCACAGGGAATGTCACCTAACCTTTCTTTCAAGTGAAATTTGGGTTAGCTGGAGGCGATCGTTTAAATAGGATATGGGAATATAACCTTGTGGCATCCCAAGAAGCAACTCTCAAGGGAAAGGTTACGATAGTGAAGTTCTCTCGAAGTCATGTAAAGGAAAATTTGGTGTGGTTCTATGAGGCTCTAGGCTACAGATGTCTTTTAGGTGTTCATACCATCCTTTGGCTGTAGACTACCATGTTTTGGTTTCTTTAGAGTTAATTGGTATCCAAAGACCCTTGCTAGCCATCTCCCTTGGACGTATTGAGGCCACGTCATCTTGGGTAATTCTAAAGCCTTCATGTATTTCTAATTTATTTTTTCATATTGTTCTTGGCTATGGGCATTGGCTTCTGATATTGGTTCCTTCTATGGGATTCGTTGTTATCTCACTAATGTAGTTGTGTTGGTAGGACTATATCACTACGTTGTAGGTGTTATCATTTCATTGTTTCCTGGAAATGCATGGATGAGTGTTGTTTTATTTTCTATTGTTGCCTTGTCCATCTCTGGTGTTGGGTCTAGGTCCTTCTGTGTTTCATCGTCTTGGTTTGATTGATGACTGTAAATTTTCCTTACCTTTGATTTCAACTTCTTGTTCTTGGTCAGTTTTTTGTTAATATTAGAAGGATACACTGAGTTGACTACATGCAAGATTAATGCATGAGAAGTAGGTGGGGGAAGGTTGCAGCCCATAGGCCCAAAACTGAGCCTAACAATCGTACTAGGAGGTTGCTAAGGCCTTACATTTTTTTATCCCCTACGAAACCCATAATGAAATTCAATAATTGGAAACCCTGATAGCTAGTGATAACGACTTATTCTCAAATTCAAACATAATGGATGAAATTGGGCAATGGGTTCCTAACCCACCCTCGTCATACCAGGGTAAGGAAAAGCAGTACTTTAATGACTTTTCACTATATTGGCAACTAATAACCTTGCCACGAAGGGTCCTTGCTAAGAAGCAAAAAAAAAATATGAAGTGTTTGCAAGTATTGAAGATGTCAAACGTTTCCACAGAAATCAACGCTCTGCTTTGAGAGAATGGATGCTCAGCTTGCTTGGGCACTACATTCCATGCATTATTACTACATCACCTTTTCCAAGATCTAGTGTCAAGGATACAACACCTATCACCTCTTGTGATTTATAGCTTTTGAAGTGTTTGTTGGAAGTTTTTTGTTTTGTGATTATGAATTAGATACTTTAATTATGCTTCATTTATTAATACATTTGAAGTTTTCGACAAATTATTATATATGTAGGTGGTGGTCACAAATATATGGTCGGTTAAGACCATATGCCAAAAAATATACTTAAGATGGTTAGATGATTAATGCAGTTGGCAATATGATTTTGTATAACAATACAATATGAACTTGAAAAAAAATATTAATAACATACATATGTCCAATTTATTTTACTTAATTTTATTTTTTAAAACAAAAAAATTTCAAAATTATATTTATTTTAAAAAGAAATAAAATCAAAATCCAAGATATTATGGATGATTAATTATATAAATGCATGTGTATTTAGCAAATAAATATACATATACATTGACGTTTTTAATAAATTTTGACCATGCACTTTAATTTATATTTTAAATATTAAAATATGATTGTTAAAATAATTGGATTTAAAAAAGAACATACAAATAAATAAGAATTATTTAATATATCTAAATCTGATGACTCTATTTTTGAAATATATTAAACTACATTTTCAAAATATATATAAATATAAAATTTAGAGATATTATTAATTAAATTAAAATATTAAAAATAAATATCTGAAATCGAAAATGTTAAAAATGGTAAATTTAAAATACTTTAAATAAAAATTATGTTCATAATAAATTTAAATATTACACTTTTTATATTTAATTAAACTACAATTTTAAAAAAAATATAAAATCTTACCTTCATAACAAATTTAGGTATTCTATTTTTTATATTAAATTAGACTAAAATCTTAAATTTAAAAAATTAATTTTTTTAATTAAATAACAATATAACAAAAAAATTAATCATTAAAATTAAAATTTTGATTGGGCAAAATGATAACTATATTTCTGGACCTAGCTAAATGGATACTGCGACCTCCTAAAAACGAGTTTTAGCTAGGTCAAAAACAGCAATTGATCAGATTTTATAAGATCTGTGCCAACCAAAAATAGTGCGTGCGCCAAACTCAAAATCAATATGAGCGTGAAGCCGTCGTTATGCTTTTCAGTTTTCCATACAAGGAGCCTGCTCGACATGAAGAGAGAGGGAGGAGCTGAACACTTCAATATGGTCATTGTGTACCTATAAATTGAAAGCAAGATGCACCATCTATATGTATAAGAGATTAAATCTTATTTTTTTTCTTTAAAAAAAAATCCAAAATTTTCCAATTTAAATCTATTTAATTGAAAGATAAAAAATTATAAATATGAAAGTAAATAATATATAAATATGATGGGTTTTCCATTATTTCCCTATTAAAGAAATGCATCCAAATTTACGGTTGTTCATTTGAATTGATGTTGATCTTGTAAGATCCAAATCTAAAACGTACCGTCAACAACTTAACTTTTTGAAAACCACGTGTCAAATTGCAAATTCCAGGGCTGATGTTCACACAAATTATTTAGCAGTTACATTAATATTGAGCAGCCACATCAGAACTAGATCAAGATGCCACGTGGTGACAAAGGTAAAGGCTATAATTCTTGGAATAAAAGCCTAACAAGGCTGGACAACCTTTCGAACCTTTCCTATCCCTTGCTTTAGAACCCAATTGCAACTCAAAAAGATTTTGAAAAAAAAAAGAAAAAGGGTAATTGATTTTCCATGATCATGATGGTGGAGATGTTCATTCTACAACTCAGTGCATCATCAAAGTTGAAGTTTTTCTCATATTAGCTAAAATAAAAATTTTAAAAATCTAAAAATAAAAAAATTTAAATAACCATACAAAACATTTAAATAATATGCATTCTAAAAAAATTGCACTTGAAGAAATTAGATCCCTCTAGTCTCATTTATATTTAAGATGGATCTATACTGGTATCTCTGAAAACAGAGTGATGGGTAGACCCAGTTCCAGTAGCATGTAAGGCTCTTCCCAGCTCCTTGATGCTGACATCCTAGCTTTTGTCAGCGTGTTTCACGTAAAACTGTAACACTCGAGAAGAAAGACATCATTGGGAGCCATAATCCACGCAAAGATTTCTTCCTCATAATCAATGAAGTTGTGATAGCAGCTTTGTATTTCCCAATCATGCTTCTTAAATTCTTCCACAACAACAAACTCAAACTCATGTAAGTTGATTCTTTTATGAAATCTACGAGCAATTGCCTCCTTGAAGCACTCCATATCATAAAGCTGAGATCTCGAGTGGCGATAGGGGCCAATAGACACTAATTGAGGGGTGTACGCTTTGAGCTTTTGATCTATCTAAATGACAAGTTCACTATGCAATTTGTTGCTTTGTGCCCATAATTTAGCCTGGAAAGATGTCTTCATACCAAGGAGAAAATTGTTTGGTAAAGGTTGGTTGAGCTATTCTCTGTGAAATTCGATCCGCCCCTCCTATGTTATTTGAATTTTGTACAATTGTATTACTCATATTTTGCAACACCTGATTTGTCTTTGGTTGAATATTTGAGAGCGTGCTCCGTTTTTCTTTTAGCTATTGAGTCAATTTTAGCTATTGTATTGTTTAGTTTTTATTGCTTGGACAAAAATAATAGTTTTCTTTCCCTTCAAACCAAATCTTGAACTTGACATGGCCTAAAAAAAGACTTGCTATGTTATTTATATCTTTTGCGCATCAAGCAACTCATTTAAGATTTCAGTGCCTTTTCCAAATTTCTTATTAAACTTTAATTTACTTTTAGCTTTTTCAAGCTCTTTCCTCAGGAAAAAAAAAAAAAAAAACTTCTTCAAGCCTTTCACATACTTTATTCTTCTTACTCAATAGATGATTTAGAATTTCTTAAATCTTCTTACCTTCTTCAATTTGCAGGAGTAGAGGTTCTATAGATTTGGCTTTGTCTTTGATCGGGAATTCATTTTGAATTTTATTTTTATGTCTCAGCCTCTAAATCTCTTCAAGAGCAGTGACCAACTCTCCTTCTATGTCAACTTCGACCTCTTCTCCATCAAAATCAACAACCTCTACCTACATATTGTCTATGGCCATGAGCATCAGTTCCTTTGAGCTTTCAAAATCTTTATCCTCATCTGATGATTTTGTTCATTCACTTTCAAAGGAGTTAGCATCTTGGGTGTTGAATCTTTTCTTGTTAGCCTTATTTTTATCCTTTTTCACTTTTCAAAACATCTCTTTAGGGTTATATTCATTCCTCTTCTTTTCTGAAAGCTTGCAAGCATAGTGACCTACTTTACCATAGTTAAAGCACTTGAAAGATAGATTAGCTTTGTACTTCCCTAAGCCTATCTTGAACTTCCTCACAAACATAGCTTTATTTTCATTTGATTCACAACATGAACCATTATGTTATTCCGTGGGCTTCTTATCTTCTTTAAAGGCTTAATCCTTTATTGTTGGTTTGCCACTGGAAATTCTCATCTCATAGGAAGTAAGAATGCCAAGTAGTTGGTCATAAGTGATATTTTTCACATTTGTCATCTCCTCAATGGATACAAATTTTGGATGAAATCTCTCAAGGAGAGATCTCAACAACTTTTGAACTATTATAGGCTCTTTCAACTCTTCATAAAGACCTCTTATAGTATTCACAACCTCATCAAATCTAAGAAATTATTTAATAATATCTTCGTCATATTGCATCTTCAAAGACTCAAATTGCATTATAAAACCCTGAAGCTTGGCTTGCTTTACCTTGTTCTTACCCTCATAGCAACTACTCATCTTATCTCAAATAGGTTTTGCACTAGTGCAATCCATGACCTTCAATAGTTTTGATTTAGGTAGGCTAGCTAGCAGAGCATTCATAGCTTTAGCATTACTTGTAAAATCCATCTTCTAATCTCTAGTAATTAGGGTGTGAGGCTTTTGATATTCTTCTTCCAATGCACACCATACATCATCACTAAGGGATTGAATATAGGATCTCATCATGACTTTCCAAAACACATGGCTTGTTCCATTGAACATTGGTGCCCTATTGGTGTATCCTCCTTCCTATTTTGCCATGGTATTTGATCTTTATTCCAACTATTAAATTGATCATAAAGTATCTTGGTATCTCTAATACCAATAGTTATAAGCCAGGACAATACTGAGAGGAGGGGTGTGAATTAGTATTGTGGGAATTTTTAAAATTTATTTCACTTGTAAAGAATACTAGGACACCAATAAACACTTTAACAACAATTCATGTGAGCATCACAAGAATCAACATCATAAGTAAAAGTAACACACATAGATTCTTCAAAATTCCCTTCAATTACTTTCACAAAGATGACCTTCTACTTGTTCATTACAAAGTTCTCTATCTACAACCAAACGGAAGCTACTAATCCCTAGTTTATAAGCTACTGCTAAAAGGAGCTATAACCTCTGATTTATTAGCTACTAATGAAAGGAGCTACAACCACTAATTTATCAACTATTACTGAAAGGAGCTATAATCCCTAATTGTTTACCTTCCACTACCGGAAGGAGCTACAACCCTAGATATGCAAGCTACCACTTGCTTAACCCATTAGAGGAAATTTCATCCTAAAAATGGTCTCTTAAGGAAAAATAATAAAATAATGGTTGAAATAATAAAATAAGAGATACATTTTGGAGGGAAAATAATAAAAAAATATTATTTTATTTTATTTTATTTTTGGCTTATCTCCTTATAGGTTTGCTCAAATTTCAAGTGTAGACACTCGTTGGATACATAATTAAATTCTACATCCAATGAGTACACATTATGCATACTTTTGAGAAGACTCACATTGATAAAAAATGAAGATACATTAAAAATGTATGTTACTCAATGTATCTTTTAATATATCTTCAATTTTTATCAATGTAAGTCTTCTCAAAAGTATGCATAATGATTACTCGTTGGATGTGGAATTTAATTCCGCATCCAATGATTGTCTACATTTGAAATTTTTGTAAGCCTTTAAGGAGATTTGTCAAAAAAAAATAAAAATAAAAAGTTTTTCTTCTTGTCCCTCTAAAATATTTACACATACGTCTTTTTAAATTTAAAGGAATTTTATTGGTTTACATATTATGTCATGGGAATAACATGAAAATTTCATCAATACTTTTAGGCTGAAATTTCCTCTATTGTCCTTGATTCATCTTTCATTTCATATTCTAAATCAAACCATGAAGGCCACTATCTTTCTTAAAACAAATTAATTCATTATGTTAATCACTCACCCCAAACACCATAAAATTACCTTCAACAATATTTATCATTGATCAATCAACCATAACATTAACTTATAAACACATCTTTACTCATCTCATCTTGCAAATTTGATTATGTTTCTAAATAAATTGAGCTAATATTTTTTTCTTTCGAACTTCTAGTTAGGTTCAACTCTAAAGCTTGCATGAGTTCATATTTTTTCTTATCTCCCACTTCATTCAAATCTTCTAATTGTGTTCTTAGAATTTTCAATCTCTAATCTATCGTATTTGTGAGAATTGTTTTGTTAAACTATCCAAATCTGCAATTTTGGAATTGTACATGTTTTAGGAGGACTTTTATAAATTTGGTTGACTGCCAAGTTTGGACGATTTGCTAAATGTCTCTAATTCTATCCATGCCACTAATTTTCTTGCTCATTCGTCCATGCCACTATTTATAGTTTAGTCCAATTCTTGTTTTGGTGGATTTCATTAAATCTAGCGCAAAATGTCAAATTTCCTTCGTTCTTACTTAATTGCGTTGGCACCTATACATTGGCCCTAATTATGATAAAATTGCGGGTTGTGACCTAGCTGTAATGAGGTCAGGGGCTAAAATAGGTTGGGGTTTTGCAAGTTTCATTCTCCATTCACTACACTAGGACCTGACTTAAGAAAAATTCATTAAAACAAAAAAGAAAAGAGCACATAACTAATTAATGAGTGTGGCTTTCAATGTAGGTTGGGAGTTTCGAGGTTGGAGGTCGACCAGAGTTTTACTAGAATTTGTCCTCAACTAGACTAGAGGCTCGACTATCACACAATCTCAACCTAGGACCAAATTCTTTTGATTTTCACCAAAAACAAATTCATAAGAAAGCTTCATCAAACATAACCGTTGACCCTAATTTTTAGGTTCTACCACATCACCTTGCTGATGTCATCCTTATGCCATCCATGCCACATGGTGTCTCCTTAGTGGTCACATGTTGCACCAGAATTTGGCCCACTTGGACACCTGAAAATTCCAAATCAGCATGCGATGTGTCACAACCTCATAGGTGCCACATCATCTTGACTTGATCATGCCATTGTTCTCCACTGATGTATCCATGTCGCCTCTGTTATCCCATATAATCATGCATTGTGTCTTCTTCTAGTCAGCTCCATGTTGTCAACTTGTATGATGGAAGAGGGGTCTCGGACCTCTGTTTTTCATCAAATTCCTTTATAAAATTTGAAGAGGAAGAATGGGTTGGGGATCTGCTTATTTATTTTTCTGTATACCTACACTTGCTCCTAACTTTTGATTATGTTGAAGGCTTGACTAGGTCCGACATGGTCGAGAGTTAGGGGTCAAAGCTTATTTCCTTTTGTGGTAGCTCAACTCTTGACTGGGTCAAAGGATTGACTAGGTTGGGGATCAGGGCTTTGCGAGGTAAGACTATGTCAGGATTCAAGGCATATCCAAGCCTAACCTTGAACCTTGTTGACTTGAAAGCTTGGCGGGTTGAATCTTTTCACCTCTTTAAGTCCTGAACTTTGACATGTAATAAATTTTGATCTAGGAAGCCTTTTCCAAAATTCAGCATATCATTGGAAAAGATTTTCCAAGCTCTATCCATATGAGCACTTTCCAAGCGTATTTGAGCTAATCTTTTGAACTAAAAATTTCTCCAAGTATTTGTTCCTTTATGAATATTCTTGCAACGGTCTTTTCCTTTCCTATAAATTTTCCATCAATGGCAACTTATTTATAACAATGTTTATATGCTACGTACATTATTTATAAAGTTGACATTTTTCACACGTGATTTGAGATAAGTGCGTAATTTATACCAAGGTATAATATAGTTGATATGAATTCATTTACACTTAAAGAAAACAATGGTCATAGTAATCTAAGTTGTGTTGTTAATCTCCATAATGTTGATGAATTGTGTGTAGTGAGGAGGAAGAAAAATTCCTTTGCACCTATGCACTATGCATAATGTATCAACATTATGGAGATTAATAATAAAACTTGACATGTGTTTACTTATGTTATATCAATTTATTGTGTTCTTTAATGTTCGAGATGCATTTTATTTTTCACAATGCTGAGAATAATTTTACAGCATCATTTAGCACTCTTGTAGACTTGATGCTCTTGTATGGCCTTGAGTGACCTTTTCCCATGCAGACTTGATCCTATATTAAAAAATATTTCAAATTCCATACACGACTTTGCCCATTCAAAATCATGTACATATGCGAGTTCATTAACTGCATAATAGTGTGTACATTTTTAAATATAAAAAACTAAAATAATATGCTATTTTTTGGGCAGGGTTCATGTGTTTTACTTGGAGCCCACCTACGGGAGCCTATAGAACAACTGAATTAACTAATTTCACATGGTATATATACACACCTTGGGTAGGCCTAAAAGGAATAAGAGAAGGGCTATCGACATTATACCAATTTTGCTCCTAGATCAAGTTTGATTTTCCCATATCTCCTGCATTTCATGTCTTTATGGAAACCCTTGTTTCCTTTGCAGACATGTTCATCATCTCTATAGCATCTCCTTGCATTTGTTAGAGAGGTTGTCTTTGTGGCTCGGGCTTGAGGGATCTGGAGAAAGGCTTCGTTGGTGCTTTAGATTGGATCAGGTTGTACCTTTCATCTAGCTATTGTTAAGTATCGATAGAGAAGCTCATGCCTTTTCCCTGATACGTTATTGTCTTATGAATAACAATTTATATTTTTATATTTGATGATCTAAAATATCTTTTATGTATGGACATTGAATTATATATCATGTATTTGCTTTTCTGAATTGATTTGCAGTCCTACTCGATTCTAGAGGAAGCATAGGGTTTGGACCCTACGTGAAAATCATCAAACATAGGACTTCTAGGTAAGTTTCCAAGTCCACATTTAATAATTCAAATGTTTAGCATGCTTTCTTGAATGCTTTTTTCTTTTCTTTTTTATTATCCTCCTCTGTTGAGGTAATCAACCCTTACCTTTGGGAACTTTTTTTGCCAACAGAATTGGAGACTCCACTAGCGGATACCATCAAGTATTTCCTAGAAGGGTTGTAATTATTTGATTTGGGTTTTTTTAAGTTGTTTTTTAAATTTTCTAGCCTTCTGGACTCATAGGAAATCTGGTCAATCAACTTGATCTCTTGGATTAGGACTATATTTTTACTTTTCCCTAATTTTCCATTTATACATTGTTTTTGTTGCATACAAAAGTGTAGATATGAATTTTATTCCTAAGAAACATGTGTATATGTAATTTCTTCAGAATTAGTCATGTACATACACATTTATGGTGTTACATAGTCACATACAGATTGAAAAAACTGAATTTTTTTCATTACTGTCTTTTGTTGTGGGTTTGGCCACGTTTGCTTGTGTATTTCTTGTTTGAATGAGGCTTGAAATCATCTTTATATCAGTTGTTGTCGATTTTTATTCCATCTCTTTGGTTAAAATCCTATTTCAACCTAGGGTTTGTAATTTTTTAAGTTTTTCAAACTTAAAGTTGGGTTTCAACTTTCTTTGGGAAGTGTTTCACTATTCTGTGCTATTGGGACAATTAGTTTCTCTTCCAACTTGGTTATAACCTAGTTTTCTTTATGCTTCTTTTACATTATGCAAGTTGGCTTGTTTTTTCTATTCATATCTTGTTTGAGAAAAGTGTTTGCAATTCTTGGTAAACGAGAGATTTTAGTTCTCTAAAATATTTCTCATTTCCAGAATTCCTTGTATTTTCCTCACCAAATCACTCAAGACGTTTTTGTCTCTTATTCACATTAGTATTTTAATAGTTGGGATCATTAATGAATAGTCAAATTTGAGTCTGTTTGTTGTTGTTGGTCCTGAATTTGATACTCACTTTTAGTTCATGAAATTTGCAGTCTTTAAATCTTTTAAAAAAAAAAACAAAAGCATTTTCTTTGTTGTTTTTGTTTCTTTTGTTTCTTGGTTTTGTAGTATTTTGGGTTCTAGAAAATGTGTGAAATCCTATTATAAGGTTAAAATTCCTTTTTTCTTTAAGGAGTTCTCTTTATCTTGGGATTGGCTTCTCTTCGCTAATAGAGTTTTCCCTTACATTTGTGGTCATGTTAGTTTACCTTTAAGTCTCTTTTTGAATCTTGCATCTGCATACCAGTGTGCATTTGGTAAGATGTATTATAGACATCAGTTAATTCTTTTGATAGTTTTTAAATGTTTGAGTGAAAATAAAATAAAAAATTCTTTATTAAGTCCGTCATAGAACCTTTGTAGGAATCATTTTTCTTTGAAGAAAATTAGTTTCATTTTCATGTAGCTTAGGTTTTCTATTGGTTTCTTTTGCGTCATAATACCATCAATTTTACTTCCATTTCCCTATGTCCTAATAACAACCAATTAAAATAAGCACTTAATTTAAATGAACTAGGCTTTTTATTTTTGTCATAGAGACATCAACTAGTCTAGGACATTAGGGCCTTGGAATAGGTGTGTGGAGAGTAAAATCTCCGAGGCCACTTGAACTAAAATTATAGAAGTTTATTAAAGAGTGGAAACCTAGTATCATTAATTTGTCCAGGAAAACTCTTGTAAGACATGAGTAAAGCACAACGACGTGTGATGATAAGGAAAAAGAGATACCCCCTCTTCTACTTGTTGGATCACATGTCCACGACTCTTCCTCCCGGCTTCTGATCATGAACATGTGACCCTAGTTTCCTTTCCTAGGGACCACACATGAGACTGTGGGGGGGGGGGGGGGGGGGTGGGGGTGTGGGGGGAGAATGCCCATGGTACCTGAGGCATATGTTGCATCACTTTTAGAGTACTTCTGGAGGGTGCCCTTATGAAGCTTGGGTACTTGAGCCGGCAAAGGCTATTATCTGGAGATTAGTGTAAATGCTTGTGATACCTTATTTGGTATGAATAGGTCCTTATCATCCCAAACTGCCTTTAGGAGGTCTTTTATGTTACTTTCTTGTGTTTTGGTGACCAGTCCTAACTACCCAGAGCGGAAATACTTGGAAGTTGCTTGCTTGGTTATATCTTTAGGACTTTATAGTGGAGTGCTCGTTGCTTTTGTATTTAGTTAGCTTTATGTGGATTTGTCTAGTCAATTTTGGACCTTTGATTCTAAGTGACTAACCAACCACTCCACTGGTCGTGAAAAGATTTTGATCTTTCTCTTAAAATTTTGGAGTTTCCTCCTTAATGGAAAAGGTTTGGTTGTGCATCTCTCTTCCTTGAAAATTCATTTGAACAATCCCGTAGGGGAAGGATCTGCGTATAAGTTGGGTATGGCCAATATTCATGTGGAAGCCAACCAAGGGACCCCTCCAAAAGGGGATCATTGTGGTTTTCCTTTATTTGGAAACGTTGGTATCCCCTTTATGGCCACTTTGAATATTCCTGGATTGAATTTGGGACGACCAGTTTGGCAGTGGTCCACTTCAAATATTCCAAATGTTCTTGAAGCTTCTTAAATGAATGCCTTATTTCAAGGGCATCAAATGTTCATCTTCTTCACAAGACAAATATAAGCTTCCACTTTGTCCTCCATATTGTAATAAGAAATCTAAAATTAAGAGAAATAGGAATAATAAGAAGAAGAATAGTTCGCTCCATGAATCATCACCAACCTCTACTAGTCATGTTGGAAATGAGCCTTCGGCTACCACAAGTCATCTTGGGGGCATAAATTTAGTCACTGCAAGTGATACTAGCATTGGGTCACCTACCTCAGTGAATAATATTTTTGTTGATTCGCCTGCTTTTGTGAGTAGGATTGGGTTCACAAGTCCTATCTCTCTCAAGAACGAGTCACTAACCTCAGCAAGTCATGTTGGAGACTCTCCACCAACCACTACTATTCATGTTGGGCGAATGGATGTTGCACATAAACCTAGGCGTAGAATATTTAAAACAAAGTTTCCTTGTAAGATATGTAAGGGATACCATCTTACTCATTTGTGCCATGAGATTTCTGTGGTACAAAGGTTGTGGTCTGAGTCTGTAGGTTCTTCTACTCCTGAACCTTTTATGGTTTCTCAAAAATATACTCAAAAAATGGTTTTTGAAGTGATTGAGTCACTGCAATATTTGACTGATCCCACTCTTCTTTTGGGGGGTGAAGTTCCTAACAATGGAGCCTTCTTGATTTCTATTTCATAGTCTTCTAGTCTAGGGGGCATCCCAATCTCTTCAAGTGCACCCCCTCCAAGTTCTAGGAGTGTTTCCTCTGATTGGGATAGTCTTGTTGAGCCTCATATTCCTTATGTTGAACCATTCCAAATATAGGTTATAGTTAATTCCAAAGATGTCTATTGATGTATGATAGATGAAGGATCCTCTACAAGTATTATATCCTCCTCGATTTTGAAATATTTTGGTTCTCTAAATATTTTGGCAGTTGATAATCAGTCGTTAGCATATCATAGAAGATTTGGTGAATCTATAGGTATTGTTCCTCAATTGCATATTAGTTTAGGTGGGAAGACTATCTTAATTGATATGGTGGTGGTTAATCTCCCTCTAGACTTTAATATTCTACTTGGGTGTGATTATGTCTATGCTATGAATGTTGTGGTGTCTTCACTCTTTTGAGTGATGTATTTTCCTCATAATGGAAGTATTGTCACTATTGATCAACTTGCATCTGATAATCACCATCCTAATTTGAAATTAGTTTAGAATACCCCTTGGTACGTTCCAAGTGTTCAAGTAGACTCTACCCCGCCATGTGTGAACTAGGTGGAATTATATCCTCAATGCTCAATTGCATTAGAGAAGGATAATTTTAACTATTATTTTCCTTCTCAAGACTTGATCTTGGCAGTTGATCGAGTGAATTATCCTATAGGGGCATGGGCCCCCTCACTTCCCTCTTTTTATCCTTCAGGTTCTCAATATTTCTTGGATGTTGAGTTGCGTTCACAGAAGGAACTTTTTGAAGCCATGAGTTTTAGCTACCAAAGGATTCCTTGGCTTGAGTCTCACAAGGGGCTTATCCTAAATAACTATTGTACGTAAGTTGCAAGGTTGTGGTTCCATGTACACTATTGTACATATAAGGTATGCATTTTCAAGTTTTGTATTCTATGACACAAAGTTTTATCTAACATTTATATATCATATGTATTAACTTCTTTTTTAGTGTTCCCAATTATGTCTGCAGTACTTTGAAGACTTCTCTTTTTGGTATTTTTCATGGTTGGTACGCAACTAAAAGTATTTTTTCTTGAAACTGGCATATTCGTTGGGTTCTCCACCTCCATTGTGAATTGCCGGTTTCCTTTTGCATTTTGGCCTTAGGATCGACCCCATTAATCTATTCCAAGGAACCTTCTCACAGATTAGAAGTCTCATAACTTGTGTGGTAGATCCTACCTTATCATGGATGTCCTATATAATACCTTGTTATCACTTGGCACCCATGCTTTACATTTGTTCTTAGGCTCGAGATTCCTCTTTAGTCCCACCATGACTTTTGGTTGAAGCCTCAATCTTCTTCTTCTTCACTATTTTATGGTATTATACCTTAGAGGCTCCCATGTGTTTAGTTGTACTATTGCATTATATTTTGACTACTTGTACCTCTTTTGGACTTATGCTGACTTCATTTGGTGTCGTGTATAAGCCACTTTTGGCCATGAAAATTTGCAAGTTCAAACCATGCATTCATTAGCCTTTGCAACTTGACACCTATTTTTCCATGGAAAGGACATTCCCCTGAGTGTCGATGACTAGCACCTACCTCCTTCCATTGAGCATAGGATTGTTCGAGTCCCAAGAGATAGTGCACTTTCCCTTGACACTCGTTATTTCCTCTGTACTATAGCCATTATTTTATTCCTCTTTAGGATTTAAATATGGAAAAGACAAAAAAATATTCCAAAAAGAGTAGGAATGAGATATTTTCTTCATCATTTGATGGAAGCTAGAGTCAATTGTGTTGCCATTGAACAAAGATATTAAAATGAGTCTTTCCTCCATTGGGATGAGACTTAGTCTAGCTTTAGGGAAGCCATAACCTTGTTCATGAGTTAGTCCTCCTCCGATTTTTTATCTCTTCCAATCATATGGAGAGTTTGTTAATGCCTCCTGAATTTGCAAGCTTATAAAATGTAATTTTATGTTGCAATAAAGTCACATTAATTTGTGATTTTTTTCAAGGGAAGTAAACTTGTTGTTAGCCATTTTGCGGTGTCTCTTGACTCATTTATGTCAGCCAAACTGCTGTGTCTCTTGACTCATTTATGTCGGCCAATTTTCCATGTCTCTTGACTCATTTCTGTTGGCCATACCCAACTTGTCAAGTTATCTTCAATATCACATCATCTACTTTCCCCTTCACTCAAGTTGGTTAAGGATGTTGCCATTGAATTCTTACTGGTGGGTTTTCTCCTATCGACTTCGACAAATTTCTCTGAGAGTAAACCTAGAGTCACACCCTAACCCTATTTACATCATTAATAGGTCATATTGTGCTAAACATCAATGGGTATCATGGATCTTTGGCAGAGCATTTTCCCTTGTGTTCGATGTCAACTTACATTATCATAGATTTGGATTCGTGCAACACCTTGGTTTCCATTTGACCCTATTAGTGGGTTCCTCTCCTTTGTGTCAAATTTCATTATTGGTTTGTTCATAGGATTTCTGTCATGTGCTAGCCACATCTTATGTATTCTGGAACTATACTTCAGAATAACTACTTCATCTCTCTTCATTTGAGTTCTTCCAAATTATCAGCCTGTGGGTTACACTGGTGTTGGCTAATGTCGGATGCTTAATTCCTTCCTTCGAGAGATCTTTCCCCATCGAGTCTGACTCATTGCTCTGGGAATAAGGTCTAGAGTCCTCTTTTCAGTACTTTAGGGTTTGCAGTCATTAGTGGAAGACTCCTTTGCTATCAACAATGAGAATACATCAATGTCTCCCGATTGATAGATTCTTTCATTTGTTCAACTTCAACACATTTATTTGTACTTATTAGATTGTACTAGGGTACCTTGAAACGCATTATCATTATCGATGAGTTTTCTCACATTTGTTAATAGTATACATCAATGAGCAGCGATCAAACAATTTCTCACATGGTTGACTTCAACTCATTTATTTCCATAGTCTATAAATTTACCATATGTGGTCCATGAATACCTCAGGTTGTGCTAGCATCTTGGTTCACTTGACATCTCCTTCAATTTTCTACGAGTGACATCGTCCACCTTATATGTTGCAATCCTTCACAGCAGCATCCTATATGTTGGAACTCGAGTTTTTGTAGTACCACTGTTCCACCTTTATGACTTGGTACTTTTATGAGGATCAGTTATGTAGTATCACTTATTAGACAATCTTCTTGCATCATTGATCAGATATTCTTCCATATGTGATATTGAGGCATAAGTCCATAGTGTTCTTTTGCAGCTATGATCTGATGATCCATTATGTACTCTACAACTTATTTTGTTCCCTTATGTATACATTTGGATCCACTTTATACTTGATCAACATACATGCTTTATTACTTGTGAGAATTCGTATGCCGACCTCAAAAATGAGTTTTCTTTCTGACTCCTTCCATAGGTATTCGATGAGTTGGAACCTTGTGATGTCCTCTCGGTTTTTTGGATGACTCCTCTCTCAATACTTAGTATATTTCGACCATCATGTACCCCTTATAACCTAATATATTAGGGGGCATATGTTATAGAATAATTTAACACTCCTGTAGAGTTCATTCTCTTATATGGCCTTGGGAATCCTTTTCCCATGCAGACGTGATGTTATATTAAAGAACAATATTTCAAATTGAATGCGTGACTTTGCCCATTAACAAGCATGCACATACGCAGGTTTTATAACTACATACCCATGTATACCTTTTTAAATATGAAAAAATAAAATAATATGTTATGTTTTGGGTGGGGTTCACAGATTTTTCCAAGATCCCACCTATAGGAGCCTGTAACACAACTAAATTAACTAATTTCAGTTGGTGTATATACACACCTTGGATAGGTGTAAAATAAATAAGTGAAGGGCTATCGACATTATACCCATTTTTCTCCCAAATAAAATCTAATTTTCCCGTACCTCCTACACTCTCGGTCTCTATGGAAACCCTTGTTTCCTTTACAGAGATGTTCATCATATTTATAGAATTTGCTTGCATATGTTAGAAAGGTTTTCTTTGTGGCTCAGGCTGGATGGATATGGACGAAGGCTTTGTTGATTCTTTGAATTTGATTAGGTTGTACCTTTCCTGTACCTATTGTTGATTATCAATAAACAAGATAATGTTTTGTTCGTGATATGTTTTTTTCTTTTGAATAGAAATTTATATGTTTATATATGATGATCTAAGATATATTTTATGTATGCACATTGAATTATATATCATATATATGCTTTTCTGAATTGATTTGCAGTCCTGCTAGATTCTGGAGGAAGCTGAGGGTTTGGACACTATGGGAACCTCATCAAATGTAGGACCTACAGGAAATTGCCCAAGTCCACATTTAGTAACTCACATGTTTGGAATGATTTCTTATCTGCTTCTTGTTTATTTTCTTGTTCTAGTCTGTTGAGGTTTGGTATGTAGGATTTACGATTGTGTACAAAGGTATCTCCCCTAAGTTTGGTGGCTAACCTAGAACAACAGAGATAAAAGGAACCTAATGCTTTCCTTAAAGTAAATATATGACAGAATGAAGCCTATCTTGAATCTGTCACATGCTTCTCTGCTTCTTTATCTTGAATTCTCTAATTCTAGCTCTGATTTCCATAATTAGAACCTGCACAGTCAGATAACACAAGCTAAGAAACTACAAGATCTATACAATATCATTTAAATAATCTATTCAATATATCAACATGCTATTGAAATATATGAAAAAAGATCACATATAGGAAAACATAAAATTCTTTGCATTAATATAAATGGAAGGAATTACAACAATAAATAGATGTTGAAATTATAGAAGAGCTCCTCCAGGCTGACTTGTCCTTTCCTTGTCACAATGTGTACCTCCAATCACCCTAAATGCATGAAATGAAACCTCTCGGAACAACAACATAAGGGTAGAATCACTCTCCAAAAGGCAACCTCTTGCATAGGGAAGGTGCTAAATATATAGAGGTGTGGGGTAAGTTGGGAGTTCTTATCCAATTACCAATCTAAGGTTCTAGATCCCTATTTGTTGGGAGGATGGGATCAAAGAATAAGGGATGGAAACTACAAATTACAGTAGGATAGGATCTGAATGTTTTATCTGAGGTAAATGGTTGTAACAAATTGTGGAAGCTTATGGAAGAGGAGCCTTCCAAAATTTCTCTATTTTTCCCAAGTTTCTAGAACCAACGCAACTGCAAAGGGGAGCAACCTGTAGGTGATCAACATAGGCCACAGTGGAGAAACTTGTAGTTGAACACTATCCAACAAGAGGCCAGGGAGCATTGATATTGAAACTGGCTCAGATGATGCAGTTTCAAACAGAGACTTTGAGGAATGAAAGAAGCATGCCTAGGGATTTGTGAAATATGATAATAAGGGGGAATAGGATGTTGGTTGATCCCATTAGGAGGCCTATTGATTGGGTGTGAAAAAAAACCTATGACAGATTGCTCCCTAAAGCACAAAGTCAAGAATTATGACATATGACTTAAGTGCTTTACCTTGTGATAAGTCGAGATCAAGAAAAACTGCTAAGCTTTATCTATTACAATACATTTTCATCATGGCGTATTTGTTTCCCAGTGAGGCATACCCATACTCATCACATAAGCTAACACAACATGTATAATGATCAAAATACGCATCCAAAGATGATAATTGGTGGATCCATCACTAGATTACTTTCTGTATGAATATGGCCATCAAACATTGTGATCTTTGTATAACTCCTGAAATTGCAGCCCAAATGGATGAAACTAGATCTAGGATCTTCTATCTCCTTCACACGACAAATGAACGTACGAGTATAACCATGTGAATCAATGAACTGAATTTGGACATGGTAGAAACCATTTGATTACCGTTCGATGATGTAAGCCATTAACAGACATGAGATAACCCATTGATGATGTTAATGGCTCTCAAGGTACTGTAGTACAATCCTTATTGTGTGAATAAATGAGTTGATGTTGAACACCACACATAGTCTTTTAGTCAAAGGAAATTGATGTAAAATTGTCGTCGAGAGCAAGAAAATTTTCCATTGATGTATGCAAGAACCAAGGTAGCAAAGGGTTATTTCTAATTCATCATCCAGGATAATGTGCCAATGTCAATAGGAAGCGACCCATCGTAGGAGGGATTTGGTGTATCCCCCATCAATGATGTGAAATGGGTATCATGATTGAGATAGAACAACGTTGATATGGAACTGGCTTAGGAATGGAAAAAATAGAATGAAGGCTTATGATTATTATAACAGGTATTCATCGAATGGCTTCTCTTGAACATAGACATGAAACTAAAATGGAGTTCGAAGCATTGACCCAAAAATAATATGGAGGCTCTAAAAATGGTATGATGAAAAAATATAAGGATATTACCCAACCCAACAACCATGAAGATGAAGTAGAAGAGTGTCATGTTCAAGAGTGACTCACTACTATTAGCAAATGGAATACCTTGTCTTCCCAATTTCCCTAACCATACTTTACAACACCTCTTTATTTTTTAAGAAGCTTGAGGAGGATAACATATACTTGATCTGTAAGTTCACCCTTCATATGAATCCCTCTAAGTATATTTAACAAACCCTAAGAATGAGATGTTCGGCCTTGTCATGTTTGACAAACCCATTGTTATTTGATGTTTTAACGAGTCCATTGAAGATAAAACTCAACATCTTTTTCATGTTTAGTGAGTTTGAAAAATAGGAAAAGAAAAAACTCTAGATGTCCCTTTTCATAGATAGTCCCTCAAGTCCAAAAAGGTAGAAAATAATACTCAAGAGAACCTCTTAGCCACGTTCAACTAAGGTATTCATTTTTCATAGATATTCTATCTCAGTCCAGAAAAGGGTTAAACTTATACTGAGTAAACATATTTTCAAATACTTTTACGAGTTTGAAAATACAACTGCTCAATGATTTTTTCATATTTTGGGAGCCTGAAAAGAGATGAAAGAGGACTCCTCTTGGAGAAACGAATGGTATAAAGGGTATAAACTAGTTATAGTATGATGAAATTGCTCAAAACATGCAAAGGTCAAGAGGTTGTCTAATAATACCTCTCGTCATAGCGGTTCCTCAGAAAAGCGTAAAAAACAAAGTGAAAACATATGATTGACCAAGAAGATGGTGACAATGGAATGAGAAAACTAAGGCTCATCTCAAGAAAACATGTTGATGAAAATGGAAATCGCAAGAGGTAGGATGAAAATGGTTTCATTTTTACAAAAGCTTGAAACATGGGAAATTATGCTAGAAATTGGTTTCATTTTTACACAAGCTTGAAACAGAGAAAAGCTATGCTTGATATAGGTATATATTTCCCCAACATAATGACTCAATTCAAGGTACATGCCCCCCAAGCTTCATTTCATTCACTTAAGTAGACTACTCATTACTAACAGATGGATGGAATGAAGGTTCATTTACATTATCAAGTGAAATACTCAACTGGGAATTTATGAGATCTAACCAAAGACTTAAACTAGAAGGGGATCCATTTCATTTTTAATGAGCTTGACAAAGGAAAATAACTATGCCCGTAGGACCTTGTTTCATTTTTTTAATGAGTTTGACACAAGAAAAGAACTATGGTCATAGGACCTTGGTTCATTTTTTAGTGAGATTGACACAAGAAAATGTATTTTGCTCTAGGATTAGATAATGGCCTCCAAGAGATGATGGATTTCAAGAGGTTCTCATTAGATGGAAGAAAAATTCTTTGGAATGGATACATATCATAAGATCGAATGGAAAGAGAAAGCTCCAATGCCCCCAGTCAATGATTCACCATATCACTTATTGGATCTAGGATGACAAAAGTTGAGAAGATAATGAAAGGCTCATATTCATCAATACTTATGTGAACATGATAGGCTTGCCCATAATTAACCTTTTGTGGGGAGGATACCACTTTCATATAAGGACCATTTAGGTAATTAGGTTGATTAGGAGCCAAATTAGCACCAATGAATGAAAGCTGGTCAATAGTCACGATTCTTCCTTCATGTGTGAAACACATCACACGAAAGAGTGAAGATACAAGAGCTCCCATAGCATAAACATAGTCACCTCCAAGGAGTAAATTAAAATACAAAGGGCCTTGGACTACCATCACATAGATATAGACAATATTTTCTCCCAAAGTAATAGGAAACTTAGGAAGGATCCCTAACGATTCGCTGGTTCCCTTGTTAAAAGCCAATAGATTCTGGGTAATGGGAACAAGTTTTGTAAAATCTAAATATTTCCAAGTAGTTGAGGACAAAATACTAACAAATTCGTCTTCATATATGATTGTTCTATGTATAGCCACATTATAAGCATGTACTATGATCTAAAAGGAAACGTGAGGAGGAAGAATATATCCTACTAGTCGACTCCAACCAAAAAGGAAGTGACCATGGTACTTGGAGAGGGTGTTGTGGGAACGAGAGAAATGTGCCCTTGTAATATGTGATGGAAAAAATGTTGTCCAGTGTTGTGGTAATGGGAGGATTCCCCCCCTGTGCCGTGGAAATGGGAGAACTATCCCCTACTTTATTAGAACCTGAAGAAACGAGAAGAACCTGAATGATATGAGCTGCACTCTCTTTAAGAAAGGTGTGATCAAATGAAGGTGGATTCGAGTCAACCATTTTCTGAACCAATGGTTGGTCAGAAAGAAACTCATGGCATTCACACTAAGAAGGAGTGAGATTGATTGGATTCGTGTTTTGATCAATCACTTCATCAACTAGTTGAGGATTGGGAGAAAGCTTTCAATAACTAGCTGAAAGACGAGGCTGAGAAGCTGTAAGGTTTTCCAACACTTTCGAGGCTTCATCCATATAGGGAAAAAGGTGAATTGGATGATTTCCTTCACATAACCTATAGGAAAACTTAACTTTACACTTTTTCCCATGTACCTTATTCTCACTGGGTGTGATCCAGGTGGATGTTGGTGGCCACCCACCTATCCCATTTGGACCCCCACAATTGTCTCTTTCAGCTTTTTCAGTTTCCTAGATTGTAGCACAGTTTACTATTTTTAGCAGTTTTTCGGGTCCTAAACTTTCAGAGCCGTTTTGAGGCCCTAAACGACGTTTTTTGGGAAATATGCATGTTGCCTCCCAAATTGGTAGTACTCGGATAGATATTTCTAACGAGCTATCGTACGCGTCAAACAGAGATCGTATGCCAAAGTTATGACCCCGGGAAATTGATGTACCAATTTACCCAAACGGGGCCCACAATTTGGCATTTCATCTTCTAGGGTTAGGTTTTGGGATGTGAAGGGTTTTCCATTGTTTTTAAACAATAAATAGGCCTTTGAGCCTCATTGTAACACAGTTTTAGAACAGTTCAGAGGCATGTAGCCACCACATCTCTTCTCAGAGATAAGCTACCATCGCCCTAGCTAGTTTATTTCCATTACTGTTTGTAAGCATATTTCAGTATTTTACATTAATGAAATGAAGTATTATTTCTACTGCATATATGTGTTTATGGTTATTTCTGTAATTTGTTGCATTCCTATTTAACTCCGGATCAGTGGTATCAGAGTGGTCTTCTTTTTCTCTGTTTTTCTTTGCATGTCCCCAACGAGGTCGGGATATAAGGAGTTAGGGCTTGAACTGGTCGAACCTTTGCAAGACCAGCCTCGCAAATCCCGACGGCCTCCCATGGCGGATGAGAAGAAGGACGAGGGGGCAGAAGATCTTATCAAAATCTTGCTCGAAGAAGCACTCGAGTGGCAAAGGAACGTGATGATGGACAACTTTGCGTAGATCCTTCAGCGGCTACCTAAAGGTGACGCATCGGCTTCCAACAGCGACTCTGGAAACGCCATGCCGTTTAAGGTACAAGTTAATTTTGAAATCCCCATCTTCGAGGGTCAAATAGACGTAGATGCTGTAGATAAATGGCTAAATATGCTAGATGGGTATTTTTCTGTTCATGAATTTTCAAATCTGGAAAAGATTGTTTTCGCTCTTCTCAAAGCAGCCCCCCACGTCAAGGACTGGTGGGAAACCTACTGCGAGCAGAAGGATGAAAGTACAGGCTCACTATTTTCAGCCGTACCCACTTGGAATAACTTTCGGAATGCCATCAAGGAGCAGTACTACCCTGTCGGAAGCTATGAGGACAAATACATCAAATGGACCACACTGTGGCAGGGACGAGACCAAGATGTGCCAGAGTTCACAAACATTTTTCATACCCTTCGCACACAGTTGGGTATCAAAGATTCTGAGCTGCATCTGGTACTCAAATATCGTGGCTGCCTGCACAGATACATCCAGGAAGAGATGGTGTTCTTGAACATCTCCTCGCTCGGCACGGCGTACCGATATGCTGTCAAAATCAAGCAAAAGTTCAAACAGAAGAAGTGAGACTTTGGATTTGCAAATTCGAAGCCCAAAGGACAAAGCCAAGGCGGGGTGACCCAAGACAACCCGTCGAAGCTGCACGAAAAGAACAACACCATGAAGCCGAAGAAGGACACAGGGAAGTGGTGTGAGTTCCACAAGAGTCCCACTCATAACACAAGTGAGTGTCGGACCAAGCAGTCACTGGTGGCTGAGTTGAAGGCTTCCGAATCAGATGCATGTTACGACCCTGAGCCAGAACCCAACAAGGGGAATGGCAAAGGGAAGCAAATCATTGATGCAGATCCCAGCGCCACTGTTGCCACTGCCAAGATCCAGAAAGATGAGCCCTAAAATCCAGAGGAAGGGGAGCGTCTTTTCCACTCACAGATGTGGTTGAAGGGTTCGCCGCTACAATTCATTGTCGACAGTGGCAGCCAAAAGAACCTCGTTTTAGCAGAGGTCATGAAGCGGTTGGGCCTAGCGACTACACCGCACCCACAGCCGTACAGTATCGGGTGGCTTCATGAAGGACGAGATCTCAAAGTTCGCCAGTAGTGCCGCCTTCCCTACAACATCAAGCCCTTCACAGATGAGGTATTGTGTGATGTTACACCTCTGGATGTTTGTGATGTATTATTAGGCCAACCATACTTGTGGAGGCGACATGTTGTGTATGAGTCAAGGCCTCGTGCTGTCATTATTTCTTTAAATAATTCATTATACAAGATACCGGAGGTAGCCCCACCTACTGCCACATCTTTGATCACTGCTAAGAAAGGCAGCAAGCTCATCTCCCAGACCAGGAAATTTATTTGTCTGGTTCACTCCCAAAGTAAGGGGAAGATCGTTGCTACATCCATGACCCCTGCAAAGGGTTCCTCCATGCAGCAACAACAACAAAGGGACACAGTCATGACAAGACACAGGAACAACTTCTCCTCACCCATAGGGGTACCACACAAGTTTCAGGTGGGCAACAAAGTTTGGTTACATCTGCAGAGAGAACACCTTACCAGAACCCATCAAAAGCTTAGACCACTCCAACATGGTCCTTACAGCAGTACCAAGGCTGTGGGGAACAATGCTTTGGAGCACATCATTCCTCCATTCCTTCACCTACACCAAGTGTTCAATGTGGACCGTCGTCGACCATGCTTCCCACCATTACTGGACACATCAGAGATTCCAGGACAAGTTCAGCAGATGGAGGAACTCAAGGCAATGGGGACCATTGCTTCCTAAGGGGGGAGGAATGATCCAGGTGGATGTTGGTGGCCACCCACCTATCCCATTTGGACCCCCACAATTGTCTCTTTTAGCTTTTTCAGTTTCCTAAATTGTAGCACAGTTTACTATTTTTAGTAGTTTTTCGAGTCCTGATGATGCAGGAGCATCCAGACACCTCAATGAAAGTAAATTAGAGAAAGAGGACAGGTGGACAACCACATGGACAGCCAAGCCAATCTTGAACAAGATTCGGTTAATGAACTAATTTTAGTTAAAAAATCAGTTAAAACTGAATGTATGTGTAATAAGAACTAAAGGATTCAGGAGAGAATCAAGAAAGAGAGGAAAAAGAAAAATTGTGCGTGTGAGAGAGGGAAAAATGTAGTTGCTGGGAAAATCTTGATTAAGGCTGAGATGCCTTAAAATTGTAATATGAGTTTGTACATAATAAAATGTGTCTTATGTGAACTTGTGTCTCTATATTGTTTGCCAGCATTTTGCATTAATTTCTGCAAAGACTCAAAATCTTTTTATATTATTTTTTTTTCACGGCAAAAAAGAAAGGAGAGAAGGTCTCAGTTGAAGCAAACACAAGTAGTTTTTGTTTTGGTTTAGCAGCCACTGAGTTATGACCAGACTCAAACCTGGCAATCTCATATTCAATTTGAGGAGAGTAATGGAGCACACAAACCATGGCGCGGAAATTGCAGTCGACGAAGAAGATGATGAGGCGACAGAGTGCTGCAGCAACAAGGAGGCATGGCAGAGCTTTCATCAACGCCGTTTGAGAGGAACTTTCTTCAAGGAACGGAAGTATTTGTTGAAGGAATTTCCCGAGCTGTTGCAAGCGGATGGCAGTAATAAAATCCTGGAGGTTGGCTGTGGCAATGGCAGTTCTGTGCTTCCGGTTTTACGAGAAAAAAATATTTGACTGAGTACGATTATTTGCAAAGACCGTGGAAAACCCAACAGTAATCACTGCATACGAAGATGACAGTAGACATAGTTCGAAGGTGGGAAGCCAAAGTGGCGATTGTGATGGGTAATCCGAGCAGAAGAAGGGATGTGGTGAACGGTTGAAGTTGCGAAGGAACAATTGGGATTCTGACACATATCAGTTTGATGAAGTTCTTACTGAAGTTGCCTCTTAGAAGCGTGTTTATGAAGTTGTAGCAAAGCCTGTTGTTGAGAGTGTATTGGAAGGGTACAATGAAACCAATGATGGCACAGCGTGTTACGTGAATGATGCAGTTGAAAACAAGATCATGTAAGATCAATGCTAGATTGAAGGCCGATATCCGATGGACAAAGCGGTAGCAAGAAATTGGGAAGCAGCTGCCTGGCGAGAGATTTCTTTCATTGTGGTTGGATCAATGGAAAGTGCTGCGCAGTCATGTTTGAGAAGACTGTGAGAAGTCTCAGAATGGGTTTCTTGGACCCATAACCCACAGGTCCCAAGATCGAGCCTGTAAAAATACTGAAAACGAAGAGACCCCAGAATTCGTTTTCATCAAGTGGTATCAGAGCGGGAAAGATTTCCTGCGGAGAGGAGTTTTTTTTTTGCATCTGAAGAAAGGAGGTACGAAGAAAAAAAGAGGTACAGTTTGTTTGTGAAGGTGAGAAGATTGCAACAAACCTGGAGCAGGAGTGCTCAATGGGTTCCAGAGGAGAGAACCACGGAGATGCCGAGAGGACTAAGCTCAGCAGAGAAGCTTGGTAGGGCATCTGATAGCAGGGAGGACTTGCTATGGCAGAGGTTTGGTTGCAGCTCACAGAAGGCAGTTCCACTGACGAAGTGAAACAGTGGGTAGAATTGCGAATTGCGAAGGAAACGCATATGACCAGGAGGTCATAATTTTGTACCTCGGGAGCATATGACCAGGAGGTCATAATTTTTGTACCTCGGGAGTCTGATGCAGGAGCATCCAGACACCTCAATGAAAGAAAATTAGAGAAAGAGGACAGGTGGACAACCACATGGACAGCCAGGCCAATCTTGAACAAGATTCGGTTAATGAACTAATTTTAGTTAAAAAATCAGTTAAAACTGAATGTATGTGTAATAAGAACTAAAGGATTCAGGAGAGAATCAAGAAAGAGAGGAAAAAGAAAAATTGTGCGTGTGAGAGAGGGAAAAATGTAGTTGCTGGGAAAATCTTGATTAAGGCTGAGATGCCTTAAAATTGTAATCTAAGTTTGTACATAATAAAATGTGTCTTATGTGAACTTGTGTCTCTATATTGTTTGCCAGCATTTTGCATTAATTTCTGCAAAGACTCAAAATCTTTTTCTATTATTTTTTTTTCACGGCAAAAAAGAAAGGAGAGAAGGTCTCGGTTGAAGCAAACACAAGTAGTTTTTGTTTTGGTTTAGCAGCCACTGAGTTATGACTAGACTCAAACCTGGCAATCTCATATTCAATTTGAGGAGAGTAATGGAGCACACAAACCATGGCGCGGAAATTGTAGTCGACGAAGAATATGATGAGGCGACAGAGTGCTGCAACAACAAGGAGGCATGGCAGAGCTTTCATCAACGTCGTTTGAGAGGAACTTTCTTCAAGGAACGAAAGTAATTGTTGAAGGAATTTCCTGAGCTGTTGCAAGCGGATGGCAGTAATAAAATCCTGGAGGTTGGCTGTGGCAATGGCAGTTCTGTGCTTCCGGTTTTACGAGAAAAAAATATTTGACTGAGTACGATTATTTGCAAAGACCGTGGAAAACCCAGCAGTAATCACTGCATACGAAGATGACAGTAGACACAGTTCGAAGGTGGGAAGCCAAAGTGGCGATTGTGATGGGTAATCCGAGCAGAAGAAGGGATGTGGTGAACGGTTGAAGTTGCGAAGGAACAATTGGGATTCTGACACATATCAGTTTGATGAAGTTCTTACTGAAGTTTCCTCTTAGAAGCTTGTTTATGAAGTTGTAGCAAAGCCTGTTGTTGAGAGTGTATTGGAAGGGTACAATGAAACCAACGATGGCACAGTGTGTTACGTGAATGATGCAGTTGAAAACAAGATCATGTAAGATCAATGCTAGATTGAAGGTCGATATCCGATGGACAAAGCCGTAGCAAGAAATTGGGAAGCAGCTGCCTGGCGAGAGATTTCTTTCATTGTGGTTGGATCAATGGAAAGTGCTACGCAGTCATGTTTGAGAAGACTGTGAGTAGTCTCAGAATGGGTTTCTTGGACCCATAACCCACAGGTCCCACGATCGAGCCTGTAAAAATACTGAAAACTAAGAGACCCCAGAATTCGTTTTCATCACCTGAACTTCCGGAGCCGTTTTGAGGCCCTAAACGACGTTTTTTGGGAAATCCGCATGCTGCCTCCCAAAGTGGTGGTACTCGGATAGATCTTTCTAACGAGCTATTGTACGCATCAAACAGAGATCGTATGCCAAAGTTATGACCCCGAGAAATTGATGTACCAATTTACCCAAACGGGGCCCACAATTTGGTGTTTCATCTTCTAGGGTTAGGTTTTGGGATGTGAAGGGTTTTCCATTGTTTCTCAACAATAAATAGGCCTTTGAGCCTCATTGTAACACAATTTTAGAACAGTTCAGAGGCATGTAGCCACCACATCTCTTCTTAGAGATAAGCTACCATCGCCCTAGCTAGTTTATTTCCATTACTGTTTGTAAGTATATTTCAGTATTTTACATTAATTAAATGAAGTATTATTTCTGCTGCATATCTGTGTTTATGGTTATCTCTGTAATTTGTTACATTCCTGTTTAACTCCGGATCAGGGTGATGGTTTATCACCAACATGATCTCCAAAGGTTGATGACGAAGGCTGATATGAGCCTATGGACCACACTTCTAATACATTGGGAATACTAGGACAATATCCAAGAAGGTGGTCACCCTTACATAACATGCAAGGGAGTTTGACTTTATGGGGTTGATTGGAATATTTGCCCATACTTGTTTCATCCATAGAAATGGTTGCTTGGTTCTCCCCTTGCTTATTTTGCTTCTTCTTCTTTGTCCTTTTCTTCTTCTTCTTAGCTTCCTTGTTACTAGAATAAAAAGTTGCACTAGGTGAAGAGGAAGAAAGGGATGAAGAAACAATAGGTGAAGAAGTAAAAGGGTCAACTTTAGGATCAACATGAGGTTGATGTTTTTCAAGCAAAGGAGAACTCAGTTGAGAAGTGGTTTGGACATTTGAAACCATAGGGGTCGAAACTAACCAAACTAGCAAACTAATGATAAATCTGGGAAGGGATAACATTGCCATATACAAAGCACCAATATTTTCAAAACATGGAAAAGGATCAGGATTCTTGTCAGAGGGGTTCCCTTGATTAGTACACTCTGGAACTATTGCCATTAGTCTCAACCTAGGATCCATTAAGGAGTTGTTACATGGGGAGGATGTTGTTTTGTGGTCAATTAATTGATTTCACAAATTAAAGACACAAACAAAACAAAGGGGTAACTAGGCATAAAGTTTTACCAAGCAACTGTGAACTTCAATATACACCTTTGCAAACCAAGGAATTAACATACATCCAGGAAATCTCCCTGAATGTTGTGTTTGGTGTATCACAATATATAAGGAAAAACACTGGGTTACTTATGGATGGATAGAAACCTATAGGGGACTCCCAAAATATACTTGATGGTACGTGGGAGTGTAGTCCATAATAGTGTTGTCTAATAGGTAACCATTCGATGAGAGCGTTCACATATACTTTACATGTGTAGAACATCATCCAGTATACCCAAATGTACATGGAGAACGATCATATACACTCACATACGTGGAATGAGATTTCACCGTTGGGATGCAACACTGGAAAAAAATGACATCTCCTATGTTTAACGACATTGGAACATGTCTCTAGCCTAGACCTCTAAGTGTTTTCATTAATGTTACAAATTATCCTTAGGATGATTCAACAAATTTTACTATTTATGTTTGATTAAGTTTTAGGTCCTGAATATCCTAAAATGAAAATTTAACATGAGAAAATGGAAATCTTTCTCCTTTAATGAAAATCTAGCTAAGGAAGGGAACACAAAATCAGTATGCATCATACAACATGTAGCAAACATGATGTAAGATGCAATTTACCTTTCAATGTAATTGTTCCTATATCAATGCACATACAAAACCCTAAATGCTAATGCACAAAAAACTCTTTTGAACACACTTAATTTTCAAAATGAAGAAAACTAAGATGCAAATGTTTAGTCACTGATTCAAATGCACTTTTCAGAATGAGGACTAGAACAACAATTCATTCAAGCGACCAATGACCAAGGGGAATTATTTTGCAAGACACACAATGATAAGAAAAAATGAAAAGTGAAATAAATCCTTATGAAAGGAAATCAAATACAAACGAAAACCAAATGGAGGCTTTAGATATACCACAAGGAACTCAAGACTTAGGGAAGTTCAGTTGGAAGTAGGATGAACAATTATTTTGCAAGAGGGAATAAAAAACAAGTGAAATTTTTGTGCAAAAATAGTGGCCAACGTTGGTGCAAAAAAGGCACTAGTTCTTTACAACACTAGTACATAGTGGGCCCATGTGAGGTGCAATGCTTTGTCAAAGGCACTAGGGGAGAATTGGTCTAGGGATAGAGGATTATGACACAAAAATTGTAAAAGAGACTCAATGAAATCACTTCCTAGGTATATTATTGGCTGGGTAAAGAAACAAAGGTCTATCAAAGAGGTAATCAAACACAAAGGAAAAAGGAACCACCAATGGAATGCACTCTTCCCTAAAATGGTTGCCAATTTATTATGTGGGATTTACAATTGCAGACAAAAGTACCTCCCCTAGGTTTGTTGGCTAACCTAGAACAACTGAGAGACAAGGAACCCAATGATTTCCTTAAAGTAAACATATTAAGGAATTAATCATACATGGAATTTGTCGCATGCTTCAATCCTTTAGCTTGAATTCTCCAATTCCATCTCTAATTGCCAAAATTAGAACGCACACAATAAGATAACATAAGCCGAGGCACTATGAGATCTATGCAGTATCATCTAAATATTCTATTCAATAAGTCAAAATGGTATTTAAATATATTAAATAACAACATCACATATAGGAAAACAAAGAACTATTTTCATTAATATAAATGGAAGGAGTTACAACCGTAAATAGACGTTGATCTTGTAGACGAGCTCCTCTAGGCTGACTTGTCCTTGTCAAAATGTGTACCTCCAGTCACCCTAAATGCATGAAATGAAACCTCTCACATCAACAAAATAAGGGTAGAATCATTCTCAAAAAGCAAACCTCTTGCATATGGAAGGTTGTAGATATATAAAGGAGTTGGGTAAGTTGGGAGTTCTTATCCAATTACCAATCTAATATTTTAGATCCACCTTTGATTGGACGATGGCATCAAAGGATAAGGGATGTAAACTCCAAAGTATGGTAGGATAGGATCCAAATTTTGTTATCTCAAGTAAATGGTTGTAACAAATTCTGGAAGGTTCTAGAAGAGGAGGCTTCTGAAATTTCTCTCTTTTTCCCAAGTTTCTAGAACCAACGCAGGTGCAAAGGGGACCAACTTGTAGGTGTTCAATGTAGGCCAAAGTGGAGCAAGCGGTCACGAAGCATTGGTCCTAAAATTGGCTCCAATGATGCAATTTAGACATAAACTTTGGGGAATAAAAGAGGTATGCCTAGGGTTTTGTGTAAGATAATAATAAGGGGGAATAAGATGTTAATTGATCCCATTAGGAGGCTTATTGATCATGTGTGACAAAACAACATATAGCAAGGTTGTCAACCCTTATATAGTTTTATCTTATTTTGTTAATAGTTATGATGTATAGTGTAAATATTTTTTAATAATTATTATGGGAACCATGTTTATTTGTCATGTACATTTTCTATAAATATTGTGCACACATGATTTGAAAGAATAGCAAGTGATTTATACCAAGTTAGCATATGGTTGCTACACACTCATTTTATAATCAAAGAAAACAATACTCACACAGATCTAAGTTTTATTAATTTCCATAATGTTAATACATTGTGCAAAGTGAGAAGGCACGGAGGAAAGTTTATTCCTCTGCTCCTTCACTATGCATGCAATGTATGCAAAATGAGAAAGAGACACATTTGCAAAATGTTAAAAGATATTTAATTTAATAAAAAAAAAATAAAAAAACATAACTTAGCACCATGGAAAAGAGGTGCTAGGAAATTCCTTTCTCTAAGAGAGTTTAATTGGAAATTTTTAGAATATTTTTGTAAATGCACTACCAACTTATAGTTTCCTGTTATGAAATTTAATAGTTTCATTAAAATGTGGGAGTTAAATTGGAAATTAAGAGTGGATTTACTATATTCAAACTATGACGAAATAAATTACTATATTACTCTTTTTTCATATATTATTTTAAAAATTATATTACAAATATTTCAAGATTATCGCATGAATATTGTTATTATATCCAAAAATCATCACAAAAATATGTAAAACATTTATCCACGTAAATATCCAAAAATTAGAATAATATTATAATTTATATTAAACAATATTAAACCAATAATAATTAATAAGAAAATATAAAATTAACAATGATTAATAATAAAATCTACTACTCTAATCTTGCATTGGAGGGACTATTAAATAAATTATTTAGACTACATTACTCTCCTCTAGACACAAGTTCAAGCTTGATGATCATTGAGAAGTCGATGCAATGGATCAAACAATATCACGTGAATTCATAGAGGTCGCCTCTTCTGAAACTCTCGGAAGAAAAAATGGCTTTGGTTCCTAAATGATGATTTAGAATAATTGTTAAGGAGAAGTAGATGCAATGGATCATGTGTTGCCAAGTGAATCCATAGAAGTCACCTCTCTTTAATATCTCGGAAGAAAATGGCTCTGATGCTTGGGTGTAGATGACCCATTGTCATTGCCTCTTGAATATTAGGAAAGTGGTTTTAATGAAAGTTTTTGTCTCTGTCATATGAAGGTTAATCATTTGGAGTTGAGTCTTGTCATTTCTACCATTTCTACCCTTAATGTCAAGCCCTCAATCACGACAATCTCACACAACAATGATCTGTTGTTCTTTCAATGAAAAAAATATTTCATAGTTTATTCTATTCTTGTGGTACTTTAGGTGGCTTCTTACAATGTGGATAACTCTACATAACATTATGGAAGAATGGATATAATACATTACATTCAGGGTCATTGGTGAGAGTTGTAAGCATTGCAACCATGGTTGTTAAAAACACTGTTAGCAAAGAAGATAAAACATTTTCACTATTTGAAATGGGCGTATGTTATATCTTTGTAGCACGTATTAATACGAGTGGCTTCAATATAATTCGAGTTTTAATTTTTTGGTTTATTTCATTATGGCACTCTTTAGTTATGTTAGTAAAAATTCATTTTCTTTTATCTGGGATGAATATTTGGTTTCATGTGCTAGTTTACTTTGGCCTATAGGGATAAGGGTTAGTTGTTGCATTTTGATCAAACTACCATTAGTTCGGCACCAAATTTCAAATAATTCCATACGATCTCTAAAAACCCTATTTCTACCTAATAATTTTCATTGTCATCGTCACATATGTCTAAGTGAAGAGACATGGTAACATAGACCAACTAATATTTTGATGCACAAAAGAGAAAAATAGATTTTACATAAATGAGGGTGAAACTTAACACGTGGTTACTTATGATATAGGGATGTATTGAGATCTCCTATTTTTGAGGTACATTTATTTTGTTTAATGTTAAGAAGATATAATTTTATCCTAATTTGTTAATGATTCTAATAGGAATATTGTTTATGTACTTTGTAAATTGTTTATATGGATGAAAACTTATACATGTTATTTGAAAGAAAAACAAGCGCTTTGTAATAAAGTAGCATATGGTTGATACACACATTTTGAATTTAAAGAAAATAATGTTTACGTAAATATAGGTTTTATTGTTAATCTCCATAACGTGGATAATTTGTAATGAGTGTCTGTACCTTCTTCACACTCTGTGCAATGTACCATCATTATGGGTATTAAATATAAAAATTAACATGTGACTACTTGTGATATAGGGATTTATTGCGGTATGCTACATTGGAGGTGATTTTACTTTTGGTCATCGTTGAGAAGATATACTTTTCTCTTAATTTGTTAATCATTGTTATTTTTTAATAATTATGATGTACAGTTTGAGTATATGCTAATAATAATAATAATAATATATAACATATATACAAAACATTATATATGCTCATAACACATTATTATTATTTCTTAGTTTAAGATTTTAAAGACTTGAAAACTAAAATCATGAAGTAAATAACATGAGTGAAAAAAATCGTTGATCATAATCTATGCAAAATGATGCAATAATATTATGACATGAGATATCCTTGTTGAAGACATAGATAAATTTTCTTACAAAAAATCATTTTGTAGTGACATCATGTTTGACACTCGAAATATTGAAGAGATTATTCTCGATCACTAGAGAGATCAGCGAATCTCAAATCAAAAGAGATTTAGTTGAATAGGATGTGGGTGGGAAATTTCTTGAAATTCAGAATGGGACACACAATGTGGAGGTGTTGAGGAAGCACAACGAAATATTCTTTTTCACCTTCGCATTTCAAACAATGTATCAATATTATGGATATTAAAAATAAAACTTAACATGTGGCTACTTATTGTGCTCTCTTATGTTTCACTCTTGTAATCTATTAATTTAGAGCAAAGGATTTTAAACCCTTTGTGCAAAGTCACATGTAGTTCTAATTTTTCGCACCGAAATCCATGGAGGAGAAATGGAGTGTGGAATAAAGTGTGTGCGGGGAATGTGTGTGTGGAGCGAGGGACAGAAATGCCATTGCACATGCTTTCTCCGCACAACCTTTCTCTTGCACTCCTTGCATAATTGCATGAAAATTAATAAATAAAAAAATTAAATTAATCACACCAAATGTATATAATAATGATTTATCAAAATTATATTTGGAAGGAGTAATCAAAATACATGAGCACATGACTACATTCACCATTGGCTGGCTTTCTTAGCTATAGATGCACCAACGGAATCCGATTGGATAGCAAAAAGCAAAATGACAAGGCCCGAGAACTATAACAGCTAGGCTAGTAAGAAGAAGAGAGGTATTTATCTATCACTTGAGAATCAATTAAGGCATGAAGATGTTACTACCCTCACTCGTATGCCCCTTTAGGCGGGGTACCTTCGCTCCACTTCCTCATCCAGGCTGATATGAACTGAAAAAGAAAGAAGACCTTGCCCCCCGAAGGGACAAGCGGCTTCGCACCCTTATGTCATGGGAGCCCTCCTTGTGGGTCGATATTTCAAGGCCTGATACCGCTGTTGGTATGGGATTTGAGTCATATACATCGATAGCACAAAATATATTTTGAATATACTAGGGAAAGAATCACTAAACATTAGTGAGTTTTCACTAAATCCACCTTCATATTTGTTGATGATTTCTTCTATATTGATTTCGAATGCACCTTTTATCTACAACAGGTCTTTATCACTCGGATATGTGTTTGATGCACTCAAAAAATCATATTGCATATTGTACAAATAGCTTTATAAAGACAATATTTGTAGCTTTCCTCATATGATCAAGAGATGCTAATGAAATGATTAGATATTCGTAAAGGATGTAATTATGTATATGCTTTAAAGTTAATGGATTATTCAAATTCCGATATGCCATGTACAAATGAAAGACAATAGAGAGTAGTTGAAATATTAGCTAACGACATATACTCACTGTCCTAATTTCCCTTCTCCATCATTTTGTAACATCCATTACCGCCTATATATATCGGCCAGGAGTGTTGTATCTACCTCATTGAGTCATCCCCAACAACGGTAGCAATGGTTGGTATGTTTCATAGATACGCATCTCTGTCTACCATGTACTAAAAAAATAGTATATCTACCACACCATGTGAAACAACAACTGAATTAAATATGAGTAACGTCTTGTGTAGATTAATGATCTTTAACGATTTCACCTTGGAGCATTAATTTGGGATTGCATTTTGATTCTTTGCGAAAGCTCTATTTTGGTGTGCGAAGAAAGCGAGTGTGAGATAAAGTGTGTGCGGGGAATATGTGTGCAAAGCAGGTAACACAAATTCCTCCGCATACCCTTTCCCTTATATTGCTTGCAAAATTGCATGAAAATTAACATATAAATAACAAAAGAGATCACACCAAGAATATACAATTATGATTTAATAAATTAACAATGTGAAGGATTAATAAAAATACATGAACACATGACTACATAGGAAGTAAAAATAATTTCATGTCTATGATTGGCGTGAGCATACCAATAACAAACACAAGAAAGCAATTGTGTGAAGTAGTGTTTGCGCGAAAGAAGTCACCTATAGGACAAAGATGTATGGAAGAAGCGTGAGGAGACAAGAATAACAACAAATTACAAAAATGATTGCAGAAACAGAAAATTCTCAAATAATTACAAAACACAAATACAACATTACCTTAATCATACCAACATATCAATGGCTATGAAAAGAAATGGAGATTACACTGCTATACAACTATCGCTCTTATTTTATGTAGCGACTAAGATACCCCAATATTTTTAGTAATGTGTTCTTGTTTTACGTGTCCACATATATTCCATTATTTTCGATCATGTTATAATTCTATGAGAAAAATTATGCTTATGTTTCTAATGCAGGCTTTTTAATTTTTCCAACCTATGAAAATTGAACGAATGAACATTAACACTATGATAGAATCTATAATTATGCTACGTATTTTTCCATAATATGATATGGAATTCAAGATAGTTTAGTTTAGTCTAAATGGTTTTTTAGCTCATGGATAATTTAATTTAGCCCTAGCTTAACACCAAGTCCATTTTTTTTAAATATACTCCTTTGTTTTAAGTGTCTAAATTCCATATATATATATATATACCCTTTGTTTCCAAATTGAAAAATATTATTGTCATACACTAAAAAAGAAAGCCATGGAATATCAAAACATCATAATTAAAATATAGAGGAGTTATATCCTCATGGGTGCACTTCATTATTTGTTGGCAAATAACTTTCTTCCCCGTAAAATTGACAAATGTGGTTTTATAAGATCCATTTGCATCTTATTTTGTTTCATTTAGGTACTAATATGTCCCACTATTTCTGTTCACGTTATCATCCTAACATGAAAATGACACTTCTATTTATGATGCATGCTTTCAATGTTTCATCATAAAAAGATTGAATAAATGACCAAAGTTACAATTGCAAGTCCTTTCCTTACATTATGAAATGGAATTCAATATATTGTGAGGTGGCCCAACATGTGTTTTTATTGAAATTTTCAAAAGAACGTATTTTTCGTAACACGGATATGCATTCCTTCTTAGATATTCGCATATGAATTTAAAAGTAATTCCCTTTGATCAATTTCAGAGTTATTATAAACTATTATTAATCAATTATTTTTTAATTAAATTATTGTAATTACGAATATAAATATAAAGTTTCTGGTTTATTAGAAATAGAGAAAGAATTCTTAAAACATAAATATATTTGTAGTATAAAAAATTGAGACAAATGTTTGTACTATAATAGTCACTAATATGAATCATCATTTTAATATAAATATGTTAAAAAATATTTTTATTTCAAATTATATGTAATTAAATTTATTGAGATTTTGTATGTTTACTAATTTTATGTTTTCAAGTACTAAGTACTATTTTATTATTATGAATTCATATTATTTAAATTTATTGTAAGTCATATGTTCATTATGATTTTTATCAATAAATTGAAATAATCAATTTTATATTTCATAATTTTGTTATTTTTTAATTGAACATTATATTGTTTATTATTATTTGATTTAATATTTTAGGAACACTACAACATCTCTGTAACACCTCTACATCATGTTTCTTAAACATTGACTATTTTTAGATATCGAACTATTATCAGATTGAATGGATATAAAACCCATGATGATATTTATGTGATGATGTAATTATTTTATTATTATTTGATTTAATAAATAAATTGATTGAAAATATTCAAGAAAGAGCACTAGAGCTTAAAAGACTTCTTTCCAACTTAGAAAAAAATAGTTGGTGGTCAAGTCCACATGATGGACGTTCCCTAAATGTTTCCCAAAAATCTATGGAAGAATAAATAAATAAACTAACATAATGGGAGAGAAAGATTATGTTAAGCACTTAGTTGGAGATAAATACTAGGTTAGATGGAATAAAGCATTGTGGGAGAAAAATGTGTGCTTTAAATAAAAAGAAAATATTTTTTTTCGAAAAAACTAAAATAGAAGTCCTACGAAAAAAGTTGGTAGATCTTAAAGTGGGACGCTACTAAAATTTGCTCAAAATAGAATCTATTAAACAAACCACCTAAGAGTCAAAGAGGTTTTTTATTTTTATTTTTGGACCAAGAAGATCTTAGCTCAGGGGAACTAGTAGAGGTCATTCATGGTTAGGAGGAATGTGTTCAGTTCTTGAATGTTTTGCAAACAATAATTACGATTATATTTATGTTTATTTTTATTATTGATGTTGAGTGGTAAAGGATATGTATGTTGTAGAATAATATAAGTGGATACCGTTTACATCGTATATTTTTCAGACTTGCACGCATATCACATATTTTCTCAAGTATGTTAATTATAATTGTACGAAATTTCCTTTGTACATGCATGAAAAATAGATCATGTAATCATTGTTTATATACTATTTTCTTTATGCATGCAAGTACTAGAATATGAAAATAATTAAGTAGTATTCAAATACATTTTGCATAAAAGGTCATACAATATAGATATAAGATTTGTGAATTTAGTATTGTTTATGTAGGTATATGAATCAAAGGAAAAAATATGGTACATGTGCACTTAGATTTCCTTCCGTTCAATGTGCATATGTGTCAAAAAGAGGAAATAATGAATTCAAGTAGTTGAGAGGCCTAACTATAGAGATAAATATTGAAGAAATTTAGATCAAGGCAACATATGAGTCCATTCTTAGCATCTTATTAAACCTATATTTTTAATGTAATAAATAATATCTAGATGAGTAGCTGGAGGAAAATATGCATGAAAAAGGTATACAGTTGTTAAAAAATGTAACTAAGAGGAGTTAACTGTAATGATATATAAGTTAGAAATTTTATGTATGAGTTGTAAATGAGAAGATATTTTAATTATCAGGTGAGGAAACATGGAATAAGAAATGATTTCCTGTAAATTAATAAAAGTTAAATAATAAATATGATACATATTTTGACGAATGGACATTGATTACAAGAAGTTAAGGAAAGAGAACTAAAACAAAAAACAAAAAAAGTCACAGAATAAGAAATGATTGAGGTGTGTATATCGATAGAAGGTGATGGTCATGCCCTAACTAGGAGGGGGTTATTCTTTAACCCAAAAACAATTGTTTATTGCAACCCTCCTGATTACAATATTTTATTCTCAAAACCAAATCTCAACACTTGGGTGAAACCTGTTTCATACCCATCGTTAAAAGAATAAGTATCATTGTTAGACATGAATCACATGGGTAGAGCCGCGTGGACCACATTGGAAGTGACAAGTGTACTAATACACCTATATTAAAGCCTAGCAAAGCCCATTATCACAAATATATGTTATTATTCAAGAGAACAAGTAATAAAAGACTAGAACAAAGTCAATATGGATATTGATTCAACTCAGAGCTAGACCTAGACGTGTCCTATGATATGCGAGAGAAAGGTCAGGTGTTATTTCATATGTGCACCATGGATTATACATCCCATAGGAGTACTTTTATTAGCATGAAATAATATATTTATACCATCCAAATTGATAGAATAAACATGAAACCATTAAATAAATATACGTTATTTTACCTATATAAATAAAAGAGACAAACCCCATACTTCACTATTGGAGATACATGCAAGTTAAAATGGTATATCACAACTGAAAATGGTACCACTAGTAACTAGATATAGCATGGAAAAAAAATTTGGGTGTGGAAGAGAGGTATGTCACATATGGTATCAAATCTATAGGTTCAATATTGAGGCCTATGGGCCAACTCACAATTGTAAAATAAGAATGAGCTTCATCTAGGTCAAAACTAAGTATGCATATACAAGGAAGTGTCACTTTCTACAACAAAAGTGTTAGAAGGGTAAAATAACTGAAAAATAGAACTAACAAATAAGAAAATAATTCATAAATAAGATGATGAAGAGAGATATTCATAATCAGATGTTATTGCTGCATCTAATATGAGAGTGTTTTATTATTAGGAAACCTTAGGTCTATCTATTTAAAACAAATTGCATATGAGTTCGAGTGTATATATTCTAAAGGACCTTCGTAGGGTGAGAAATAGTAAGAAAAGTACGTTGATAAGAGAGATAGTAATAAATAAATTGCCCAATTAAATGGACTTAAAAGAATGGGATAAGGCTAGTAGGTAAGGCATGTGCTTTTGATAGCTATGCTAAAATACTAAGGTCTCTACTATTTGTTGGGTTGTGTTATATTCTTTCCATGACTAGCCCACGTAGTTAACCGGGGGGTTAGAAGTGGGGGGGGGGAGTCATAGGGGGTTTGAGGCATACACGTAACCCCACTTTATGGGGTCTGGGGCAACATCCCGGAAAATTTTGGTTTTGGACCCTATGTTAGGATGGGCAGACCCACCTATGGTTTTGTGCATGATTTTTGCACACATTTTTGGACGCGATGGTTTTTGGTCCATGGTATTGGATGCTTCGGCATGTATAAATATGTATTATAATATTGAAAGGAATATAATGAAAAATCAAGATGGTAGTCTTGGTTTTGGGATCTAGGGGAAATCTCTGTGTAGATGTGTTTTATGTGTTATGCTCTCACATTGTTTATTTTCTGTCTTTTAGAATTTGTATGTAGGTAATTTCTATACAGGGTTAAAACCAACATTTGGTATCAGAGCAGTTTTGGCTTCAAGGGGACACCTTTGTTGCTGAGGGGTTTCTCTCGGGCCTGTGGTAGACCCTGTTCAGTTGCAGATCTGCAAGATCAATTCTAGTGGTGAAAGAAGATGGTGAGCAGTGGCATGATAGAGATCGAGAAATTTAATAGTCAGAGTTTTGAGTTGTGGAAACTGAAGATGGAGGATCTGTTAGTGGATAAAGATCAGTGGATCGCGGTAGATCCGGGTACTAAACCAACAAGAGTGTCTGATGAAGAATGGAAGAAGTTGGATTAGAAGGCAAAAAGCATAATACAATTGTGTGTCTCGGGTTCAGTATTGCTGAATGTATCAGGGGAAGCTACGACAAAGGCTTTGTGGGACAAGTTAGGGACTTTATACCAATCTAAGTCTCTGGTAAATAAACTGTTCCTGCGGAAAAAGTTGTATAACTTGAGGATGAAATATGGAGACTCGGTGACAGAACATCTGAATGTATTTAATATTGTGGTAAGTTAGTTAGCATCTGTTGATATTAAAATTTCAGATGAAGATAAGTGCATCAGTTTGTTGTGTTCTCTACCAGATTTGTGGGGCAGTCTGGTTATTGCAATAAGTAGCAATGCAACTGCCTTGCATTTTGATGAAATAGTCTCATCCTTGTTGACAGAGGAGGTGAGACAAAAAAATATGGAGAGCCAGAATGGTGATGCCTTATCTGTACGAGGTCGGTCCCATAACAGAAACAAAAATAAGTCATCGAGTGGGAGATCTAAATCTAGAGGGAGATCTAAATCTCCAGGAAAACCTGTAAAGGTGGTGTGTTGGAAATGCGGAAAGGAAGGGCACTACAAAAGGGACTGTAATTCTAAAGCTCCTGATAAAGGAAAGGGATATGATGATGCTCCTTCTGCAGAGGTGAAAACCACCTCAGATGAAGGTGGGGATGTGTACTTGTCTTCTTTAAGTACACATGTAGATCATGAGGCATGATTGATTGACTTAGGTGCATCATTTCACTTCACTTCCCATAGAGATTGGTTCTACGAGTATGAGAAATATGATGGTGGTGATGTCTTCTTAGGGGATGATAGGAAGGCTAGAATTATTGGTTGTGGAAAAGTAAAGTTGAAGTTGCAACGTGGAAGGGTTAGAAAACTTCCGGGTGTTCTGCATATTTGTGCATTGGCCAAAAATCTGATTTCTGTAAGCAAGCTGGATGATGCAGGTGTAAAAATAGTGTTCGAGAAGGATACCTGCAAAATGGTTCAGGGAGTATTGGTATTGATGCGGGGAGTTTGAATGGGAACTCTATACAAGCTGAAGGGTAGCACTATTATTGATGGGTGCAACAGTTCTGTGGTTCCTGAAAGTGGAGCAGAAAATCTAGTGGTCTCTGGAGAGAAGGCCATGTTGTGGCATCAAAGGCTTGGACATATAGGAGAGAAGGGCCTTCGAATACTTCATGTAAAGGTATGGTAGAAGGTATGAGTAATAGCTCTCTGGATTTTGATTTCTATGAAAATTGTGTATATGGGAAGCAGAATCGGGTGAGTTTCCCCTTTGGTAGTAAGAGGGCGAAACAGATATTAGAATTTGTGCATAGTGATATGTTTGAACCTATGCAGGTTCCATCACTAGGTAAGTCTGTGTGCTATGTATCATTTATAGATAACTTCTCAAGGAATACATGGATATATTTCCTTAAGAATAAATCTGAAGCCTTTGACAGGTTTAAAGAATTTAAGGCTCTCGTGGAAAATCAAACAAAGAAGAAGATAAAGGTGTTGAGTACAGATAATGATGGAGAGTTTTGCAGCAAGGAATTTGAAGAATTCTGTAAGAAGTGTGGTATAGCATGACATAAGACTACTCCATATACACCTTAGCAAAATGGAGTTGTAGAAAGAATGAATAAGACATTGATGGAAAGGACAAGAAGCATGCTCATTGGTGCCGGGTTAGGACAGGAATTTTGGGTAGAGGCGGTGGATACTACATGTTACCTGGTTAACAGGTCACCTTCATCAGCGTTAGAGGATAGAACTCCACAAGAGGTATGGACTGATAAGAAACCCTCTCTTTCACATCTGAGGGTATTTGGATGTGATGCATATGTACATGTTCTAAAGGAGAAATGATCCAATTTGGATAATAAATCTGAAAGGTGCATATTTATTGGGTATAAGAATGGTTTAATGGGTTATAAAATTTGGAACCCAGTCACACAAAAGGTTGTGTACAGCCGAGATGTGGTGTTCAGAGAGGTAAAAGATGTTATTAAACATGATGTCCAACCAAAGGAACCTGAGAAGATAGATTTTGAGGTTAAGGAAGAAGAATCAAACTCTACAATAGAGGAGGAATTAGAAGATGAAGAGCCACAAACTCCGGGTGTGAGAAGATCAGTTCGAGAAAGAAGGCAGCTAGAAAGGTATATTCCATCTGTTTTCTATTCAAATTTTGCTTTATCTATTACTGACGATGATGCCAGAACTGTGAAGGAAGTAGTAGATTCAGAGGATGGAAAACTTTGGAAAGAGGCCATGGTTGATGAAATGGCATCTTTGCACAAAAATGAGGCTTGGGATCTGGTGGAGTTGCCATCTAGAAGGAAACCCATTGGTAGCAAATGGGTGTTCAAGAAGAGGACAAATGCAGAAGGAAAGGTGGAGAAATACAAAGCTGGGTTGGTAGCAAAAGGTTATTCCTAAGTGCCGGGAATTGATTTTGGTGATATTTTTTCTCCTGTTACCAAGGTAACTTCTATTAGGTTACTTTTATCTGTTGCTACTACTTTTGATTTTGAGGTACAACAGATGGATGTGAAGACAGGATTTCTTCACGAGGATCTGGAGGAGGAGATCTACATGAAACAACCTGAAGGTTTTGCGGTGAAGGGTAAGAAAGAACTAGTATGCAAGCTAAAGAAGTCTCTGTATGGGTTAAAAAAGTCACCAAGGATGTGGTATTAGAAATTTGATACATTTATACGGGGACTTGGCCTCACCATAAGCAAAGCAGATCACTATGTGTATTTTAAATTAATTGGTGACCATGTTATTTATCTGGTCTTGTATGTGGATGATATGTTGTTGGTTGGAAATGACAAAGAAATTATCTAGGATTTGAAGACCCAATTGTCCTCCAAATTCAACATGAAAGATCTTGGTGCTGCAAACTATATTTTGGGCATGGAAATTAAAAGAGATCAGGCAAAGAGGAAGCTCTGGTTAAACCAGAGGAAGTATGTCGAGACAATATTGCAAAGGTTTAATATGCAGGATAGTAAACCGATGAAGGTTCCTATTCCTGTAGGTGTGAGGTTATCTGCTGAACAGTGTCCCAAGACACAAGAAGAGGAAGAGGACATGCCCCGTGTTCCATATGCAAGTGTAGTCGGTAGCCTGATGTATGTAATGGTCTGTACTAGACCAGACATTGCACATGCAATGGGATTATTGAGCAGGTTTATGTCAAAACCAGGGAAGGAGCACTGGACAACAGTGAAGTGGGTTTTCAGGTATTTGCGTGGCACTAGTGATTATGGCTTGTGCTACCAAGGAAGATCAGGATTGGACAGAATGTTGGATATTTGTGGCTTTGTACATGCAGACTGGGCTGGAGATCTGGATCAGAGAAGATCTACAAGTGGGTATGTGTTTAAACTATTTGGAGGTGCAGTGAGTTGGATGAGTAAGAAACAATCTATAGTGGCACTATCAACTACAAAGGCAGAATACATGGTAGCCACTCATGCAAGCAAGGAAGCAGTTTGGTTGCAGAGATTATGTTCAAGTATGGGGTTAGTACAGGGAGCTCTAAGGATAGACTGTGATAGCCAAAGTGCAGTTTTCTTGGCAAAGAACCCCGCATATCATTCAAAGACAAAGCACATTGATGTTCAGTATCACTTTGTGAGGGATATGATAGAAGACAAAAAGGTGTTGCTACTAAAGGTGGACACTTTGAAGAATATTGCAGATGCATTGACAAAATCTATGAGCTCTGAGAAGTTCTCTTGGTGTAGAGAGACAATGGGCATTTCAGGGTTGGAAAAATGACTAAGCTCTCTTGTGGTCCCCTATGGAAAGAAAACAACAAGTGGGAGAATTCTGGGTTGTGTTATATTCTTTCCATGACTAGCCCACATAGTTAACTAGGGGGTTGGGGGGGTGGAGCCCCCCTTTGTTGGGCTGATTGTGTAGCGGGGGGGGGGGGTCGTAGGGGCTTTAAGGCGTACCCATAACCCCACTTTATTTTGGTTTTGGACCCTATGTTAGGATGGGCAGACCCACCTATGGTTTTGTGCATGATTTTCGCATATGTTTTTGGACGCGATGGTCTTCGGTCCATTGTATTGGATGCTTCGGCATGTATAAATATGTATTATAACATTGAAAGGAATATAATGAAAAATCAAGCTGGTAGTCCCGATTTTGGGATACAGGGGAAAATCTCTTTGTATATGTGTTTTATATGTTATGCTCTCGCATTGTTTATTTTCTTTGTTTTAGAATTTGTATGCAAGTAATTTCTATACAGGGTTAAAACCTACAGTATTCAACCAATGATTATACCGATAAAATGGAAAAACAAAGTGTATATATATATATATATATATATATATATATATATATATATATATATATATATATATATATATATATATATATATATAGATAAAGAAAATGTAATACAATTATACAATAGATGAGAGATGTAATGAGTGTATTGAGGTTGTCCAAGTATTATTCACTTGACTTTTGTATCAAATCAATAACCAAATAAAAATGTTACTTCACACACAAATTTGCTATAAAAGAGAGAAAACATCTTTATGGCATCCTAAGCTTGTAGACGAAGTGAGAAGAGCATAATAACAAAATATGTGATTATATTCCCGATGATAAATGTAACGAGATTACAAAGAACAGTCAAATAAAGGTTGTTACAAGGAAGATGAAAATGAAAAGTGCCCAACAAAGGTTAATGGAAAAGAACGGGTATAAAATTATTTGTTATAAACTGAAGTATCTATTAGTATAAGCTACAAATTATTTAAGCACTACTAATGTATACAAATTGTTACTATAGTATATGTTGAAAATAGAATAAAAGCATACAATGAGGATTTATTTCATGTCTACTTTGTTATAGAAGATAGTTTATGGGCTTTGACAAGTTATTATCATTATATAGGAATGGTATGCCTTATATCCAAGGGAATAATATGAGAAAGATGATATTTTATATGTTAAATCCATTACCTATACAGGGAAATGATGATAATAATAGTTTGGTTGGGATAGAGAGAGATGTGGGAAGAAACAAAAGTGTGATTGACACAAAATAGTCCATAGAAAATGATGTGAGGTATAAATTACGTTGAAAAAAAAACACATACATGTATATATTTTTATAACATCAAATTGTTATCAAGAAATGTATATGCAAGTCTTAGAAAAAATCACACACGGATGTTGCACCACTAGGTTTCATGCATAATACTGTGTAGTGAAGAAAGTAGTGACATAAGTCTAGTAATAATGAATATTTTACAATATCCATAACCTATCTAAAACATTTACTTCTTAAATATTATGTAGTAGGTGTGAACATGGTAAATTTTAGGGGGGAATTATAGCCCAAAGGTGAAATTTGTCGGTTTTTACATTTTAAGAGGGCGAATTTTTTTATTAAAAACCCTTTTCACATAGTTAGCCCTAATTTTATTTAAAAAATAATTAATTTTTTGATTTTAGCCCAAAATAAAAAATGGGTGGATAAACTAACCGAACCTTCATTTGGCCCGATTCTTTTGGAAATCGTATTCCCTTAAAATCGCCGAATTTTGATATTTTCCCCTGGTTTGGGAGATTAAAATCACCATATTTCTGATTTACAAGTTGGTTTTTCTGGTTTGGGAGTGGTTTGTGAGGGTTGATTTGGTCCTAGGAGGTTATATTTGTTTTGAAATGGAGGGCGGAGGTTAATTTTTTTTCAAATGGAGGGTGGCTCCCTGTTTTCACGGATTCAACCCCCTGTTTTCAGGAATTCTAGATTCATCGTGTATATGGCTCCCTGTTTTCATGGATTCATGGTGTATATGGCTCCCTGGCTCCATGTTTTCATGAATTCATCCTTTATGGTAAATAAATAAAACCTCTTTTTATACTTACTCCAAAGTTATGGTAAATAAATAAGAATAAATAAACTAGAGGTATGGTAAATAAATAAAACATTTTTTTATATTTAGTCCATAACCCTCTTTCTATTCAAGAAGGCTCAAAAAAGAGGTTTTATTTAAGTGAATCCTATGAGCCAAATACCATATTTATAAAAGAGGTATGGTAAAATAATAAAAATATAAATAAACAAGGTATGGTAAATAAATAAAATATTTTTTTATATTTACTCCATAAGTCACCTTATATTTACATGCAAGAGTGTAAATAAATAAAAATATAAATAAAGTGGAGATATGGTAAATAAACAAAACCTCTTTTTATACTTACTCCAAACATATTATAAATAAATAAAAAATATAAATAAACTAGAGGTATGGTAAATAAATAAAACCTTGTTTTATATTTAGTCCGTAACCCTCTTTCTATTTAAGAAGGCTCAAAAAAGAGGTTTTATTTAAGTGAATCTATTTATAAAAGAGATATTAAATAAATGAAACCTCTTTTTATATTTAGTCCATAACCCTCTTCCTATTTAAGAAGGTTGAAAAAAGAGGTTTTATTTAAGTGAATTTATTTATAAAAGAGATATGGTAAATTAATAAAAGTATAAATAAACCAGAGATATGGTAAATAAATAAAACATTTTTTATATTTACTCCATAAGTCACCTTATCTTTACGAACAAGTAAGGATGTAAATAAATAAAAATATAAATAAAGTGGAGGTATGGTTAAAAAGAAAACCTCCTTTTTATACTTACTCCAAAGTTATGGTAAATAAATAAAAATATAAATAAACTAGAGGTATGGTAAATAAATAAAAGCTCTTTTTATATTTAGTTCACAACCCTCTTTCTATTTAAGAGGGCTAAAAACAAAGGTTGTATTTAATGAATCCTATGGACCAAATACCATATTTATAAAAGAGGTACGGTAAATTAACAAAAATATAAATAAACGAGAGGTATGGTAAATAAATAAAACATATTTTCTATATTTGCTCCATAAGTCACCTTATATTTGCGAACACGCAAGGGTGTATATAAAAAAAATATAAATAAAGTGTAGGTATGATAAATAAATAAAACCTCTTTTTATACTTACTCCAAAGGTATGGTAAATAAATAAAAATATAAATAAACTAGAGGTATGCTAAATAAATAAAACCTCTTTTTATATTTAGCCATAACCCTCTTTTTATTTAAGAAGGCTCAAAATAGAGGTTTTATTTAAGTGAATCTATTTATAAAAGAGGTATGGTAAATTAATAAAAATATAAATAAACGAGAGGTATGGTAAATAAATAAAACATTTTTTTTATATATTTACCCCATAAGTCACCTTATATTTAAGAAGACTAAAAAAATGCGTTATATTTAGGTGATACCTATGGGCCAAAACGTTATTAACCCTAATATTAGTATTAATAAAAAATTTGGTACATGGTATTGACCCATGGTATTCACACGGAATGTAGCCTATTTAAAGGGGGAATTAAACTAACATAGATCCATATTTACTCTGGATCTACTAAGCCCAGAGAGGGATAAAATATCATGACATGCAAACTAGCATAGAGTGAAAAAATATTTGATCCCTCTCCGGGCTTGGTAGATCAAGAGTAAAAATGGATATTGTAATTTAATGTCACTTAACCATTTTAACTTTGTTAAAATAAAAATCAATTATTAATTTTATTAATTTTTATAAATTAATAATAGTAGTTTTTAAGCTCCAGGTTTATGATAACCTGTGGTATTGACCCATGGTAATACATGGTATTCATGTGAGCATAGACTATTTAAAGGGGGGATTCTATCATCTTAGATCCATCTTAATTCCAGGTCTACCAAAGTGCTGAGAAGGATAAATAGATTTCATCCCCATGAAAGTGGTATATGTGGAGTTAAGATGGATATAGGTTGGATTTTATGATAATGAATATATTAAATAGACTTAGGAAATTATATTGTAAAAAACATCTTAAAGTGAATGGTTAAAGCTACATTTAGTCACTTCACAAAATTTGGTAAAAAATACCAATATCTCCATTAATATTGGCTTTTTTTATTTAACAAAAAAGTTTCAAAACAATGAAATATTATCAGTCTTTCCCCATCACCCTCTCAGAGAGAGATAGTCGTTGTCCAGATCTCCCACCATTTTTCAAATGTTCTCAATATGAAATCTTCATGAAAAAGTTGAGGTACTGATGTTGGATCAGTGGTTTGAAAAATATGCTGGTTTGTACAACCTTTCATTTTCTCTGTTATTCTTAGTTTGTCATAATGATCTGTAGGGATTGGGCCACTGCACCATATTGTCCTAAAAGGCTGAGATTGTGCACCAAAAAGGAAATTAATCCACATGTTACAACACTGTTAAAAAATGCAAGAGGTATGAAGGTAGTGAATTATGCTAATAAACAATTGAGATTGAGAGATGTAATTAAATTTTATTATTTAATTGAAAATTTTTAATTTAAATAATAATAAATCTACATTTATATATTTATATATTGATTGGAAGGCTTCAGTCACTTATTTCTATTAGATCCCCTTCATGCCTTTGGAATACCTACTACTTTCTTATATTATATAGTTGGGGCTTGCTACTTGTTGGCGTGTTGGGGTAAACAAACTTGATGTGTTTTTTTGATCTTGCAGTTGGAGTCTATGGAATAAGAAAGAAATTTGATAGCTTGACAAAAGTGGTAGAGAGAAGATTAATATCTCCTACCGTCACAGAACTGGTGGACAAGATCAACGCCTATCGTTAGATCCCCTTCAGGCCTTTGGAATACCTACTACTTTCTTATATTATACAGTTGGGGCTTGCTACTTGTTGGCGTGTTGGGGTAAACAAACTTGATGTGTTTTTTTGATTTCATAGTTGGAGTCTATGGAATAAGAAAGAAAGTTTATAGCTTGACAAAAGTGGTAGAGAAAAGATTAATCTCTCTTACCTTCACAGAATTGGTGGTCAAGATCAACACCTACCATTAGATCCCCTTTAGGCCTTTGGAATACCAACTACTTTCTTATATTATATAGTTGGGGCTTGCTACTTGTTGGCGTGTTGGGGCAAACAAACTTGATGTGTTTTTTTGATCTCGCAGTTTAAGTCTATGGAATAAGAAAGAAATTTGATAGCTTGACAAAAGTGGTAGAGAAAAAATTAATCTCTCCTACCTTCTCAGAATTGGTGGTCAAGATCAACACCTACAAGAAATTTGTTGTGGAATATTACCAAAACTAATAGAAGGATATGAAACAGTGTAGAGTAAGAAACTTGACAAACACGACTATTGAAACATTGTTTGTAGGAAGAGAATTTTTTTTTTTTCTCCAAACATTTATGTTAGTATATTACAGTTTAATGAATATGTTTTCCTATTATCATATATGGTTTCATACTTTAACAAAACATATGTCAAGACTTCACAATGTTTTATTATTCAGTGAAATATTTGCCAAGGTCTTACAAGATTTTATAATTTAGTGAAAGATTCACCATGACTTTGCAAGATAATATAATCTGGTGAGAGATTCACCAAAAAAATTATATATACATATTATATTATTGATAAAATCGCCTCCCATTTTTCCTATGTATCATGGGGATTCGCCCATTTATTATACATATAAATTTAGGGTGGTTCTTAAAATTTTCCCTGGGTGTGAAGATTAAATTATTCATTCTTTACTTGGGATGTAATCATAAGATATAAAGAATAGAAAGGAGGCATGCAGTACTTTGATAATAAAATCAATAATTTATCAAATGTGTTTAATTTCATAAGAATAGAATTAAGTGCATTATGAAAAAGGAATGAATAAAATAATCCAAATAACTAAGTACACATTTATAATTATATGAATGTAAGATGCAAAATCATAGGTAATCATGATGTGTGTCATTGTTCTAGTTGAGAAATAGGTACAATGGAAGGCAAACATTGCAAATCATCTCATTAAAAAAGGCTTGGGTTGGCCCTATAGGCTAGTAAGCCAATGCAAAGTGGTAGAAGAACTTACATTATGCATAAAGAATAAATTAATAATGCAAAACAAGTTAAATTATTAATAAAGAATCTAGAGTTTTCTTATTTTCAAATAGGAAAAAAATATATATGAAACCATACAAGAAAGTGTTTGACCCTAGGAACAAAGGCCATGTAGTGCATACATAAATTAGAAGAAACTATAAGGTATATAAATAACAATAGAAGTGAAAATATAGCATAGCACAATACAACAAGTACTCAAAAAGGAGTCTTCTTCAGCATATATAACATTAATATTGGCACTTCTCAAGGATTTATATCAAGAAAATAGATGATAATAGCATAATTGAAGCAAAAGTATTCAAAATTATATACCCTTGTGGCTAAGAATTCAACCGCGATGGATGTCTTGGAAATGATTATTTTATAGAACTAATAAGCTCTATGGTTGATCTGATAATATGTGACGAGAGAAATAGATAAACAATTTTGTGACCTACTTGATTGAGGAAACTCAGGAACTAATTCCCTTGTGGATTACAAATTAAAATTTTAGATATTTGAATACCTTCAGTACTTGGAGCACAAACTGGGACCATTGAATAATTCTAAGAAAGAAAACATGAAAAAATCATATATACAGGAAAAAATTTAAGAGAAATTGCAATGGTCCTGAAAGGGGGAAATAAAATCTTGATTGGTAAACTTGAAGGATGAAATTATCCTAAGACATAGATGAAATATAAGGTAAAGAAATTGTAGCCAAGGGAAATGGTTGACAACATAATATCTTATGGAAAAGCGGATAGTCACATATATGAATGACCTGGTAAATATGTGATATATACATAGGACGAGATCGAATATCACCATAAATTGTAGAAAAACATCAATCACAAAATTAAGAAAGCATGTGGAATGATTGGAAATTATCAAGTTGGAAATAATAGTAATAATGGAATTTTACTTACCACAGGAAAATGGGAAAAAAACATGAAATCACCTAGGGATAGTACAAAAAAGAGGCAGAAACCATCATCCTTACACACAAATTGATAACAGTAAAATGAATCGAAGTTAAAATCAAGAGTGAAAACATGTGATCGCTCAAGTAGAATTGTAATAGACCCTTAAAAAGGCAAGGAAATCCCTCATTGGCATCAATATTAAGAATGAAATGGCATCAAAGTTATATGATATTAGAGATCATAGTTAGTGTTTCATTAGGAACTTCACAAATTATATTTTTGATGGAGAAAAACGACCATAAAAGGGTTTCATTGGAATGATGAAACTAGATAAACCAGGAATGTTGATTGAGTTTCCTAACAAAGTGGAAAATAAAATTGGGGTTGAATGGTGCCGCGAGAACCATAAATAAAAATCCATAAATTTAACCTCTATATGTTGATGTAATATATTTGTGTGTGTGTGTTAAGACAACTCGTGCATATAAAAATGGAAAGAGAAAAAACTCTGTGGTTATATACAAGAGTAAGATGCACAAAATATTCATAAATAAACTACAATGGGGACCCAAAAAAAAAAAATCAATTGACTGAGTTAAAGGAAAATAATTGATAACGGTAAAAAGGAAAAGATGTGTTATAGATATGTGAAGTTACATTTTCTTGTTTTGAACATTAAAATTGAGTTTGTAAAGATGCCCCTTAATTATCTTTGTGGTATTGTGGGTTCCTTATTTTTGATTCCTCATAATTTTTGGGATTATGGAAAGGTATGTAAAGTAGTGTCAAAAAATCATGATGGACTTGATTAAGTCCACCTTGGAGTGGAACTGACAATAATATAACAACCATGGAAGTTGCAAAGATAGTAGGTTGTCTTGCACTTAAGTATGTGTGATGGATGCATAGTTGATATGATGGTATCAAAATAATAACATAAAAGAGAATTCTACAAGTAGTCCTTCGAATTGTAATACCTCTATGTAAGTAGTATGAAATAAAATTGTAAATTCCATATCTTTAATTTCACATTAAGCAACGTCAATATCGCTAGCATAGCCATGAATAAAAGTAAAAAAGGACCTATTGCATTATTTTATGCTATATTGATGTTGCTAACATTCTTGAGTGCATGTGGATAGTTTCTTGGGTGTGGGTTACAAATATTTTACGGGATGTGTAAACAAAAATTTAAAGCACCTGTTCAACATGTGTGGAAAATGATAAGAATTGAGTGTGACTTGAACATGGTAGTAGAGTTACTCTGGAATTGTGTTGTTGCTCAAATCACAGTGCCATATAAATCACTTTAGTGTTAGGATATTCCGACACATAGGAAATAGTTAAGTACAACTTGGTCTAGTGTAGAGTTAGGTATAGAGTTAGGTAAAGTGTGTTTCTTTACCGTTGTACATTTTGTAACTTACAATCCGACGGTCACGATATGTAGTGATCCGACGGTTCATTCTCTCCTCAGTATTACCGACACTTGATCCGTGGCTTGACACCCGATTGGTCCATGAATTCTATTTAAAGTGCATGGAGGGTCATTTGTAGGGTAATCCGTGCATGAGAGAAACATATGTAAGTTTTCATTCTTTTATTAATAAATTGCCTGAAGTGGCCGCGTTGGCTCAGGCCGTGGACTGTTTCCCTCTTTGAGGGTTTTAACCATGTCAAAATACTGGTGTATTGATCTGCGATCTAGTTGTGAGCGGTGTCCTTTTGGTGTTCTGTCTAAGGAACTTACCCTGTAAATTCCTACATGGTATCAGAGCTATTTGAGGGCCGCGTCCGTTGGTGATCCAAATCTGAAGCCGGTAGAACTGCATCCGACTGCCGTTTCCTAGATCTATTGTTTCTGACTACTTTTGGGCCGAGAGGACTGCTCTGTTGTGTTCGGAGCATCTGTTCCAGTGAGGAACCCCTTTTGTTTCACGCGAAAAGGTTTTCGGTAGCCCTAGCTGCGTCATTTTTAAGATCTGGAGGTATACAGTGTTTATTTGCAGTTTACTATTATTTTCTCTCTGTTTATTTCGGTTTCGGTTTATTTAGATTTTTTTATTACCGGATCTATACCTTTCATTTCTGCGTATGCTCTTTGCCCTCCGACTTTGTGCGATTTGGGCAAATCAAAAACAGAAAGGAAGGATTTTTCTCATGCGTATGCTCTTTTCCCTGCGCCTTAGGGTGATCTCGGAAAATCAGAAACATTAAGGAAAATATTTAGTTTCCGGCCAAAGCTAACTTTGAGCCGCAAGGTTCATTTTTGAAAATATTTAGTTTTTCGGCTAAAGCTAACTTCGAGCCATAAGGTTCGTTTTCTTTGCATGTCCGTGTTGGGTTTTGTGTTTTTTGTTTTGTAGGGAAAAAGAGCTTTCTCAAAGCAAGCACGCAACCCAAGTCCCCCCCCCCCTCTCTTTCTCTCTCTCTCTCTCTCTCTCTCTCAAATTTTTTGTATAGATCAATTGGTTCAAAGCTATTTTAAGAGAGTAGAGGTCTTGGGTTCAAGTCTCCATTTTGTGGGGGCGGACTTTTTCATTTCCGCACATTCCCGCACTTCGTCAGCAACTTCAACAACTTTTTTTTCAAAAAGCCATAACTTCTTCATCCGGAAGCCTTTTTCAGAGCCGTTTTTTTTAAACCAGCCTAATTTTTCGAGATCTATCCATTGGAATACTTACTTTCAGCATCTTCAGCTTCAGTTTATGTTGAAATGGAAAGTCAATACCAAGTTACCCTTGACAGCACCAACTACTTCCAATGGTTGTCCTACATTGAGGATTTACTTAGAAGTAAAGGTCTCTACAGAATAGCCACAGGCCAAGAGAAGAAACCAAAGGATGAAGATAAGGTTGCAAAATGGGAAAATAGACAAGATCAAGCACGTGGTTTGATAGGGATGTCTATTTCTCCTGATCTTAGATTCCATATTGCAGAACTTGATACTCCTAATGAAGCATTGGAACAAATCACTAAAGTTTTTGGGATTAAAAATGAAATTAGAGCCCATCAGCTTGAAAATGAGTTGCTTACATTGGACCCTAATAATTTTTCTTGCATTGAAGATTTCTTGTCCAAGTTCAAGACCCTTAGATATCTCTTGGAAAGTGTTAAGGTTAAGAAAGAAGATAGTAATCTTATTTATTCCATCCTTACTAAGTTGGGACCAGCCTACTCTGTATTTGTTTCCACCTTCCATTCTACAAGGGAAGCCTTCATTTCTCAAGGAAAATACTATAAGCCTCCTTCCTTTGACTCTTTTTGTGATTCCTTAATAAGAGAACAAGAAAAACTCTTACACCTTGGTCTTCTTACTCTTGGAAACTCTTCCAAGAAAGCGTTAGATGCCCAGCAGCAACCAAATTCAAAGAATCCTAAGAAGTCATATCCTAAAAAGAATGGTCCTAAACCAAACAAGGGTCCTAAGCAAACTCAGCCTCAAAATGAAAGATCATTTCAGCAAAATGATAAGACCAATAAAAACAAATGGAAGAAGACTGACAGACATTGCAACTTTTGTAATCGAGATGGCCACTTAGAATCAAAATGCTTTAAAAAGATGGAAGCCTTGGAAGCAGCAATGAAGAAGCATAACATCCATTTGGGGCAATCTTCAACTTCAACTTCATCTTCAGGAATGGCACTTTTTGCATGTGGTTGTCAAGCATCTCGGTCTGGCTATGCATTAAATGTATCTTCTTCTTCTCATTCTCATGAGTGGCTCATTGATTCTGGAGCTTCTTATCACATGGCCAAAAACAAAGCCATGTTTTCTTCTTTAAATGATTGTAACACCAAAAATATATATGTTGGTGATGATAGATCTCTTAATGTTGTAGGGACTGGAACTGTTCATCTAGACAATGGTCAGTTTAATGATGTATTATGTGTTCCAACCTTATCCTGCAACCTTCTATCTGTATATCAGATAACTCATTCAGGTGAAGGTAAAATCGTTGAATTTTCACCTCATGATGTTGTAATCAAGGACTTAAAAGATCCTAAACAGATTTTGGCTACTGGCATTGCTGATGATTCTACAAGGTTGTATAAGTTTCACAACTTTGGGTCATCAAATCTTCCCTCAGTATTTGTTGCTCATAACGATGAAGTGAGCAAACTTTGGCATGAGCGATTTGGTCACTTAAACTATCGCTCCCTTCAGCATCTATGTAAAGAAAATATGGTGACAGGTCTTCCTATGGTATCTTGCAGAGATGGTGTTTGTTCCGGATGTGTACTCGGAAAACATCATCGGGACAGTTTTGAAAAACGTGCCTCTTGGCACGCCTCAGCCCCTTTACAGCTTGTGCATAGTGATTTATGTGGTCCACTTCCAGTTGTGTCATTCTCTGGTTGCAAGTATTTCTTAACTTTCATTGATGATTTCTCCAGACGCACTTGGGTATACTTCTTAAAACTCAAGAGTGAAGTATTTAACACTTTTTTGGCCTTCAAGGCCTTTGTTGAAAAACAATCTGGACATCAAATTCTTAAGTTAAGATCTGATAATGGCGGAGAATATGTTAAAAACACATTCATCAACTATTGCACTGAGAATGGAATTCAAATGCAACATACTGTTCCATATACTCCACAACAAAATGGTGTAGCTGAAAGGAAGAATCGCACCTTAAAGGAAATGGCTAATTGTATGCTGCAATCTAAAGGACTTGGTCTTAGTTTTTGGGCAGAAGCAATTAACTGTGCAAATTATATAATAAATCGCACTCCTACTAAGGTTCTAAATAATATCACTCCAGAAGAAGCATGGAGCTCAATCAAACCAGATGTAAGTCACTTTCGTGTTTTTGGAAGTGAAGCGTGGGCCCATATTCCAGATGAAAAGCATAAAGCTTTAGAACCTAAGAGTGAAAAATGTACTTTTGTTGGATATTCTGAAGATGTCAAAGGCTATAGACTTATTCCATTTAAGTCCAAAAATGTTATCATTAGAAGAGATGTAAAATTTGATGAAAATATATCGGCCTGCGAGCCTAGTCCGGCGGATGTGCCACCTCTCCCTATCTCTTCTACTTTTGAAAACATTTCTTCTTCAGATGATGAAAGTGAGGATGACAATCCTCCCCCACCATCTCAGGATCCTCCTTCAGCTCTTGAGCTTCCAAAATGGGTTCGTGCTACTCGAGATGCAACAGGTGATCTTGCCGGTGATCCTACAGATCAGCGACGCACACGTTCTCAGTTCGAGAGAGCCTCTTCTTCACTGGCTCAAGCTCCAGTAAATTATGATCCTGACACCTTTGCAGAAGCTTCAGGCCATCCAGATTGGGAAGCAGCTATGAATGAAGAATATCATTCATTATTGGCAAATGATACATGGGATCTTGTTCCTTTACCAAAGGGACGAAAACTTGTTAGATGCAAATGGGTTTACAGAACCAAGTATGGACCAGATGGGAAAGTTGATAAACATAAAGCTTGTCTTGTTGCTAAGGGCTTTTCACAGGTTGAAGGCATTGACTACACTGAAACCTTCTCCCCTGTTGCCAAAATGAACTCTATCCGCCTTGTTCTTTCCCTTGCTGCCTCTTTCAAATGGGAAGTCCATCAGATGGATGTTAAATCTGCCTTCTTGCATGGGGACTTGCATGAAGAAATCTATATGGAACAACCCATTGGATTCATACAAACAGACTCCAGCCTTGTATGTCGACTTAAGAAATCCCTTTATGGTCTCAAGCAAGCTCCTCGGGCTTGGTATGCCAAAATGGATAGCTTTCTTTTAGAATCTGGCTTTTCTAGGTGTCATTCTGACAATACTGTCTACACCAAGAAAGTGGGCATCTCTCTTATCATCCTTGTTCTTTATGTTGATGATCTTATCCTTACTGGTAGTGATCCCAACCTTATAAACCATGTGAAGTCTAGCCTCAAAAGGAAATTTGAAATGACAGACTTAGGACACTTACACTATTTTCTTAGTCTTCAAGTCTTGCAATCCAAGGAGGGTATTTCCCTTTCCCAGTCCAAGTATGCTTGTGATATTCTACGTCATTTTCACATGGAAGACTATAACCCAGCCCCTTCTCCCTTTCAGTCCGGAGTCAAACTCTCAGTCACTTGTACTTCTCCTGAAGTTGATGCTACCTTATACCGTCAACTTGTAGGAAAACTTTTGTATCTAACCCATACTCATCCTGACCTTTCCTTTGCTGTTGGCCTTGTTGCTCAGTTCATGCAAAACCCCCGTGAAAGTCATTGGAAAGCAGCTAAAAGAATACTTCGTTATGTTCGAGGTACAGTTCAGTTTGGGATTCATTACAGTGCCAAAGCAGCTCCTCTATTGGTTGGTTTCACTGATTCCGATTGGGCTGGTGACCCTGATGATCGGAAGTCTACTGCCGGTTATGTGTTCACTCTTGGTTCAGGACCTATTACATGGGCTTGCAAGAAACAGGGTGCCATTTCTCTTTCATCAGCAGAAGCAGAGTATCGTGGTGCCGTAGAAGCTAGTAAGGAAGCCTTGTGGCTTCGTCAGATCCTGTCAGAGTTTGGCATTCAGCAGCAACATCCGACTACACTTTGGTGTGATAATCAAAGTGCCATTCAGCTATGCAAAGATCCAGTCCAACATCAGCGCAGCAAACACATTGAACTGCACATGCACTTCATCAGAAAGCTCATTCATGACCATGTTCTTGAAGTGCAATATTGTTCAACAGATGATCAAGTTGCAGACATCTTCACAAAGGCTCTCACAGAGGCGAAGTTCACTAAACTTCGATTTATGGTTGGAGTTCAGGAAGTTGTCACTAAGGGGGGATAGGCTCTAGTGCCTCCTTCCTTCTCCTATTGTGTCATATTTGTAAATCCTTCAATCCTATCCCAAGTTGTTCTTAAGGGGGGATGTTAGGATATTCCGACACATAGGAAATAGTTAAGTACAACTTGGTCTAGTGTAGAGTTAGGTATAGAGTTAGGTAAAGTGTGTTTCTTTACCGTTGTACATTTTGTAACTTACAATCCGACGGTCACGATATGTAGTGATCCGACGGTTCATTCTCTCCTCGGTATTACCGACACTTGATCCGTGGCTTGACACTCGATTGGTCCATGAATTCTATTTAAAGCGCATGGAGGGTCATTTGTAGGGTAATCCGTGGATGAGAGAAACATATGTAAATTTTCATTCTTTTATTAATAAATTGTCTGAAGTGGCCGCGTTGGCTCAGGCCGTGCACTGTTTCCCTCTTTGAGGGTTTTAACCACGTCAAAATACTGGTGTATTGATCTGCGATCTAGTTGTGAGCGGTGTCCTTTTGGTGTTCTGTCTAAGGAACTTACCCTGTAAATTCCTACATTTAGAACTATGGAAACTATTATGAAAAAGAGAGAAATAAATGCAATATTCATTTCCTTTCCCTCTTTAGAAAAAATACAATTAACAAAACATGGAGGAGGGTATTCACTTCAACGGGGGGAGATGTAACACCCCTATGTCCTTCCTTTTAAACATTGACTATTTTTAAACATCAAACTATTATATGATTGAATGGCTATGGAAGACATGATGAGATTTATGATGATGATGTAATTATTTTATTATTATATAAATTAATAACTTAATTAATTGTAAATATTCATGAAAAATCACTAGCTATAGAAGACTTCTTTGTAGGTTAGAAAAAGTTATTGGTGGTCAAGTCTTCATGATGAACCTTCCCTAAAAGTCTTCTTAAAATCCCTAGGAGTGAAAAGAATAACATAATGGGAGAGAAAGATTATGTTAATTACTTAGTTGGAGAGAAACACTATGTTGGGTGGAATAAAGCACCATGGGAGAGAAAGGTGTGTTTTAAAGAAGAAGAAAAGAATATTTTTTTAGAAAAGAAAAACAAAAGGTCTAGGAAAAATGTTGGCAAACCTTAAAGGAGAACACTGCTAAAATATGCAGGGAAGAAAATATATAAAACAAACCGCCTAGGAATCAAAGGGGTTGTTGATTCTTGCAACAAGAAGATCTTAGCTCATGGGGAACTAGCAGAGGTAGTTCATGGTCAGGAGGAACATGTTCAGTTCCTAATTGTTTTCCAAGTAGTAGTTATAGTTAGATTTCAGATTTATGTTTATTATTGATGTCTAATGGTAAAGGGTATGTATGTTGTAGAATAATAGAAGAAGTGGGTAACATATACATTCTATATTTTTTAGTCCTGCATGCATAATACCCATATTCTCAAGTGTGTTAATTATAATTGTATGAAATCTTCTTTGTACATGCATGAAAAATAGATCATGTAATCATTGTTTATATATGATTTTATTTATGCATGAAACTACTTGAATATGCAAATGTTGGAAGTAGTATTCAAATAAATTTATCCATAAAATATCATACGATATACATATAAGATTTGTGAATTTAGTATTTTTTATGTAGACATAAGAATTAGATGAAGAAATTTGGTACATGTGCACTTAGATTTCCTTTGTTTCAATGTGTGTATGTGTAAAAAAGAGGAAAGAATGGATTTAAGTAGGTGATTTGATTAACTATGGAGATCAAGGGGTATATGATAAATATAAAGAAATTTATATCAAGGCAACATATGAGTCTATTATTTTCTTATTATTAATCCTATATTTTCCATGTAATAGATAATATCTAGATTAGTATATGGAGGAAAATATGAATGAAAAAGGTATATAGTTGGCTAAAAACGTAACTAAGAGGATTCATCTGTAATGATATACAGGTCATAAATTTTATTTATGAGTTATAAATTAGAAGATAGTTAAATTATCAGGTAGGGAAGCATGGAATAAGAAATGTTTCACTATAAATTCATAAAATTTAGAGAATGGATATGAGTCACATTTTGACTAATGGAAATTGGCTACAAGTAGTTAATAAATGGGAACATAAGAAATTCCATTGCAAAATTAAACTGTAATAAGATGCTACATTATCTGCAAGATTAAGTAAACATGTTTCCAGATGTTGATTTGTAGCATAAGCAATTTCAAGGAAGAATTATTTCCACGTTCTGTAACTCGAAACTTAATTCCTATATGCTTAACACATTGCCTAAGAATGATGTTAATAATTGTAATGACCTAGGTCGAGAAGAGGTTAGAAGTGGGTTAAGAAAATAATTATGTCTGATGATAGTTTAACCTCTATTGCATGGAAGTAAGAGAAATTAATGATAAATATATTACCTGAGTGCTAGGACAATTATTTCCTCTCATCTTGAGACCTGCATAATAATAGGAGGTAAGTGAGCGCTATCCAAGTCATAAGATCAATCGATAAAGCAATACATCAAAACAAAATGAAATTTCTCTAGCAATATTTGATAAACCCATGAAAGTAATAACCCAGAAACAATATTTCACTACAACCATCATGATTACAATGTCCACAACAGAGTCATCAACCCCATCGTGGTAGGTTACCTATGGGAAATAAAAACATTCCTTCCAATGAACGAACAAAATGTTGTATGAAACTAGAGAGCGGAAAATAAGGTTCACCTCGAATTGTACTTGAGAGGATATATGTCCATCTTACCTTTCCCAGAAGTGTTAAAACATAACAATGTAAATAGATGTATATCCCAATCGAATTATAGTGCTTGAATTCAAATATCAAATTCTAACCTAGGACTCTCACAATAGAGATCAGGGTTTACCACATGCCTCCCAAAAGGGAAAGTGGAAATGTCATAGACACCCTGGTTTAGAAAATACGAGTATCCTTGTATTAGAAAATGCATAGAAATATCTTAAAGGAAACACATAAACGTCAGGAAAAAAAGAGGCTTATTGGTAATCAAGAAAACTCCAAGTGCCATTTTAAAATTCGTCATGTATATAAAAATAAAGGAAATTTTCACCCATAGATATGGTCGTAGCCACATGAGGGTGATTTCTTAAGGACCCTAATAAAGAAACAACACATCCAACATATGTCTAGATAGAGGTGGGTAAATGAAAGAGAAGAGAACAATTAAAACTACGAAATTACATGTGTATTCATTGGAGCCATAATAAGTTAACCTTCATAAAAAATCTAAAATAAAGATCCAAGTCATAATTTATGAATTAGTAGTACAATATGGGAACGAATTTACCAGATGGGTCACTACACTCTCAAATATTTACCTTTGTGGAATTAGGAGGAAACCCCAAACTCAAACATGTCGTATTGGCCACTAGGGGGTTGTGATTTTTTCTAAATCTCACCATGAAATTATAAATATGGCTCAAGATATATAAAGGAAAATAAGTACAAGAAAATATATAAGAAATACTAAACCCTCTATTGATGCAAATCTTGTCTTTTTTCCTTGATATGATGAGCACCTTGATAGAAAAAGTGACAAGGGGAAGAGAGGCTAAATGGCCATCAAAAAATGGAACAAATGAAATTATGCCTCATAACCCAAGAGTAGCACTTAGTTGAGTGCCAAAAGAAAATGAAGGTAAAAGGTATAAAGGTCGACCAGGGTAAACTCTTAGTGTTTCTCTAAACCAAATCGCATCCCTTCAGTGAAACTGATTTGATCCCCACTGGTAAATGAATAAGTGCCATTGCTATACATGAATCACATGGCCATAGTTTCATGGACCACATTGGAAATGACAAGTATAATTGTACTCCAATACTAAACCCTACGCAATTCCATTATCCCACATATATGTTGTTATTCAATAGCACAAGTAGTAAAAGACTATAAAAAATTCAACAAGGCTATTGATTTAAATCGTAGCTAGACCCATATGTGTTCTATGATATGCACTAGAGACAAAGGTTGAGTGTTAATTCATATGTGCGCCATTGGTTATTGATCCCATAGGAGTACTATGTTTAACATGAAATAATATATTTATACCATCCAACCCAATACAATGAAGATGAAACCATTAAATAAAGATAAGGTATTTTACCTATAAAAGTCAAAGATTGAAACCCCATACTTCACTATTGAAGATACATGTAAGTTAAAATGGTATAACACACCTAAAAAGGATAACACTAGTAATTAAACATTGTCTAGAAATAAAAAATAAAAAAAATCAGTGTGGAACAAAGGTATTTGACATATGGTATTAGAGCTACAAGTTTAATATTGAGGCCTATGGGCCAAGTTGTAAGATAAGAACGATCTTCATCTAGATCAGACCTAGGTATTAATAGAAGAGGAAGTGTCACTTTCTACAACAAAAGTGTTGTAAGGGTAAAATAATTGAAAACTGGAACTAAAAAATAGTAAAATAATTCATAAATAGGTTGAGGAAGAGAGATATGTGTAATAATATGCTATTTATACAAATAGGATATGAGTGTTGTATTATTAGGAAATGTTAGGTATAAATTTTTAAAACTAATTGCGTTAAGAGTTCAACTGTATATTTTAAAGTACCCTAGTAGGGTGAGATGTAGCAAAAAAAGTAAATTCATAAGAGAGACAATAATAAATACACTGATCAATTAAATGGACTTAAAAAAATGTGATGAGTCTAGTGGATAAGATATGTGCTCGTGATATCTATCCTAAAAGGAGTAATGTATCTAGTGTTCATCCAACAGTTATACTGATAAAATTGAAAAATAAAGTACTAGTATATATATACCTGTTCATTTCTAAAGAAAAAGTAATACCATTATACGATAGATGAGAGATGTAATGAGTGTACTAAGATTCTCCAAAGATTATGCACTTGAATTTAGTGTCAACTCAATAGTGCAATAAAAATGTTACTCCATACACCAATTTTATATAAAAGAGAAACAAACCTTTAGGCCATCCTGAGCTTGTATCTAAAGTGAGTACATTATAATAACATAAGAGGTGATTTCATTCTTGGTGCGAAACGTAACGAGAGTATAAATAACAACTAAATAAAGGTTGTTACAGGGAAGGGGAAAAGGAACGGTACCCAACAAAGGTTAATGGAAAAGAAGGGGTATAAAATAAGTTTCTATAAACTAAAGTATCATTAGTATAAGCTAGAAATGGTTTAAGGCCTACTAATATATTCAAATTGTTAATGTAGTAGATTTTTGAATATGGAAGATAAGCATACAATGAGAATTTATTTTCTAACTACTTTGTTATACAAAACAATATATGGGCTTTGACAAGTTATTATGATTATATAAGGATTGTATGCCTTATAGCCAAGGGACTCATCTGAGAAAGATGATATTTTATATGTTAAATTCATGACCTATACAGAGAAATGATGTTAACCACAGATTGGTTGGGATAGAGAGATATGTGGGAAGAAACGCAAGAGTGATCGACAGTAAGTAGCCCATAGAAATGATGTGGCACACAAATTTCCTTGAAAACACACACACACACACACACACACACACACACACACACACACACATATATGTATATTTCTATAACATTGAATTATTATCAAGAATTTTATGTGCAAGTGTTAAAATAAAAACATATAGGGATGTTACACCTGTAGGTTTCCTGCATAATTTTGTCCAGTGAAGAAAGTGATGGCATGAGTTTGGTAATAAAGAATATTGTACAGGATCTAGAACCTATGTAGAATAAATACCTATTAAATATGCTATAGTAAGTGTAAAGATCAACTTTTTCATGCTTTTCTTGGGAGGGAACTATAAAATATAGAGTATGGAAAGGAGGAATATAGTACTCTAATAATAAAATCAATAATTTCTAAAATGTGTTAATCGCTTATGAATAAAATTAAGAATTTAATGGAAAAGGAATGCCAAAAAGAGTCCAAATAGTGAAGTAGACATTTATAATTGTATGGAACTAAGATGTCTAATCATAGGTAATCATGATGTGTATCATTTCTCTATTTGAGAAAGAGGCACAATGGAACAGAAACATTGAAAATCATCTCATTACAAAAGGATTGGGTAGGAAGTATAGGCTAGTAAGCTAGTGTAAAGTTGTAAAAGAACTTACATTATGAATATAGAATAAAGTAAGAATGAAAAATAACTTAAATTATTAGTCAAGAATACAGAGTGTTCTTACGTACATTTTTTTTTCAGACTAAGTTGTGCATTTATACTCTTGGGATTCAAATGGACATAAAAAATATGTTTGAAACCATAAAAGAAAGTTTTTGGTTGTAGGAACTAATGGCACGCAGTGCAAACATAAAATAGAACAAACTGTAAGGTACATAAATACCAATATAATTGCTAATATGGTGTAGCACAATCCGATAGGTAGTCCAAAAATATTCTTCTTTGATGTATTTAACATTAATGATGGCACATATGAAACATTTCTATCAAGAAAATAGATGCTAATAGCATAATTGAAGCACAAGTATTCAAAATGTTATACCCTTCTATCTAAGAATTAAAGTGACATGGATGTCTAGGACATGCTTGTTTTGCAGGACCAATAATATTTATGAATAATTTGATAATATGTGACCAAGGAAATAGATAAATAATTTTATGACCTTCTCAATTACGGAAACATAATAACTAATTCTCTTGTATATTAAAAATTCCAAGTTCAGATATTTGAATACCTTCAATAATAATTCGAGCACAGCTTCAATTATCCATATCGCAAAGGGGGAAAAGGAGCGATGGCGAGTCTTCGATCTCCTAGGGTTCCAGAACGAATAAGCTATGCCGCCGTCGTCCCCAGAGATCAGCCAGGCCCCGGATCTGCTTGGCGTCTGGATGTTGGGAACTCAAACTTCGATCCATCGGTTTGTTTTTCTCCCGATTTCACTGCTGGAAAGGTTATACAGGGCTCGGATCAGAGATTTCAACAGCAGAAGGAATTATCTTCCCTCTTGGAGCAGGCCGACACTTTTATGGTGGATCTGGGTTATCCTCCTCAAAACCCTGGGAGTTTCGCTTCAATACAACTTGATCATACACAGATTTGGGTATCTGAACAACCATGTGAGGGTGAACCAGTCCAACAAGGCAGAGATGTCTGCGCATGGTGGGTAAAGGTGCATCTGACGTCTCCTCTGTACCCACCCCGTCAGCTAAGGGACTATGGAAGCGGGGATCTTCGATCTGCGAGCACTGGTGCCGGCCTTGGAGCCAAACGATGGGCAGATGCGATCTCCCCGGTGGAGATTATGCCATGGCCAGGAAGTATTGCCTGCGCTGAAGGAGAAAAGAGCCGGCAGCCCACCCGTTGGCCCCCTCTTGGAAAGCTATGGGCACGATCCATCATTTCTTGGCAGCCCCTAAACGATTTACTCGAGATCCAAGTTTGGGGGCATCGGACGCAGGGTAAAATAAAATGTGCAGAGGCCGGAATAACTCGTCAACGACCAAATCAACAAATACACCCTGTTATACTCAGGCAAAAAGTTAAGGGCAGGCTGGAAATGGTCGCGGTGATGAGGGTAGAACAATATACGCTGCCACTTCCTCCCGATTGGCTCGATCCAGCAAAACGAGAACCCCACAAGCCTGATCCACTCAGCATGGAGGTCGATCTGGTCCAAATCTTCATAAAATCAACAGAGGGAAAACACCATTGCATGCGGATCAGTCAGAGAATGAGCATACAGGGTTTAAAAAAGGAAATCCAAGGTTATCTTGGAACCCCAATACAGTACCAAAATCTTATATATGCAGGATACAGTTTGCAGGACAAACAAACTCTCCTGCAATATGGCATCACTAAAGATTCAACCATTATCTTAAATCTCCGACTGCGTGGCGGGAGCACTGGAACCAGCTCTAAAAATACAGGTTCCTTTCGGGATGCTGTGAAAGGAAAAGAAAAAATGAAATACACTGAAGCACCACCATCAGAGGCCCCTGGACCCTACATTGTTGAACAAAAGCCAGAATCACCAATGCTACAAGTCGCTATGCCAGAGGTAACTAGTTTGCATTCTGATTTATGTAAATGTGCAGTTATTTGCAGATTTAATGGCTTTTGGCCAAAATCATATGCCTTGCACCAATGGATCTATACAACAGGGACATCAAGCTGTGAAATATACCTTTGTCCCAAAGGTTACTTCATAGTCAGATTCAACTCAGAACAAGAACGTGACAGCATTATCTATCAGGGGCCTTGGTTTTGGGGCAGTGTTGGCCTCTTCCTTACCCCCTGGTTCCTTGACTTTGACGCTAATACAATGAAGGTTTCATCGATGCCTGTATGGGTGAGGCTTCATGGTCTCCCCTTACACTTTTGGCATCACAAAGTACTAGCTGCCATTGGGGATTCCCTGGGGAAATTCCTAAAAACAGATGAACACAAAGTTATCAGAGGAATATTTACTTTTGCCAGAATATGTGTAGAAGTGGACCTGAGTCAAGGGCTCCCCGACCACATCAAGTTGAACTTTAATAACTCTCAATGGATACAACATCTCGACTATGAGAACACAGCGTTCCGGTGCAGGGGATGTATGCAAACAGGGCACCTTCAATATGACTGCCCTCTTGCTCGAAAGGACACCAGGAGAACCAAGAATCAGCAAAAAAAGCCCAAAGGCTGGCAGCACACTGAACCAGTTGAAGAAGAAGACACATACGTGGAGCCCACAGAGAATCAACCAGAACCCGATACTCTAATGAAACAGACATTTACACAGGAGGAGAATGCTCCAGCTACACATTCAGGGACTCACATTTCGGATCTGCAACGAGAGCCACAAATGGAAATCAGCGGCATCAAAAGAACACATGGATCAGAGGGCTCCGAATCTGACAAAGAACACCAACTAATCACCATGGAAAACCAGCTTGCCATCATCACACCCACTCCCGACACTGGCGGTTGGCGACGGGTGGAGAAGAAGAAGGGCAGAAAAGTTTAATCTAACTGAAATTCTTTTTCTTTTTCTCTATATCTTGTAGTTTCCTGTCACAACAGGAACAATTATTTGCAATTTTGTGATTTTCTTTACTCTGTTTGCTGCCTGGCTTTACAGGAACAGCTATCTGAATATGCATCATGCATCTACAAAATGTAATTTTATCATCATGAATAAAATTACGTTTTTTTCCTAGGGGAAAAAAAAAAATTCGAGCACATAGCGTGACTAATGAAGAATTCCAAAAAATAAAAGACAATATATATATATATATATATATATATATATATATATATATATATATATATATATATATATATATATATATATGAAAATATTTAAGAGAAAATTGTAATGTTATTCAAAAGGGAAATAATTTCTTGATTGGTAAACTTGAAGGAAAAAATGATCCTCAAACATATATGGAAGATAAGGTAAAGAAATTGTAACCAAGAGAATTGGTTGACAAGAGAATACCTTAGGGAAAGGTGGACAATCACATATATGGAAGCCCTACTAAATATGTGATATATACGTAGGACGGAATAGAATATTACCATAAATTGTCAAAAAAAAAAATCAATCACAAAAATAGGAAAGTAGGTAGAATAACTGGAGACTACCAAGTTGGAAATGACAGTGATAATGGAATTTTACATGTCACAAGAAAATATAAGAAAAAAAAAACATGAAAGCACCCAGAGGAATAAAAATCAGGCTTACACGGAAATGGATAAGAGTAAAATGAATCAAATATAAAATCAAGAGTGGAAACATGTAATCCCTAAGGTAGAATTGTAACATACCATAAAAATAAAAAATAAATCATTGATTGGCATCAATCTTAAGAATGAAATGGTATCAAAATTTTATGAGATTAGAGATCATTGTTGTTGTTTTGTTAGGAACTTCATAAATTCAATTTTTAATTAACCAAAATTACTATAAAAGGGATTGTTTGGAATGATTGAACTTGATAAATTGGAATGTTGATTGAATTTCCTGGAGTAGCCTAACACAGTGGAAAAGAAAATTAGGTTTGAATGGTGCTACAAAACTATGAAGGAAAATCCATAAATTTAACTTTTATTTGTTGATATGTTGTTTTAATATGTGTGTGTGTGTGTGTGAATATGTCAAAATCAATGAAAATAATTATACAAACATGTGTGTTAGTACATCCCACGCATATACAAACGCAAAGGGAAAATACTACATGGTTATATACAAGAGTAAGATGGATATAATATTCATAAATAACATACAATGTGGGCCAAATTGAAAAAAAAAACTCAAGAGAGCGAGTTAAGGAAAAATAACAGATAATGGTAAAGAGGAAAATAAGTGTTGTATATATGTGAAGTTACATTATGTTTTTTTGACTTTGAAGCTTGAGTATGTCAATATACCCCTTAACTATCTATGTGATATTATGGATTCTTTATTTTTGTTTCCTCATACTTTTATGGGATTATGGAAATGTATGAAAAGTAGTGTTTGATAACCATTATGAAATTGATTAAATCGGAGTAGAATTGATAATAATATAATAACCATGGAAGTTTCAAAGATAGTAGGTTGTCCTGCACTTACGTATGTATGAAAAATGTATATTTTATATGATGGTATCAAAATAAAAACATAAAACAAAATGTTGCAAGTTGTCCTTTGAATTGTATTACCTTTGTGTAAGTGTTATGAAAGGAAATTAGAAATTTGATATTTTTAATTTCATATTAAACAACATCCATCTCACTAACATAGTCGTGGATAAATGTACCAAAGGAGCTATTGTATTATGTGATGCTATACTTATGTTGCTAACATTGTTGAGTTCATGTGGATAGCTTGTTGGGTGTAGGTTAAAAATATTTTGCAGGATCTATAAACAAAAATGTAAGGAACCTATTCAGCATGTGTGGAAAATGCTAAGTAATGAGCATGACTTGAAGACAATAGTAGACTTATTCTGGAATTGAGCCATTTCTCAAAACGCAGTGCAATAGAAAGTGCTTTAGTACTATGAAAAATATTATGAAAAAATAAAAGAGAAAGAGAGAAAAGCAAGATGCATTTCCTATCTATCTTTTGGAAAGATGGAATTAAGGAAACACTGAGGATGGTGTTTACATCAACGGGAAAGATGTAACAACCATTTACCCTTCTTTTTAAACATTTATTTTTTTAGATAATGAACTATTATTGGATTGAATGGATATGGAAGCGATGATGAGATTTATGCAATGATGTAATTATTTTATTATTATTCAAACTCATATATAAACTTCTTGCAAATATTTAGGAAAGAGCACTAGAGTTTAGAAGACTTATTTCCAACTTAGAATTTTTTTTTGGTGGTTAAGTCCACATGATGGACCTTCCATAAAATTCTCATAAAAATCCATAGGAGGAAAAAAAAAACTTAACATAATGGGAGAGAAATATATTACTAATCACTTAGTTGGAGAGAAATACTAAGTGGCGTGGAATAAAGAACTATGGGAGAGAAAGGTGTGCTTTAAAGAAAAATAAAATATATTTTTTGAAAAAATAAAACAAAGGGCTTAGGAAAAAGGTTGGAATACCTAAAAGAAAGATGCTCCTAAAATATGCTTACAAGAAAATATATACAACAAACCACCTAGGAATCAAAGGGGTTGTTGGTTCTTGTAGCAAGAACATCTTAGCTCAGTGAGAACTAGCATAGGTAGCTCATGGTCGAGAGGAATGTGTTAAGTTCTTCAATGTTATCCAAGGAGCAACTATAGTTATATTTCTATTTGTTTTTATAATTGATGTCGATTGGTAAATGGATATGTGTGCTGTAGAATAGTAGAAGAAGTGGATACCGTATACATCGTATATTTTTTAGTCCTGCACGCATAGTAGAAATATTCTCAAGTCTGTTAATTATAACTATATAAAATTTTCTTTGTACATGTATGAAAAATAGGTCAAGTAACCATTGTTTATATATGACTTTCTTTATGCATGAAAGTACTAGAATATGCAAAAATTGGAAGAAGTATTCAAATAAATTCTACATAAAAGATCATATGAGATACGTATAATATTTGTGAATTTAGTATTGTTTATGTAGACATAAGAATCATAGGAAAGAATATGGTAGATGCACACTTATATTTCATTCTCTTTGATGTGCATATGGGTCTAAAAGAGGAAAGAATGGATTCAACTAGTTGAGAGGACTAACTATAGATATTAGGGAGTATATGATTAATATTAAAGAACTTTAGATCAAGGCAACATATGAGTCTATTCTTAGCTTCTTATTAATCTTGTATTTTCCATGTAACCAATAATACCAATATTGGTAGTTGGAGGAAAAGATGCATGAAAAAGATATATAGTTGGTTAAAAATGTAACTAAGAGGAGTCTATTATAATCATATATAGGTTAAAATTTTTCTCTATGAGATATAAATCAAAAGAGAGTTAAATTATCAAGTAAGGAAACATGGAATAAGAAATAATTCGATGTAAATTCATAAAATTTAAAGTATGTATATGCATCGCATTTTCATTAATGGAAATTCATTTTAAGCGGTTAAGAAATGAGAACTTAAACCAAAAAAATGTCATAGAGAAAGTAACAACTGAGGTGAGTAAATCGATAGTAGGTTAGAGTCGTTCCCTGGCTAGGAGGGGGTTATACAAAAAAAACACAAGACTATACATTCCATAAAAACAGAAAACTCTATCGATAAATCCATAGTGTGTAATTTAAGTAGATACATTCACAATAATGAATTTTCCTTATTGGTCAATAGAAGTAAAAGAAGTTTGCCATGAACTGAGTATATAAACTACAATTAAACTATTATTTATTCAGCTAATTTCGACCATAAAAAAAAAATCAAATATTTCATAGAACCATAATTGGGACAAACCTTCATTTTAGGAAGAAAGTAAGAATCAGAGTCCAATATGTCTCATATTAAGAGAATGGAATAATTTAAAATCGTTTAAACAAGAACTTCCATAATATGATAGGGAAAACACAAATTTCGGCAAAGTCAAAATGATTTTACGGTCGAGTCTCACCACTAATTACAAGTAAAACATTTTAAGCTTAAAGTTAACAAAATAGAATCCCTCCTACAATGAGTTCCATTGCAAAATTAAATGTAATGAGACGATACATTATCTACAAGATAAAGTGAACATGTTGCAATGTGTTGACCTCTAGCATACACAATTGAAAAGAATAATTACTCTAGCATTGTGAAACTAGAAACCTAATGCTTATGTGCTTAACACGGCGCTTATGCATGATGTTCATACTTGTAATGACCCAAATCAAGAAGAGGTTAGAACTAGGTTGAGATATATATATATATATATATATATATATATATATATATACACATATATATATATATATATATATATATATATATATATACATATATATATATATATACATATATATATATATATATATATACATATATATATATATATATATACATATATATATATATATATATATATATATATATATATATATATATATATATATATATATATATATATATATACATATATATATATATATATCATATATATATATATATATATATATATATATATATATATATATATATATATATATATATATATATATATATATATATATATATATATATATATATATATATCTAACCCGAGCATTAAGATGATTGTTCCTCTCATCTCGAGACCTGCATAATAATAGGAGATAAGTGAGTGTTAGCCAAATCATAAGCGTAGTTGATAAAGAAATACAACCAAACAAAATGAAATTTCTTTGGCAATATTTGATAGACCCATGAAAGCAATAACACGAAAGAGATATTTTACTGCAACCCTTATGATTATAATGTCCATAACAAAGTCATCACCCCCACCATGACAAGTTACCCTCACCTGAAGTGAAAAGAGGGTTTGAGAAATAATGGTATTCCTTCCGACGAATGGAGACAATAGTGTAAGAAATTGGAGAGGAGGAAATAACATGGACATGAAATCATGCTAAATAGGACATATGTCCATCTTACACTTTCCATAAGGGTTAACCCTTAACAAAGAAAATAAAATTTATAGCCAATCCAATTAGAGTGCTCAAATTCAAATATCAAATTCTAACTTGAGCCTTTGGCAACAGAGGCTGGGGTTTACATCATTCCTCCAAAAAGGGAAAAGGAGTGATTTCGCATCCACCCTAGTTTAGAGAATATTAGTATCCTTGTATAAGGAAAGGCATATAAATATCTTAAATAAAATCTAGAAACATCAGGAACAAAGAGGATTAGGAGTAGTCAAGAAAACTCTAAGTGTTAATTTAAAAACCATCCTGTAAAGAAGAATAAAGGAAATTGTCACCTAGATAGATGGTCATAGCCACGCGAGGGTGATTCTTTAAAAACCCTAATAAAGAAACCACGCATGGAGTTTACGTGCAGATATAGGTGGGCTAAATGAAAGAGAAGAGAAAAATTAAACCCACGAAATTACCTGTGTTAATTGGAGACAAAACAAGTTATCCTTGATTAAAAATTTGAAATCAAATTAAGGGTTGTAAGATATAAGTCGTAGTCTATGAACTCGCAATACAATTTGGGAATGAATTTACTAGATGGGTCACTACACTCTAAAAAGTTAACCTTTGTGGAAGGAGGAGGAAACCCCAAACGAAGGATACCCCAAACTCAAACATGTAGTCTTAGCCACCAGGGGGTTATGATTCTTTTATGAATCTCACCATGAAATTAGCAATACAAGTATTGATTTGCAATACACCCAAATATAGTTAAAGACAGTGGTAAAATAGAAAACGGAAAAGGGCAAGAAATAAGAGAAAATATAGAAGAAATAGTAGACCTCATGTCGATGTGAGCCTCGTATTTTCTCCTTGAGATGACCTTGACAGCGAAAGTTATAAGTGTAAGAAAGGCCAAATGGACATATAAAAATGAAACAAATGCAGTGATGTCTTAGAATCCTAAAGCGACACTCTATTGACTGCCAAAAGCAAAAGAAAGTTGAATGTACAAAGGGTCACTAGAGTAAATTGTTAGGGTTTATCAAAAAAAAATCTCAGCCCTTGGGTGTACCCCATTTGATCCCCATCGTTGAATGAATAAGTACCATGTTTGTTGGGTCCCTATAATACTAGTGATTACCCCATTACTATTGTAGTTGTACCACTTATTAATATTGTTGTGCCCCTATAATCCCCATATTGTTATTACTGTGCCCCATAGAATCCCTCTATTGTTATTTCTGTGGCTTTATATTATTATTGTTAGGTCGGCTGGGTTATATTGTGACTCCTTGTACTCCTATATATAGAAAGGAGGTTTTGTCATTTGAATCATCCAAGAATTGTTCATTTATGTAATGTAAAGGAGGTTTCCCCCTCAAAGAGGCTGAATTCTAAGTCGTTGATCTATCTTTTCTATCTTTTTCTTGAGTTGGTTTCATAACATTTGGTATCAGAGCTTTGGATTCTAGGGTTTCGCTGCTCCAAACAAGTCATCGTGGAATTTTCACTAGAGCTTTCTTTCAACGACGTTTCAGAAGCTAAAAAAAAAACCCATTTGAGAAGACGTCGCGCTGAATCTCAGGTTCGAATTTCAGAGCTTTTCACGCTATATTTGCAGAGATATGATCTGAGGAAGTTGGTCTTTTTGTAGACTCCTGAATTACATTCGAAACAGGTGACCTTGGGAAAATCGTCATAAATTTCTCTCTGAGCATCGGATTGAAATTTCGTAAGAAGCTACAGAAAGAGGACGGACTTTATATCTTTTTAGAGCCAAAGGTCGAAACAGGGACACGTGGAACGTCGTACAAGTTTTCTCTACTAAACTAGTCTATAATTAGGTCACTGTGGGAGATTTGACATAACTCTTCCTTGGAGAACCCAATTGGGATCAGATTGGTGGCATTGGAAAGAGGACACATATGGCTACTATAGGTCGCAATTTCAGAACTGGATGATCAGAAATTACAAAGATACATCAGAGGCAATATCGAGCTCCTACAAAGTGAAAAAAAGGTGTGTAGATTTTTTTTAATTTTTGCTTAAGCTTGGTTTGAAAAATTATTTTGAAGGAATTTAAAGGGCATAGTAGAGAATTGTTATCAGTAACTGATTCCCAGAGGAAAGAAAATGCAAACACCTAGTAAGAAACCTGAAAGCAGTAGCATGACTCATGAAGAAGAGGAAGAAATGCTACATGATATATCAAAATTACAAGACCAAGTGCAACAAATGTCAGTCTCACAAAAGCTAACAGAAGCTAAGATAAATGGCATGGAAATCTAAGATCAAGGGCATGGAAGTTAAGATGAATGGCATGGAAGCTAATATGGACGATTGGAAGACAGATTTGAAGACAAACATGGAAGAATTGAAGATAAATATGAATAAGTTGCTACAAGAAATGGTCACTAATGGTGAAAGGGTAGTAAAGGAAACTCATGATGAGAACAAAAGAAATGTTAATCATGATTCCATAGACCCTAATGTTGGATCGAAGACCCACCATATTCCAAAAATCGATATGAGGAAGTTTGATGGCAAGGATCTCACAACATGGATATTACAGATGGAGCAATTTTTTGATCTCAATAATGTGCAAAACACACAAAAGGTACGTATTGCAACTTTATATTTGGAACCAAATCAGTTTGTATGGTATCAATGGCTTTGCTCTTGTAAAAAAATTATCACTTGGGCTATTTTTATGGAAGAATTGACAGCACAATATGAGGATACAAAAAGCAACACTTTTTTTAGCCAATTGATAAGTCTCAAACAAAAGGGTTCAATAATGGAGCATATTGAGGAGTTCCAAAAATTGAACATAAGGGTAAAAAATATTCCAAAGGAGCATAGGATTGATGTGTTCATAGGGACTTTAAAGGATAATATCCAACATGATGTTCGCCTTTGGGAACCTGATTCATTAGAGAAGGCATTCAGGTTAGCAGAGAAAATGGAAAGCAAAATTATGGCAACCAGGAAGCACACCACTCACAACTATAAAGATGGAAGTGTTGTTGCCACTAGTCTTCCACAACCTATAAGGTTGACACCACAACAATTGGAAGAAAAAAGAGCAAAAGGGCTTTGTTACAGTTGTGATAGAAAATACACTAAAGGTCATAAGTGTGCTGAGAAGAAATTATTCTACATAGATTGTGAAGAGGAAGAAGAAAAGGAGCAAGAAAGGTCAAAAGAAGAGGATATACTCCAGGAACAAAGCCTAGATAAAGAAGAAATGAATCCGACCATATCTTGTAATGCATTGGCGAGAATTATCACTCCTCAAACCATCAAGATAGAAGGACAAATCAAGAAGAAAAAGGTAATAGTGTTCATTGATTCAGGAAGTACCCACAATTTTATTCATTGTAAGGTAGCAAAAGAATTGAATTGCTTCTTATATCCAGCACCAGAGTGTCAAGTGATGGTTGCAAATGGAGGAACAATAAATTGCTCTGGAAAGTGCCATAATATCAAGCTATCCATGGGAGAATATGTATTGACTAGCCCAATGCTTTCCATTCCAATGGGAGGTGCTGATGTTGTACTAGGAGTCCAATGGCTACAATCCTTTGGTACAATAGCTTTTAATTTTCAAGAACTTTTCATGAAATTTTCTGTGGAAGGAAAGGAAGTTGAATTAAGGGGTATTACAGGGAAACCAGGAAAGATAATCAGCTCTAACAGTATGACAAAGCTTCTAAAAAAGGAACAAAGAGGTGTAATTGCACAATTATGTTTGCTAGATGTTTCCACATTGGAATCATCTATTTCTCCAGATCTCCAAAAAGTCTTGGACAATCATTCCAAGGTATTTGAGACTCCCAAAGGTCTCCCACCTATTTGATCATGATCATGCTATTCATCTGAATCCAGGAAGTGTTCCTCCAAACATCAGGCCGTACAGATATCCCTATGCCCAAAAGAGTGAAATTGAACATATGGTTGCAAAAATGCTAGAGGTTGGTATAATTCAACTGAGTCAAAGTTCTTTCTCTGCTCCAGTAATATTGGTGCACAAGAAGGATGGATCATGGCGCATGTTTCCGGATTATAGGGAGCTCAACAAGCTCACTATTAAAGATAAGTTTCCCATTCCTGTCATTGATGAATTACTGGATGAATTGCATGGATCAATTTACTTCACCAAGTTGGATCTTCGTTCAGGATATCATCAAATCAGAATGAAGACTGAAGACATTCCGAAAACAACATTTAGAACTCATGAGGGTCATTATGAATTTTTGGTCATGCCTTTTGGCCTTACCAATGCACCTTCAACATTTCAAGGTTTGATGAATTCAATTTTCAAACCATTCCTTAGAAAATTTGTGTTAGTATTTTTTGATGACATACTAATCTACAACAAGTCTTGGAAGGATCATGTTGAACATGTTGACAGGGTGCTACAACTATTGGAGGAGAAACAATTATATGCAAAAAGATCCAAATGTTTCTTTGGAGTAAAAGAGGTGGAATATCTGGGTCATATCGTATCTCATGAAGGAGTTAAGGTAGACCCTAGCAAAATTAAAACCATTAAGGAATGGAAAATTCCCACATCCATAAAGCATCTGCGAGGATTTCTCGGGTTGACAGGGTATTATCGCAAGTTTGTTAAGAATTATGGGAGAATAGCAGCACCTCTAACAACATTATTGAAGAAAGATGCATTTTCATGGACTCCAGAAGCAACAAAGGCATTCGAACATCTTAAAGAGGCAATGTGCCAAGCACTGGTCTTAGCTACACCAGACTTCACAAAAACCTTTATTGTGGAATGTGATGCTTTAGGAAATGGAATTGGTGTTGTTTTAATGCAAGATGAAAGACCCATTTCTTTTGAAAGTCGTCCAATCAAGGGAAAGTTTTTACACAAAGCTATTTATGAGAAAGAAATGTTGGCAATACTCCATGCACTTAAGAAATGGCGACCCTACCTAATGGGAAGACACTTCAAGGTAAAAACGGATCATGATAGCCTTAAATACTTTTTAGAACAAAGATTATCCTCTGAAGAGCAACAAAAGTGGGTCACAAAGATGTTGGGTTATGACTTTGAAATCATCTACAAAAAGGGAAGCAAAATGTGGTGGTAGATGCACTCTCAAGAAAGGATGAGGATGTGGAAGCATTGTTGTGCGCCATTTCTATTATCCAACCAGATTGGATAAATGAAGCAAGGGAGGAATGGAAGAATGACGAAGAAGTGTGGCCACTTATTCGAAAGTTACAACAAGATTCCAGTGTGTCTGATACATTTAGCTGGAAAAATGATTCGTTATGGTACAAATATCGCTTATACCTCTGTAAGAATTCCTAGCTAAAACAAAATATTCTTATGGAATTGCACACTTCTCCCTTAGGAGGGCACTCAAGATTTTTAAAAACTTACCACAGGGTTAAGAAGGAATTTTTTTTAGATGGCCTTAAATTAGATATTCAAAAGTTTGTGGCGGAATGTTTGGTTTGCCAACAAAATAAAGTTGAAACAATTAAGACATCAGGTCTATTACAACCTTTATCCATTCCAAGCCAATGTTGGGAAGAGGTTTCAGTGGATTTTATCACGAGTTTACCCAACTCTGAGGGAAAGAGTGTCATCATGGTGGTAATTGGAAGACTTACCAAGTATGCACACTTTTGTGCATTATCACACCCATTTAAAGCCAGTACAGTTTCTACCGCATTTATGGAAACAATTCAAAAGCTACATGGAAACCCAAAGATTATTCTAAGTGACAGAGATCCCATTTTCACTGGAAATTTTTGGACAGAATTATTTTCTTGTCTTGGTACTCAGTTACCTCATACCTCATCTTGTCATCCTCAATCTGATGGGCAAACTGAGATAGTAAACAAATGTTTGGAAGGATATGTTCGTTGCTTTGTATCTGGTAAACAGACATAATGGGTCAAATGGTTGCCTCTGGCTGAATGGTGGTATAACACTTCCTTCCATACAACAACAAAAATGGCCCCATTTATGGCACTTTATGGGTATCAGCCACCATCCATCACACCATATTTAAGAGAAAATTCTAAGGTTCAAGCAGTGGAACATCACAACGAACATCGACAACAAGTCCTCCAACTCTTAAAAGATAACCTCGTGTTGGCACAGAATAGAATGAAACAACAGGCATATCAACATCGTAGCGAAAGAAGTTTTGATGTAGGTGATTGGGTATTCCTACGGCTACAACCATATAAGCAAATGTCCCTCAAGAAAGCTAAGAAGGGTAATAAATTATCACCAAAGTATTATGGTCCATACAAGGTGTTGCAAAATATTGGTACTATGGCATACAAATTGGAGCTTCCTGCAGCTTCTCGATTGCACCCAGTTTTCCATGTTTCATGTTTAAAGAAGGTTATAGGCGACAAGCTCCCAGTTCAAACAATATTGCTAGAACTTGACGAGGAAGGAAAAATTATATTAGAACTCGAAGCAATCACAGAAACAAGAACTCGACAGCTACGAAATCGATCAATTTCGGAGTATCTTATCAAATGGAAGAACTTATCCGTTGAAGATTCCACATGGGAGGATAAGAATTTTATACAAAAGCATCCAGAACTTCTCAAGCGTTGAGGACAACACTTTTTTGAACGAGAGGGGCATGTTGGGTCCCTATAATACTAGTGATTACCCCGTTACTATTGTAGTTGTACCCCTTATTAATATTGTCGTGTCCTTATTATCCCCATATTGCTATTACTGTGCCCCATAGAATCCCTCTATTGTTATTTTTGTGGCTTTATATTATTATTGTTAGGTCGGCTGGGTTATATTGTGACTCCTTATACTCCTATATATAGAAAGGAGGTTTTTTCATTTGAATCATCCAAGAATTGTTCATTTATGTAATGTAAAGGAGGTTGCCCCCTCGAAGAGGCTGAATTCTAAGTTGTTGATCTATCTTTTCTATCTTTTTCTTGAGCTGGTTTCATAACAATGTTAGACATGAATCACATTGGAAGAGCCATGTGGATCACATTGGAAGTGACAAGTGTAATCGTACACTAGTATTAAACCCTCAGAAATTCCATTATTCCACATATACACTATTATTGAAGAGCGCGAGTAATAAAAGAGTAGAACAAAGTCAACAAGGATATTGATTTGAATCATAGCTAGACCTAGACATGTTCTATGATATGCGTTAGAGACAAAGTTTGAGTGTCAACTCATATGTGTGACATGGGTTATCAATCCCAAAGATGTACTTTGGTTAAGATGAAATAATATATTTATACCATCTAGCTCGATAAAATGAAGATGAAACCATTAAATAAAGATAAGGTATTTTACCTATATAAATCATAGAAGAAAACCCTATACTTCTTTATTAGAGCGACATGAAAGTTAAAATGGTATAGCACACCTGAAAAAGATAGCACTAGTAACTAGACATTGCCTAAAACAAGAAAACAACAAAAACGACACGGAAGAGAGCTACATGACAATCTATCCCTTGTGCTAACATTTAGATGTTTACACTCATTGACAACCATTACAACATCTCCTCTATGCTAAACTATAAAGGTTAAGCCTATGATACTTTCAATACAATTTTACACATTGAATCTAAATGCAACTAATTTTGGGCCTTTTAGGTGTTAGGGTGTGGTAGAGGACCTCCATTCTTATTTTTTGGAAGATTATGAATTTCTTCAAAATGCATGCTCTATATACTATTATTACTCAAAATGTTCAAAAATTGAGATTGACCTCCCTACAATCTTGCCAAAAGATCAAAGATTATGAATTTCTTGAAATTGCATTCCTTATATGTTATTATTACTTGAAATGTTTGAAAGTGAGATTTATTGTTCCCTTCAAAATACATTATAATTAATAAATTTAACTAATTTACTTAAAAATAATTCTAAAATAATTTACATGATTTATAAATTATTTGAAATTGCATAAAAAATAACTATTATAATAACATGAAATCATTAACTAAATAAAATATATATTGAAAAAAACATAAATACCAAACATTAAAAAAATTACATAATAAACTACAATATTAGTAAAATTTATACCCTTATACATTTCCACATATTATTATGAATATGGAGATTGATTCTTTATCCACACATTTTTAACGTTTGAGATGAATATTACCCACGTGTTTGGAAGACAATAAATTTATCATATATTACTCTTAAATAATATAATTGGACATAATTTCTTTATTATTTGTGTGTAATTTAGTTATTTTGTATCATTTCATTATACTTCTTTATCAATGGTATTTATTAAATTTAATTAAATTTAATTTCAAATATTAAAAGAAAAAGTAAAGTATAGAAAATATAATTTTTCATAATTATTAAATTATAGATAATACAAAAATATAATTTTATAATAAAAATATAAATTGTAAACAAAAGAAATGAAAATAAAAGTAAGTTATTTTACATTACTTTTGGTAGTCACTAACTTGTTATCTCTTAGATCAACAACTCGACACCAATATTGATGGATGTTGTGAAGCTTTTGACCAATGTACTTGGCTAGATCTAAATACAAAGGCAAAATACTAGGGTTTTAGCATAAATTAGTAGTTTTTGCCACTTAAGCATCTCTTAGCTTAGTGAATTCAGCCAAAGGAGTTGGAGGTAGTTGGAAAAGGTAGGGTGCCAATTTGTATGATGTTGTAACTCTGAAATCTTGGGGTTTAACTCTCAGAGAAATTTTTTTAGTTGTCAAGTGCCTATACGATATAGAGAATAATTTCACCAATGTCATATAAATTATCAGTCTGGCTCGATTTTTTGTTTTTCAAAACCATAATGTTACAAACCATGTGGGTATTAAACACCCTTTTGCCCTAGGTTTTGATCTACACTAAGAAAAGATGCGCTTTCAATCGTAGGATTCTCCTTGCATCTATGATGAGGATATTACCTCAAATTAGATGAATTTTATGGTGTTTGTGATACCTATCTCACGGAGATGTTTTTGCTTACAGTTCAAAGGTGCATATTTGGTATCTTCATTCCATGTTAGAATATAGGACTAGCTCGGAATCCCCGTTGGTTATTTTTGGCTCCTTGATGGAGGTAGGTACCTTCAAGACAAGAAATGACTAAATGATTACATCATATCCATGGAAGAACTAGTTTATTTAGTCTCAATATTACAAGGGATAGCCAAAGGTTAGGGTGCATCCACATATTCCCAACCTAAATACTTCAAGGATCCCGTAAAGCTAAGGCTTTCACCTCAAAACCCCAAATACCTCTTAGGTTCAGAATTTGTTGTAGATCAGGCCGAAGACACTCCTCTTGAAGTGGATGATCTTGTAGCCAACTTGGCTTCTGCATATTATAGATGATAGTGCTTATTTTTCGATTTAATGGATTTGGTCCTTCGATCTTTTCACTTCAAGACTAGGTGAATCAAAATTGGTCTTCACTTACAAAATTGTAATTTACTCGAAAGAATCCTTCTGGTATTTTTCAGAAATGTAGAAGACCATTAGAAAGTGTTTGATCAAGGTTTTTTGTTTTGAGGAGAAGTTGGGCTTTCATTTCAAACATGGTTTCCAAATTTTAGTCCTCTCTCTATGACATATATGGCCACTCCAGGTTGGGAAAGGATACCAAACCTACCCATTAATTTTCTTCTACTGGACATCTTAGTCGAATCCATTAAAACAGACAATGAAATGCTTGAGAAGGGAATTTTCACATTTGCACACATATGTGTGGAACTATATCTCACTAAAGGGTTTCCAGATAAAACCCTCCTTAAGTGGATGGATAGAGTTTATTTGCAGTCGGTGGACTATGAGAACACTACCTTTCGATGTAGGAGATGTCAATAGTGTGGTAACCTTCAGAGTCTCTATATTTTTCCTCAAAGAACTTCCCCCAACCTAAATCTAAGGAAAAATAATCTCGGTTGGCAACAACCAAATGAAACAAAAGGAACTAGGAATCCTACCAAGTCACTTCTAGTAAATCCGCTCAACAACATATAGAGTCAGTCAATTCATTAATTGCAGAAGTCCTAATCTCGACTAAAAACATAAGAGACTTCGACATAATTTCGGATTCCTTGAAGAGCAGGCACAAATGTTCCCATGAATCATATTACGCGCTTAATTATAAGGAAGCAAAAAATATTAAAGAACCCCTAGTCATGGAAGTGTCACAAGGAAATGCAATCTTTGTACCTCATTCATCTGTTCTTGATAACTCTTTGGAATAGATTGATATCCATAAAGGAAACAGAAAACCTATGATAAATTATAGGTAGTAGATGATCCATGAAAGATGAGATGATATAGTTTTTTATTTTGAGGCAATACAAATCAACTTACAAAAAATAAGTCATTTTAATTAGTATGTTATTTTTCTATGAAACAAAAAAAATATTTAGATTTTCAATATTTTAAAAGAAAAAATTGAAAGAGAAAAATATTTTGAAAATATGTATATTTAGGAACATTTGTAAAAGGAAAAGGGTATACACATTAAAACTTTCAATATTTTTATTATTTTATCTTAATTTATGTTTTCAATTTTTGAAAATGTGAAACTTAAAAGTTGCTGGAAACATTTAGATTAAAAAGGTAGGCTAAAAAACACCTTACATGAATATATGAGAACCAATATTATAATTAATTCTATTTTTCCATTATATTTTTTTTTGTAAGCTAACATGGTACCGCTCATATTAAATCAAGTTAAAGCCTATACAGATATACAGTGGCCTGAACCCACCCCGAAGGGAAACCGGGTCTGTTGGCCATCTTAAGTTTTTAATTGCCATCCAGAAACAAAATTTATTGAGTCTACTTGTCCATGCTAAATAAACTACACATTCAAAAAGACTATCACTGTTTCCTATCTGCATTATGAAATATAACAAAAGGGAGAGCATGCTCTCAGCTTCCTAACTAAGGAGACGATTAACATATCTTGAAAAATCAGTCTGCCATGGCGCCGGCTGATAATCTTCCTCCTTTGCTTCAGGAGTAAGCTTCTTTAACTATTGTTGTATCTCATCAAGCTTGCTATCCTGCATCAGAAGGGTTATCTGGAGATTGTTCATCTCTTTCTTCAGGTTTGGGATGCCTTGGGCCAATTCTGCCATCTCCATAGCCACCTGTTCCATAGCTTTTGCTAGCAACCTCTTCATTACCCAATACACATGGAGAGCCTACTTGTACAGGGACATACGTCCTCTAGTATTTCCTGGGTCTGGCAGCAGATACTCCCAGTCTTCCATTTCAGTTTCTGACTGTTCCTGGGTCGCCTCCTCCTCCAACTGCTGGATTATCTTCCTAATATCTGCATGTGTTTCTTTACTATACGCCCTCTCCGCATACTGAACCTGTCGCTTCATCGTCTTCCTACCTCGTCTTTTTCCTGCCGGTGGAGGGAAGCTCCGCTCTTGGTTTCCCGCTTGACGTCTTCTCCCTCTTCCTCTATGACCCCTTCCACGTCCTGCGCCAACTTTGTTGCCCTCCTTTACCGTACTTCCCTGACCAATTGCGCTTGAGGGGGATCCCATACAGTCTTCCTCTTCTCTCCCTCTGGCTTTCTTTTCTCTAATGTCTGCCTCTTCTAGTTGCATGTCCTCCAAAGGTATCCCTTCCCCCTTCCATTCCTCCTTTTCTACATTTGACTGTCCTGTTCTGGGTTGTGCGCCTCCTCCATGCCCACCTGGTTCTGTTCCTTTTCTTCCCAGGAGTCTACCGTATTGCCTTCGGTCCCCGAAGGTCTTCCTCCCCTGCTCTCAACCGTCGCAGTCTTCCTCATTCTTCTCTCTGTTATCTTGCACTTAGTTTTTCTAGGGACGGGAGGTCGACCCCGCTGTTGTTCTCTCTCTGCTTTACCTCTTTCTCTGGTTTCCACCTTCTTACCCTTGTCTCCGCTCACACCGAGGGCGTTAACTGCATACCTGCCCTTATGCCTCCACCCGTATCTGCTTCCTTTCCCTTGCCTCCCTTCCTTGTGCTGCTGCACCGCCTTCCTCTGTCGCCTGCATTTGCCATAATAGCCCACTCCTCCTCGGCTTACCTTCGTGCGAGCTGACCCTTGTCCCATCACTAGAGCATCGTCACTACCACCACCTTTGGCCTTCATAGTTCCCTCTCCGCTGTTGTTTGTAATTATGCCCAGTCTGCCAACCATCTTGTCCACCTGCAATGCTCTCCTTGTGCAAGGTGGCTTATCATAGCCCCCCCTTGTCCTTTCATTAATCTCCCGTTTCGCCGCCTTAGTCACCCCGATCGGGGATCCTTGGTACTTATTTTTATCAATCTGTGGATTCATTACTATCCTGAGTGATTATTAGGTTGAGAGTCTCCCATCCAGGTTTGTTCATGACTATTGGCCAGATGCTATCCACCTTTCCTTCCTGTTCTTTGCATCCCCAATTTGCCAGGAAGTCTGCTGCTTTATTTCCATCTCGCTTAACATGACTAATAATTTTGTATTCAATACGTTTCAGTATGTTTGCCAAGTCTTGAATTATCCCTGCCGTCCTCCAGCTCTTAGCAACCTGTTCCCAGTTCCTTCCATTGTTGAGATTCCTAAGCATTTCAATTACTATCTGCGAGTCACCTTCGATCTCCAGGTTCATGTATCCATTTCTTATTGCTATTTTAATACCTTGGTATACAGCCATCATCTCTGCTTCGTTGTTGGTCATTATGCCTCCTCTGTCTGCGTACACCCATCTGGTGCGACCCTTATTGTCTCTGAAGATACCACCAAAACCTGCAGGTCCTGGGTTTCCTTTAGAAGCCCCGTCAAAATTCAATTTAATGAAGTTTTCCCCTGGATATCTGAACTGCGCATGGCTCTGTATCTGCGGTCTTTGGTGTCTTTCCTTCTGGGGGTACATCATGTTGTAATCTATATTAAGGTTGGCTAAGATTCGTCCCTCCTCAGGATTTGTCTTCCAATCCTCCTCCTCCCAGGTCTCAGCCAGAACAGTTTCTCTTATTAATTTTTGTGTTTTTTCCCAAATCTTTTCTGGTGGATTGTTTTTGTCCTGGAATATCCTTTGATTTCGCTCTTTCCACAGAAGCCAGATGACGAAACCTACAGCTAAACTCCATGTTCTCCTTACTACAGAGCATGAAAATTGACCCTTTCCCCATTGAAATATGGTCTGCTTTATATCCATAGGGTCCCTATTAGATTTTCCAAAGAGGTTCCTGACCTCATCCCATTGATGCTGGGCAAAGGGGCAGGAGTTCAGGAGGTGTTCCTGAGTCTCATTCTCCTTTTTACATAGGCTGCATCTGGGGGGACCCTGGAAGCCTCTTTTCTGTAACTTGTCCCACGTCAGGATTCTTCCTTTCCCTACTAGCCATGCAAACACTGTTACTTTCGGCCACCACTTATTCCTCCATATTTGTTTCCAATCTAAGGCTTCCTCTTCTCCTTCTTGTCGAGTGGCTAAATAGTAAGCTTCTTTGACTGTAAAGGTTCCTCTTGTAGATTTTCCCCATCTGAGAATATCTGGTCCCATTCTATTTTTAATTCTTCTTGAATCCATCTCTTTTATCAGTATCTCTTTCTGGTCTCGATCGATATTATCGTCCCATTCTTCAGGTTTCCTCCAGATTCGCCAGGTCTCATCCAGCTCTTCTTCTTTCCAGTAATCTTTAACAACCTTTAATCCCTCCATTACTGCCTTCTGATAAGTGTTTTGCAGAACTTGAATATCAGCCATTCTATCCCTTTGTTGCCATGCCTCCTCCCAAAATTTAGCTATACTTCCGTTCCTGATTTCCCAGAAGGCATATTTGCTTATAATATCTCTGTTCTGGCTCGCTAGGTCCCAGATTGAAGATCCTTTTGGGACCTCTTCCACTCTGAGGATACCTTCTGTTGTTGAGGGCATGTTATACTTTTGAGTCCATATTTGTTTCCATATGTCATTTCCTCCCCTCATCCACCTCCACCATAGCTTTGCCCCTAGAACTTGGTTTAAAATGCCCGGGTCCCTGAGACCAAGTCCTCCTTTATCTTTTTGTTTGGATATACCTTTCCACGACACTAGGGCCCATTTTTTTTCCTGTTTGGGACCTCCCCATATGAATTTTCCAAATATTTCCTTCATTTTTGCGCAAACTCCTTTGGGGGCTGCCATCACCGATAGAGGATATATTGGAATGGCCTGGAGAATTGATTTCAGGAGCACAAGTCTTCCTGCTATATTTAGTGATCGGAAGGACCAATTCTCAAGTCTGTTCTTGAGTTTGTCTATTGTTTGATGCCAATTTTCTATTCTTATAGGGTTTAGAGCTAGTTGATTTCCCAGATACTTTGTTGGTAGCTCTCCAGATCTAAAGCCCAACGTTCTGGTCAAGTGGGCTTTGATCGGCTCTGGGGTGTTGAAGATAAATGTGCATGATTTGTCTTTATTGATTTCCATCCCCGAGGCTTCCATGAACAGATCCAAAATCCTTTTCACTCTCTTCACTTCCTTTAGGGAGACCTCATAGAAGAGCATGATATTGTCTATGAACTACTGGTGGGTGATAGTGTTATAGACATTTTTTTTCCCTACAACCCCAAGCATGAAATGTCCATAAACCAAGGGCTCCTAAGTCCCTAAAAGTGTTGTTCTAACCCCTAAAGGAACAAGGTCAACAGATTACAGCTTCTCCCAGAAGTTCTCCATGAAAAACTACTCAGAATTGGTCAAAACAGGATCATTGCAGCTGTTCCACTGGCTAGGTGCGTTGCATCTCACCCAAATACACTGTGGGGGTGCGTTGCATTTCAAAAGTACCTTCTGTGGGGTGCGATGGGTGAGAAATGAAAAATGGCAGTGTCATTACGCGAGGTGGAGAGGCGATGGAAGCTTCCAGAATCTTCTCCTATGACACTTGCCTCACTGAATTCAACCAAGGATGAGTAAGAGACCCTCAGTCTCCAAGTGGAAGCTAGAACTGTCAGAGAGAAGACACTAATCAAATCACAAGCTGACTCATCCCCCTTACAGATATCTATATATGGATCCCTCATCCCAGAGATCTAGGGGCTGGAATTTGCATATTGTAAGGAATTGTTGTTGGTTTCTAGAGACAAAACATCAGATTGTTGGGTGATCTAAGCTTTGTTTGAGGTGAAGAGGGGCTTCTTTGCTGGGAGGTTGATGCTGGGTCAGAACAACCGGTTGTAACTCCTCCTGGATCTTTTCTTGTTTTATCAATAAAAGCTATTTGAGTTTTCCTCCATGCTTTTGTATCATTGATGCTTGTTACATTTGTATGGTCAATTTACATCTGATCCTAGATTGTTTATGAATATAGATCCATGTATTTGTATAGTGCTATGCTTCTGTGATCTTGCAGGTACTTTGTGAAGCTAGGTGTGCAAGGGAGCAAGTAGTTGGGGACCATCAAAGAAGAGAGTGATCGAATCAAGGGATTAGTGCAAGACAGAGGTTAGTCCTTCTATTCCTCTCTATCTATAATTCATAAAGGAAAAACATAAGTAGCTTTTCTCTGTTTGTTTCTAAGGCAGCTGTCACACCTTAGTGGGATAGAGCAGTTCTATATAGACACTTTTCCCTGTAACAAAATGGCGACTCCGCTGGGGAGATAATTAGTTTGTTTGTTTATCATTCTTTGTTGTCTATTTCATAAACTTACAAGTAGCATCCGAACTGAATTTGCCATATCAAATGTAAAGTAGACAACTGCTACTTTAATCCATCTACTGGATCTGTTTATGATTTAAACAACTGATTTACAAACTATCTGACTGCCCTTGTGATAGCTCTTAGATCCTCCTTAGATCTACCCCTGATTGTTGCATTACTGATTGCTTTTTACTCGGCCAAAAACTAAGAACTGAACTGCAAACTGTGACCCGAAGACTGAACAGAGTCTCGTTTCTGGCCCAGTGCAGGTACTGTTCAGAGATTCTAAATTTCAGCACACTTCCCGAGTGGGAAACCTGCATTGCATTTCAGATTCTCTGTGTTACAGGTGCGCTGATCAGACTAGCTCTGTGCAGTTGTGGTTTCTGTGGATCATTCTTTCCAGTTCTATTCCTGATTTTTGCTGCCTGTGATCAGTGTATGTCTGTTTGAAACCCCTTTTCCTTGCTGTTATTCTGCCTCCTTTGTACAAAAGAACTGTAGATGTTTTTGTGTGTTTGTTGAGTCGTTTACAGTTCTCCTTTGCAAAAGTAACATAGTCGTACTGTCGCCCTTTGATTTGAAACTGTCGCAAGTGTCGATTTCAATCGTAGGAAAGAGTTTGATTGCTGTTGATGGTTGATTATCCTGTTACTATTGCTTTTGGTCTGAATTTGTAATTTTCTAGTGTCAAGAACGAGTGTTCATTTCAAAATCGTAAGGTGTCGTAACCGTCTCCATTTTTTATTTCAAAAAGAAGCTTGTTTATATTTGTCGCTTGAAAAGAAATTTAGATTTGTGCATCAGCTTTCTTTTTAGCATCCATATACTAAGAAAGTTGAAAAAAAAATACATGCATGTGCATTTGCATATAGACAGTTTGTTTGGCTTGATTTAGGAAAGTGCATTTACAGTGTGCTCTTTGCTCTTTGTGAAAAGATTTTGTCTTTCTTTTCCCTAGTAGCTAGGATTTTCATTGCATAAAAGAGATAAAAAGTTTGTTTATCATCTTAGATTGCATTTTAGGAATTACATCTACATCTCGTGGTGAACCCGAAAGGCAAACTTCATAAACAAGATCAACTTAAAATAAATTCAATGAATCTAACAACGCTTTGGAACTTAACACACAACATTTATAGGTCTAGGCTAGAGACATATTCCGGCGTCGTAAAGCTTGGTAACTGTTGTTCTCTCTGATGGTTGGGTGATTCCTCCACTTTGAGACGATAAGTGCCAGTACGGACTTGTGCTCCCACGTACCGTCGAGTATATTTTGGGAGACCCCTATAGGCTTAAATCCTTTATCCATAGGAAGCCGTGTCTGCCTTCCTATCGATCGCAATGCACTGAACACAACATTCGGGAAGATTGACTGCCGTACCGTAAAAAGTATTCTGCAGTTTTGCGATTGGTTTGGTACTCCCTCTACCTAGACTTCCAGAGTAGTCCCTTTCGTTCCTTTTCAGACTCCTTAACGGAAAAGGTCCATCTGAGCACTTGTCACTTCAGGCTCATTAAAAATCGAAGGCGACTAGAGTCATCTTTTGTTTTTTCTGACTCTTAAAAACTGAAAAAACAAGTTGTGTCAAAGCATCTAAAATTTATTTTAAACGGAATATTCATTACCCCTTTCCTACGTTGATCTTGGGTTGAGAAAATGGAATCCACCGACCAAGGTATTCCCCTTGGAGGAAATCCTAGTCCCTTCTCCTCTTGGGGAGATGTTGGTGCACCCCATATGGCCACATTGTCGCTTCCAGGACTGACAATTGGTTTACCTGTATGGCTCTTCCCAACCTCTGTCGTTCAGAACACCACAATTCCTGAACAATCAAATCAGCAATTAGACGAGTCCAGAGTTACCCACCAACCTTCTACTTCCTCTAATTCTTCCTCTCCTCCTTCCTCTTCGCTTGATGGGGCTGGTAAAGCCAAAAGTCAAGTACCTAAGGAGAAGAAAGAAAAGAAGAAGAAAGAGAAGAAGAAGAAGGAGCCAAAAGCGAATGGGGGCAAACAAGTGTCGTCTAGCGAAAATCCACACACTGCACCGACCAGGCCTAAATCGCCATGTGTCATTTGTAAGGGAGACCACTATCACAGAGATTGTCCTTGTATCCCTCGGATCTTAAGGGACTGGTATCCTCGTATGCACAACCTGGTGTCGTCAACCTCTGGTGATCATGTTGAAAACACACCATCAACTAGTGACAGTGAAGCCCCAAGACAAAAAGGAAAATATAGATTTCCTTGTAAACTGTGCGAAGGCGATCATGCCGTCCACCATTGTCCCTTCTTAGACGAAGCTAAAAGAGTTTTGGACGATCGTCCGGTTTCACTGTTACGACTTCCTCTTGGATATAAAAAACTCTTGCCGAGTCCATCACTAGTTGAAAATCCGGCTGGCCCGCTTAGGTGTTCGGCCGAAACACCTATCATTGAAGATAAACCATTTGAATCCATACCAGACAAAAGTCAAAAGGTCGAGGCGGCAGTTGACCCGGTCTTGCCTTCAGAGGTTCCATCTTCAGATGATACAGTCACTGAAGAGAACAAGGATTACACCGTCCAAATTCTTTTCATAAGCACAGACACTAACGAACATGGGGGCAATTTACCCGTTCCTTTACCGCAGGAAGGAAGTTCGTCAGAGTCGTACCCAGCCGTCTATTCGGTCCCACCTCCAAGCAACCTAGTTGTCTCCTTCGACTGGAATCAACTAGGCAGACCCCATTTACCAGCTAGTGTACCATTCCAAATCATTGTTCAAATATACAGAATGGTTATGGCTAGTACCATCATAGATGAGGGGGCTTCTGTGAGTATCCTTTCCTCGACTACTTGGAAAGCACTTGGTTCGCCATCGCTTTTGCCTGAGATGAGAAATCTAACAGGTTTTGATAAAGGAACCAGTCGACCGTTAGGGAACCTTCCCAATGTGCCCATAACATTGAGAGGGAAAACCGTTCACATGAACGTAATGGTAGTTCAAGGACCCCTGGATTACAATCTACTCCTTGGACGAGACTATATTTATTGCATGAGATCCATTGTCTCATCACTCTTTAGAGTGATGTGTTTTCCGCACGAAGGAAGAGTGGTCAAGCTCGTAGACTAGCTTTCATTTCCCGGATCACACATAGCAAATAGTCATATACCATCCCTGAATGGTCTTTTCACACAAGAAATGTCTCAATCTCCAGTTCGTCCACCCGATGAGAGTGAGTGATTCGAGGGGACATGACTGAAACCCAGGGGGCATGCATCCTGGTCTGCTTCGGCAGGAAAAACTTCGGGTATAGGGTAGGTTTCCACGAGAGAATATGACCTCCGTACTCCCGTTCGTGATTGGAAGGGGGAGTTGGACTGGAACAAGATTCTCTTGTCAAAGTTATGTGAGGCGGCGAGCACCGCCGCTCACCTTTGTTTATCTCGGTAGACATCGCCAGAGAAGTGTTTTGTTTGCGTTGTGGATAGAACAATCTTTGGGTAACCTGTAAGAGGTAGGCCGCTCTCGGTAAAACAAATGTTTTAACGGACTAAAGAAGTGGTAACCTTGAAACTCTGTTTTATACCTGGGGGCATGCAAGCCTTTTGGCATGCAAGCGAAGAGCGACTATTTATTTTTAAAATTTTTAGGACCTCTAACCCTTTAAACTCGTAGGATTGGTCGTCTCCTAACTTGCATAAAGAAAGGATGTGGGGAAAAAATCAAAATATTGCCGTTTATATGAGACATTCTTATCACACGACTGGATTGATCGAGCAGTGTTACCGCAAGGTTCAAGCTCGTTAAAAAATAAACATAAGACATGAGCAAATGTTTCCACCCGTGTTTAAGCTCGTTAAAAAATGAACTATTCCCCGGTAAATAACCATCATGAATGTAGTACTTCAGCCGTTAAAACCTTGGTCGTGTTTGCACCGTCACCTCCACTTTTTCATTGGCCGATCATTCACCTCCATTTGATTGTTTACCCATTTTGAGGAACAGCTGCGAAGAGTGATTTCACTAGCCATCCTTGTGACACTGCCGTGATTGGAAAATTCCAAACCTTACTTGGAATCAGCTGCTACTCATTTTATCACTCGTTCCTCAAAAGACGAGTCTCCTTTAAGCTCTTTTCAACTGACTCGTAAAATATGAAAAGATTGCCGAGCCATTGGCCTCTCCAGCTCGTTAAAGGGACAGGAAGTGCTATCCCTCCTCTAGATTTTAATCTTTTTGGACCTGAGGGATTATTACACAAAAAGATCGAGCGCTTGTTTTGTTTGGCTCGTTAAAAGTATCGAAAATCCATCCCTTCTGTATTGTTTTATACTTTTTCGGACTTAAGGGATTAGATGATGAAAAAGGAATTTTGGAGTTACCTTTACGTTCCTTTTCAAACTCTCTAAAATTGAAAAGGACCGAGTTATCTTTGTCGTTAAACTCGTTAAAAAGATTAATAGCGACAAACTTGTCTATAGACGAGAACGAGTTTCACTATCGCTAGGCTCATTAAAACATAGCGATTGGTTTGCCCGAAGGGAAAATTATAGAACAAGCATATGTTATCCTCCTCAAGCTTGACAAAAATAAAGAGGTACTGGTCAGCAATGACTGGGGAAAAATTGGGAAGAAAACTCAAAGAAACTTTGTTGGTAGCAAGTCGCTCTTGAACATGACACTTCCGCTCCGTGTCCGAGTCAGGTTGGGTTGTTTCATTCGCCGGTCACATCACCATGGTCATGCCATACCATCCACATTTGGGGTTAATGCTACCAATCCATCACATCAGTGTCGCCGGTATGTTCAAGAGAAGTCATTATGAGAATTCACCTGTGTCTCACCCACTACCATACATTATACTCCATTCTTTCATGACCGCCACCCTGAACCGTATATCACCAGATCGTCCTCACCTCCATTAAAATCATTTGCTCCGTTCCGTGTCATTGATGTGGGATTCATTAAGGCCCTCCTGTGATAGATCACTTCTTGTCGACATCAGCTCATTATCCAAGAAGTTGATCTAGGAACACCCCATTCAGTACTTTGAAGCTTGCATGCCTCAATGGCAAGTTTCTCACTTCCGGCGACAGGTTTACATCAATGGCCTTCGACCGAAAGATTTTGCATGGTGTTTGACGCCAAGTCCTTTATTCACACCACGTGAATTGTACTGCAGTACCTTTAGGGTCATTATCATTATTGGCGATTCCTCTCGCGCTTGTTAACAGTTTACATCATTGACTGGTAATCAAGCGATGTCTTTCCATGTTCGACTTCAGAACATTTCTCACATGGATCAACTTGTACTTCGAGTGAAGATCAGACGAGATTGAAGACCCCAGATCTAGTTTCATCCATCTGGGCTGCGATATATATTCAGGGAAATAAAGACATTAAATGTACATCATTGCAGCACAGATAATCATCCTACCAAAAGGATGATGCTCTACCAGAATCATCAGTCTACACTCAGACGATTGTCTGTCTTATGTACATGAAAATGAATTTATAAAGCTGAGCATGGGAATGCCCGCCTCAGCTAGATCATGAAAATATTATGAAGATAATGTATTGTATTGTATCTTATTACAGGTCTCCTCCCAGCATTGAAAGAACTTCGAATCCTCATAATAAAGCATTTCACTCGACACCAAAAGGTTAACGGCCTCATACTTTAGGGGGCAACTGTTATAGACATATTTGTGCCCTACAACCCCAAGCATGAAATGTCCATAAACCAAGGGCTCCTAAGTCCCTAAAAGTGTTGTTCTAACCCCTAAAGGAACAAGGTCAACAGATTACAGCTTCTCCCAGAAGTTCTCCATGAAAAACTACTTAGAATTGGTCAAAACAGGATCATTGCAGCTGCTCCACTGGCTAGGTGCGTTGCATCTCACCCAAATACACTGTGAGGGTGCGTTGCATTTCAAAAGTCCCTTCTGTGGGGTGCGATGGTCGAGAAATGACAAATGGCAGTGTCATTCCGCGAGGTGGAGAGGCGATGGAAGCTTCCAGAATCTTCTCCTATGACACTTGCCTCACTGAATTCGACCAAGGATGAGTAAGAGACCCTCAGTCTCCAAGTGGAAGCTAGAACTGTCAGAGAGAAGACACTAATCAAATCACAAGCTGACTCATCCCCCTTACAGATATCTATATATGGATCCCTCATCCCAGAGATCCAGGGGCTGGAATTTGCATATTGTAAGGAATTGTTGTTGGTTTCTAGAGACAAAACATCAGATTGTTGGGTGATCTAAGCTTTGTTTGAGGTGAAGAGGGGCTTCTTTGCTGGGAGGTTGATGCTGGGTCAGAACAACCAGTTGTAACTCCTCCTCGATCTTTTCTTGTTTTATCAATAAAAGCTATTTGAGTTTTCCTCCATGCTTTTGTATCATTGATGCTTGTTACATTTGTATGGTCAATTTACATCTGATCCTAGATTGTTTATGAATATAGATCCATGTCTTTGTGTAGTGCTATGCTTCTGTGATCTTGCAGGTACTTTGTGAAGCTAGGCGTGCAAGGGAGCAAGTAGCTGGGGACCATCAAAGAAGAGAGTGATCGAATCAAGGGATTAGCACAAGACAGCTCGGTTAGTCCTTCTATTCCTCTCTATCTATAATTCATAAAGGAAAAACATAGGTAGCTTTTCTCTGTTTGTTTCTAAGGCAGCTGTCACACCTTAGTGGGATAGAGCAGTTCTATATAGACACTTTTCCCTGTAACAGATAGGCAAGTTGTTTCCCCATAACCTTAGTCCCTTGATCTTTCTTTCCCTCATCTCTTTTTTGAAGTATCTTCCCAGACCATCTGCCGCCATAATGAACAAGAAGGGAGATAAGGGATCACCCTGTCTTAATCCTCTAGTGGCGTTGAAAGTCGTAGTTGGCGTCCCATTCAGCAGAATAGAGAAGTTAGGCGTTGATATCATGTTGTAAATCCAGTCTATCCATCTGTTACTAAAACCAAATGCCCTGAGAGTTGCCTTGAGGAAGTTCCAGTTTAGGCGGTCGTAGGCTTTTGACAGATCCAGCTTTATCATCATTCCTCTCTCCTTTTTTTGTTTTAGAGAATGGATCACTTCCTGGGCTACTACCAGCCCATCTAGGATTTGTCTCCCCTCCACAAAACCAATTTGTTCCAGGGAGATTATGTTAGAAAGAATTGGCTTCAGTCTTTTAGCCATCAAGGTAGAAATAATTTTATAAATTACATTACAAAGGGCTATTGGGCGAAAACCTTGGGCGTTCTCAGATTTAGCCGATTTAGGAATAAGAGTAAACAGGGTAGAGTTGAGACTCGGCCATACCTTTTGCTGTCTACGAGACTCCTCTACCACCTCCAGAATATCTTGTCCCAGGAAATGCCAGCCTGCTTGATAAAATTCCGCCGTAAATCCATCCGGTCCTGGGGCTTTATTTTTCTTCATTCCTTTTACTATTTCCTCCACTTCTTCTAGCGTTGCTGCCCTCATCAAAGCTTTATTTTGGTCTTCAGTTATTATCTTGGGAATTTCATTGCAGATCCTTCCTATTGCCTCATCTCTATTGGCTCGTGGCTCTGTCAGCAAATCTCTGTGATACTCAACTAATACCTGTTCAATTCCTTCATGTTCTGTTATTCTTTGCCCTTCTTTGTTTAAAATAGAGAAGATTTTGTTCCTTTGCCTATGTTGAACCATGGCTTGGTGGAAGAACTTTGTGTTCCTTTCTCCATCGCGGAGCCAGTTTATCCTGGACTTTTGTCTCCATAGAATTTCTTCCTGTTTTCTCCGTTCCTCTACTTGACTAATCAGTATTCCTTCTTCTCTACTCTTCTCCTCATTTTGTCCTTCTGCTATAATTTTCTGTTGTAGCTCTTCCATTTTCCACTCTAATCTTTGCTTCTCCATTAAAATGTTCCCAAACTCTTCCTTGTTCCATTTTTTTATTTTCCCTTTGAGTTCCTTGAGCTTTAGCTGAAAGGTATGCATCTTACATCTCCCTCTTTGTTGACTCTGGGTCCACCATTCCTCTACCTTCGGCATGAACTGATTATTCCTGAGCCAGAAAGCCTCAAACCTGAATGGGCGTTTGTAGGGGTTCTTCTTAATATCTATCTCCAATCTAATAGGCCAATGGTCAGAGCCCATGGCAGGTAGAATCATTGCCTCTACGAAAACATCCCTGTTTAAGATCTGTTCTGATACTAAGAATCTATCCAATCTGGATGCTATTTGATTTCTGCCTCCCCTTCTATTGTTCCAAGTATGGACCCCATTTATCGTCGGAATATCTACCAATCTTTGCTCTGTTATCATTTCACTGAAAGCCTCCATGTCTTGGTCCGGTCTACTTATTCCTCCTCTCTTTTCTCCTAGGGTTTTAATCATATTAAAGTCTCCTCCTACAATCCACGAAATCCCAGGGAAGATCCTGCGGATAGTTTGCATGTTTTTAAGGAAATTTTTGCGTTCCCTTGGGATGTGTGGGCCATAGACTCCGGTGATGAGTATCCACTCAGATGACCCTATCATTCTGAATGAGCCTGAGAGGATTCGGGGGAGGCTGACCCAATTTTTGAATTGCACCTCCTCTGGGTTCCATAGGATTGCCAGTCCTCCCGCTGTGCCTGTCGCATCTTGACCCATGACTTCATAGTGTAACTTATATTTTCTCATTATCTCTTCTAATTTTTGAGAGTTGATCTTCATCTCTTGGATTATCATTATACTAGGTTTGTCTTTCTTCACCCTATCCTTCAGATACCTCTGTTTTCCTTTACTGTTGAGACCTCTGATGTTCCAGCTTGTGACAATCATTTATAACTTTTTGGATGGTTGTTGAAATACCTCTGAGAGAGGTATGACTCTACCTGAATTTACCAGAGTTTCCCCTACCACCTGAATAGTTTCGCTCATTGGCCGTCTTCCTCTTTTCCTACCTCCTTTGCCAGAACTGCCCGTTCCCATACTCTGTGTTCCCTGCGTTCCTGTTTGTTCCAGTTGACTTGTCAGAAGGGTTCCCTTCTTCTCCTTGTATTTCTGGAACATCTCTTTGTATAACTGTTTTTGCTCCTCCGGGATGAACCTCTCATCCAAGTTCTTCCAGTCCTGTAACAACCTTTTCATTACTCGCTCCTCATCATTTCCACTCTCCTTTTGAGGATCAATCTCCATCTGTGATTGTTCTATTGATATATCTGTGTTCCCCTCTATCCCTTCTTTTTCCATGTTTCCTTGGTTTGAGTCTGTCTCCTTTGTATCTTTGGTAGAATCCATAGGTTCTTCTGCGCTTTCTTCTTTTTCCATCTCTCCTTCTTCTTCCTGGAGTACATTGAACTTGTTTTGACATTCTACTGGCACTGTTTTGGCGGTTTGTGGCCTTCTTACCGTTTCTTTCCCGGACCTTCTTTTTATTGGGATTTCCTGGAAACCCTCCTCCACTCCTTCTGTGTCTTCTGTCCTTCTCCTTTCTGCTTCTGCTTTCCTTGATGTTTCCTCTGCAACGTTCAGTGGGCATTGTTTAAAGAGATGGCCATATTCATGGCACCTTCTACACCTGAAAGGTATATGTTCGTAATCCATCGGTTGCTGCCATACTTCATCATGGTATTCTAACTCTATGTACTCCGGCAGGGGTTCTGATATGTTCATGTATACACATATCCTAGCATAGGATGTGTATCTCCCTCTCTTTGTGGTCTCTGCTACTTTGACAAATGACCCTATTGTATTGCCTATTCCTTCCAGGATCTCGGGGTCCCAAAACTCTATTGGTAAACCAAACAATCTAACCCAGATGGGTGCTGCCAACATCTTTTCTTGATCTGGATTGTAACAGTCTTCCCAGTGCCTCATGAATAAACCAGCGTTATTCATGAAATACGGACCCCCTTCAAAGGTTCTTTCCTTGTCCTCTAGATTAGCAAATATCACTGTAAAAAAGCCCTTTGCCCCCAGCTTCAGATCTATATGTCCTTTCGGTTTCCATCTTTGTTGTATCCACTTCGCCAGGTCTTTTTCAGCCGGCCAGAACCCTACAAACTTACATATTAGGGCGTGGTCCCTCATGTAGCATCTATACTCTTCAAGTTTGTTGTTCGGGATCACAAACCTCGGCTTTTTCAGGGCTCTGGGAAGGCATCTGCCTCCTAATCTTGTTTGCCATTGGTTTCCCATCACCGACGCATCCCTACTGTCTTCCTTTGATTCTCTTCGTAGTCCGCTTCCACTTGCTTCTCCCGCCGTTACGTTCTTGTAGGAGGGGATCTCTCCCCTCCCTGGATCCCCTGCCATGGCTCCTTTCAGTTCCTCCTTGATTTATGAACCTACCCTTCTCTCTTTTGTGCTATTGTTGACTTGGTTGCATGCAGGATGCTCGTCCCCTGCCCTTATCTCGACTGTTGCTTCTCTTTCCGCCTCTCCGTTGTTAACCCTAATGCTTCAGAAACCCTCGCCAATTCCCTGAACTCGGCTCCCTTCACTCCATCCTCTTTCCCGTTTTCCATTTTTCCATTATATTTAATTAAACTAGCATGTCAAAAATAAACACAAAATTTCAAAATATTTTAATTAAATTACAATTGTGAACATTAAAAATATTAAAATAAGAAACTCAATTCACAATAATAATTAAAAATATTTTAATAATATATTTTTATTTTCTATATATACGTTTATTAGGTAATGTGAGAGGTGACAAGTTTTATTTGGAAGTTGAGTAACATCCAAAGGCATATAAATCATCAAAATTACTAAATTAGGTTTTGAATTAGTGACATTCCCATTATATACTGATTTAGCTTAACAAGACATATAAATCATCAAAATTGTTAGATTAAATTTTGAATTAGTGCCATTTCCAACATAGTGATTTAGCCTGATAAATTGTAGCCATCTATTTTATTCCTCATAATCTACTTTATTTCAAATTTTTAATTGAAATAAAATTTCTAAGTCTATATAAAAATTAAATAACATTTTAATTAATATGCAATTCCATCATTTAAAAAATAGAGATTATTCCTCATAATCTACTTTTATTTCAAATTTTTAATTGAAATAAAATTTCTAGATATATATAAAAATTAAATAACATTTTAATTAATATACAATTCCATCATTTAAAAAATAAAGATTATAAATATTAGAATAAAAAAGTTAGAACATGCAAACATAAGGCTTATCATAATTTTGAACTTACATATTTTACACTTGTACTATGGTGATGGTGATTATTATTTGATTTTTAGAAAGCAAAAATTTAAATCACTAACTTTTTAAGATTTTGTTTAATCATAAAAATATTTTACGCTTGTACAATGGTGATGGCGATTATTATTTGATCTTCAGAAAGTAGAAATTTAATAAAAAAATGCTCCCTATAATTTTGTAAACCGAACTTAAAACCAATATAAAAGAATTACATTCCTCACACATATATGAGTATACACATATATAAATATGAAGAAGATTTGGCCTCTCAAAGTTAGGGGTTGTAATTTGAATTAAAAAACACGTTGTACCATGATGATGAATAACTAAAACCAATACCATTTATTTGACCTTGAAAAGTTAAGAGAATCAGTAGAACTCTTTAATATTTTATATTTCTTAATTAAACCAAAGGTCCAAAATCACTGTATTTTGCGGCCCAAACTCAAAACCAACATAAATTAGATTATGTCCAACATATGTGAGTATTAAGAGGATTTGGCCTGTGAAATTTAGGGTTGGTAATTTGAATTGAAAGGCACTTTGTACGTTTCTACAATTAGAACTTATAGTCAAGGAGGTTTTGAAAATTTAGGGTTGGTAATTTGAATTGAAAGGCACTTTGTACGTTTCTACAATTAGAACTTATAGCCAAGTAGGTTTTGAAATCAGAGAGATGCACAGTATGTGAAATGCCAGGGCTGATGTTCAAACGAATTTCACAGTGAGCAACTCTATTACAACGACGGCAAGGAGGCCGGGTACGCCGGGTACGGCGAAAACACAGCACAAGGAAACGGGCACCTTGGAAAGCAGATGGAAGCGGCAATCCCGTATTGGACTGCGGTGCAGTACTAAAATATATACAATACATGGCAACCAAACATACCTTTACATTAGGGTTCAAACTGGTTGAACTACTTCTTGCAATCATAGACAGAGCAGAAAGCCTGCAAACAAGTCACCGCCAAAAGTATCGCTGCAGCTACCAGAGAAAGGAATTTCCACGACCCAAATATGTGTTTGTTCAGAAACTCCACCACAACAACATTCCATTTTCTGTTATAATGCTTGTTAATGTCCTTTATAACCTTGTCCAGATACGCAACTTTTGTGAGACGAACGCACTTACCCATGCTGTTCCACAGACTGGCAACATCTCCTTCGCTTTGGAGGTGGTTTGAAATAATTCCGCTCTCTTTCAGCAATCTAACATCTTCTTCGCTGTCGATCATCCCGTTCATGAAATCGGTGTATCGTGTGAAAACCAGCGCACCTGGAGCCGCAGAAGCTTCAAATGCCACCAGATTTCTCAGGATTACCTCTGCGTTGGCATCCAACCTTACTTTGGGGAGGTAAAGCGTCGCAGTCTTCTCATCAAATTGTATTGTGGTGAGGTCGCCGTCGGTAGGAACGAATTTGAGTCCCGCATAATGTAAATCTGCCACAGACGGAATAGCCAGTTCATCTCTCGTGGGCGGTATAAAATTAACAGAGGATTCTTTGCCCTTCTCCTCTATTTCTCCGTCTCCTCCGTCCTCCTCAGATTTGATTTCATCTTTATGGACAAAAACACCCGAGGGTTTCTTCAAGGCGCTGAGAACGGGTATATTCTCAATAATAGAAAAAAGACGTGAGAGCAACTCTGTCACAAATTTAATCGGACCTATCTTAATAGAGGAGAGAGTCTCCCAAAGCAAACTGAAGGCTTGTGTAACTCTTGACACGACCTCGGTATCAGGCGCATCGTTTCCTTCCTCGGTTAAACTTGGACTCTGATTGCTGGAAACAGGGACGACAGCGTAATACAGCACCTCGAGCACGTGCCCTTTTTCGTTTATATGGAGCTTTGAATCTTCAGGCAACTTGAAGATGAAAGGCGATAATTCTTGGCACACAAGCCGCAGCAGGCTGGATAGCCTCTCCTCTGCCTTGGCTTTAGAGCCCAACTGCAACTCCAAAAGTGTTTGCAAAAGAAAGAGCGGCAATTGATTTTCCAGCATCATGAGATCTCTGAAAATAGAGTTGTGGGTAGAACCGGTGCCAGTCGGATGTAAGACTCGTCCCAGATCCTTCACGTCCACGTCAGAGCTTTTGTCGGCATGTCTGACATAAAACTGCAAACACTCGAGAAGAAAGGCGGCGTCCAGGGCCATGATCCATGCCAAGGTTTCCTCATTATAGTCGACGAACTTGTGATAGCAGCTCCGGATTTGCCAATCGTGCTTCCTAAATTCCTCCACAACAACAGCTTCAAACTTGCGGCCGTTGATTCTTTTCTGAAATCTACGAGCGGCTGCCAGTTTGTAGCGCTCCATATGGTGGAGCTCTGATCGGCAGTGGTGATAGGGGCCGATAGAAACGGATTGAGGTGTGTACGCTTCGGGCTTCAGTGCCAATAACTCTTTGGGCACATTAAACACGGACGCACAGAACTCGTCCTCGTCTTCTTGATCTTCTTGCAGTATATGCAGGCTTTTCTTGATCTGAATAACCCAATCATTCTCATCGACCCTCACTTGAACGGTAGTGTTGGATTCCATGTTTCGAAGTCGGAGTAAGTAACCTATAATAAACGAAATGAGAAAACTAGAAAATATACCTCCGAGAGAGTTGAGGGACTGCGCGGCATTATATGGAACTCATCTGGTAGATAAATACAGAGGATGGAGGCCTTAGCCCGTAAGGCATCGTTTCCCCTGATCTTACAAAGTATCTTCCTGTGTGTCCTTGCCTACGACAGTCACCTGGACTTTGTTGCCAGGGTAGTGTACCAAAAGGTGCTGCTTTTTTGCAACGGAGTCCTTCAATTATATACGGACACGTTATACCTACACCTACCCTATGGATTTTATGGTAATGCTGTAGGTGGAAGGTTTTCTCTTTTTTATGTATATCGAGCTAAAATCAGTGAAATTACTATTACAATGAATATTAATTCATATCTTATTTAAAAAATACAATAATTAAACAATAATTATAATGACGAATGAATTTTTTCCTGCCAAGAGAGTCAAATTTATTTGTATTGCTTTTTTCTTAATTTAAAATTAAATTAAAATCATTGCCATTGAGAATCTGTCAGTTTCACAATTTCTTTTATAATTACTACCTTTATTTTCTATTGAGCCGTTAGATAATTAATTATTAGAATGATATGATAAACTTAACCTAATATTATATATTTTTTTCTTCGTAACTTTGATAATATTATTTTATAGTTAATTTTTCTGAAAAAATAAAAAATATTTTATATTATATTTTAATCTATTCTATATAATATTATATTTATACAGAAGGTGGTTTTATTATATTTATACATTTATACAGAAGGTGTTATATTTATACAGAAGGTGGTTTTATTATATTTATACGTTTATACAGGTGGTGTCTTCTTTTAAAATTAGTCAACTCAGTTTTTTTCTTCGTAAATTTGTTAATATTATCTTATAATTAATTTTTTCCGGAAAAGTAAAAATACTTTTATAAATTATTAATATTTTTAATCTATTCAATATAATATTATATTTATAGGCCTTGTTTATTTTTTCATCTCCTTTCCACATCTATTTTAAGAGCAGATTTTAATATATATATTCTTAAACCTATACCCGAATTTTTGTCACGTGGGAGCCAATTTAAACGCTGAATTTTCAGTTCCATATGATAAAAGTAAATGCCATAATGCGCATTTGCGTACATAGTATGAAAATAAGATAATTACTCTTGAATTACAGGTTATATAAAAATAGAGAGTAAGTTAATTGATTGATTGCATGATTGAGTGTTTGAGTGTTGAGTTAAGTGATAAACAATTTTGAGTATGTGATTGAATGTAGTTGCATGTCAAGATATTTTAGGCAGTTAGCTAGTTGAAAAAAGTTTAAATACTTTTCACCCAGTTCATTGTAATTATTATATTTTGTGTGATGAATAGAAAAGTAGCAGCTCATATTTTATATGTGAATTATGTTTTGCTTTCGCTGCTTTTCCAATAAAATGGTATCAGAGCAAGATTTGAGACAAAAAAATATTGGAGCTACAACGTTAAAAGCCGCATTACATTATGTGAGTTATAAGAAAATGGAAATTTTCTCCGTTGCCGAGCCTGTTTAGTTTGCACACAGCGTAGAAAGCTTATATGTTTTTGAAAAAGCAGCCGCAGCTACGATGAACACCCATCCCCTGTGCCATCGATGAAGTGAATAGAAGCTTGCAGGTGAATTGACACAGAAATAATACAGAGTTATGTTTCAAGGTCAAGAAGTTGTTATATATGACAAGCCCCCAAGCAACCAACTGATAGCAAAGGTGCAGATGACGAGGAATAGACTCTTTCCTCTCATTTTGAATTACAGTGGTCAGGTGAGTTCTTTTACAGTTGTATGTTCTGTTGATTATTGGTTATGGCACTTTCGATTTGGACACTTGCACTTTTCTGGTTTAATATTGTTGTAGCAGAAACAGATGGTAAGAGGACTACCTCCCATCAAAGAGCCTACTAGTACTTGTGAGTGTTGCATCTTAGGAAAACAACACTCTGAAAGTTTTCCAAAGGGAGTTACATACAGAGCAAAGAAACCTCTTGAGCTAGTGCGTACAGACTTGTGTGGACCTATGAGGATACAGTCGGTTGGTGGAAGTTGCTACTTCCTCACTTTCATTGATGACTATAGCAGAAAGACTTGGGTTTATTTTTTCACTTGTGTGGACCTATGAGGATACAGTCGGTTGGTGGAAGTTGCTACTTCCTCACTTTCATTGATGACTATAGCAGAAAGACTTGGGTTTATTTTTTGAAGCAGAAGTCTGAAACTTTTGCAAAGTTCAATGAATTCAAAGCCTTAGCAAAGAACCAAAGTGATTGATAGATCAATGTATCGAGGTCAGATCATGGTGGAGAATATGACTCAAAGGCATTACATGATTACTGCAAACAACATGGGATCAGAAAACAATTTACAACCAGGTACACACCGTAGTAGAATGGTGTAGCATAGAGAAAAAAATAGGACAATTATGAACATGGTAAGAAGCATGTTGAAAGGCAGAAACTTATCTAATGAGTATTGGGTAGAAGCAGTTACATGTGCTATTTATGTGATCAACAGATCTCCTACAAAGAGTGTGATGAATAGAGTACCAGAACAAGCATGGTCAGGTATGTATTGCAGCGTATCTCATCTCAGAGTATTTGGATGTGTAGCTTATGCACATGTGCCTAAGGAGCGAAGAGGCAAATTGGATGATAAAAGTGAAAAATGCATATTCATTGGTTATAGTGAGCAATCAAAAGCTTACAAATTATATAACCCTGTCTCAAAGAAGACCATAATTAGCAGAGATGTTGTGTTCAAGGAACAAGAGTCATGGAATGGAACTGTAGACAAAACAGTTGATGCACAAGTGCCACTGATGGAAGAAGATGATGTAGCAGAAAAGGAGCAGCAAGAATCACAGGTGAAGACACCAAACAGAGACACACCAACAAGGACTCCAAGATTTTCAGAGAAGCATGGATCCTTAAGAAGATCAACAGATCAAGATTCTCCTAGCAATCAATCAGGTGATGAATCAAGCAATGGCAAGAGAAAGATGAGAAGTTTGAAAGATATTTATGATGATTTGGATGTTAGTTCAAATATTGCATTGTCGTCATTCCAACCTTCTTCGTTTGAAGAAGCAACCAAAGATGAAAATTGAGTGCAAGCCATGGATGAAGAAATTGAAGTTATTGAAAACAATGACACATGGGATTTGGTTGATTTACCAAAGGACAAAAACTTCATTGGTGTGAAGTGGGTGTACAGGACAAAGTTGAATGAGAAAGGTGAAACTGACATATTTAAAGCAAGACTTGTAGCAAAAGGATTCTCATAGCGACCCGACATAGACTTTGGAGAAATGTTTCCTCTGGTAGCCAAATTGGATATGTAAGAGTAGTTCTAGCCACAACAGCTCAGAACAAGTGGAAAGTATATAGGATGGATGTGAAATTAGCCTTGTTGAATGGAATTTTAGAAGAAGAAATTTATGTGCAACAACCTCTAGGATATGAAGTTGAGAGTAATGAAGACAAAATTCACAGGTTGAAGAAAACGCTCTATGGATTGAAGCAAGCGCCTAGAGCTTGGTATAGTAGAATCAACACCTACATGATTAAGAACGGATTTTGTAGAAGCAACATTGAGTCTACCTTGTACACAAAGGTAAATGAGCATGGACAAATTTTGATTGTTTGCTTATATGTTGATGACATGATTTTTGCAAGTGATTTTGACATAGATGAATTTAAAGAAGCCACAATGAAAGAATTTGAGATGACAGATTTTGGTCTCATGAAATATTTTCTTGGCATAGAAGTTGAGCAATCTAAAAAAGGAATTTTTATTTGTCAAAATAAATATTCAAAAGATTTGTTGAAAATATTTAGGATGGAAAATTGCAAACCTATCCCTACACCAGTTGCAAAAGGTACAAAGTTAAGCAAGGATGCTGAAGGATCAGATGTCAATACAACTTTATTCAAAAGATTGGTTGGTAGCCTTATGTATCTCACAGCTAGAAGATCGGATATCATTCAAGGAGTGAGTTTGATTTCTAGATTTATGGAGACTCCAAAATACACAGATTGGAGTGCATGAAAATGAATTCTGAGATACATTGAAGGAACTAGAGATTGTGGCATAATGTATGCAAGCACAGAAAAGAAAGAATTGATTGGATACACAGATAGTGATTTTGCAAGCAGTTTGGATGATAGGAAGAGCACTTCTAGTTTTGTGTTCAAGCTTGGTTCAGGTGTGACTTCATGGACATCTAAGAAGCAGCCCATTGTGACACTTTCGTCACCAAAAGTAGAATATATAGCAGCAACATCAGTAGCATGTCAAGCAGTGTGGTTAAGAAGAGTACTTGATGGACTCAAGCAGAAACAATAAGGATCAACAACAATATATTGTGACAACACCTCAACGATTGCACTACCTAAAAATATTGTGTTTCATCAGAAGAGCAAGCATATTGATACTTGATATCACCTTATTAGAGAACTTGTGAGCAATGGAGAAGTTCACTTGAAGCCTTGTAAATCTAGTGATCAATTGGGTAATATATTTACTAAGTCATTAGCACAAGATGTGTCTGAGTTTCATATAAGAAACTTGGGTGTTGTAAACCTAGCTGAGACATAGACCAACAGCCATGTTTGAGTTTCCATGAGTCATGTTTTAGCTTAGCAGTTGTAATTAAGGGGGAGTGTTAAAATAAGATAATTACTCCTGCATGAGGGGTTAGATAAAAATAGAGAGTCAGTTAACTAAGTGATTGCATGATTGAGTGTTTGAGTGTTGAGTTAAGTGATAAATGACTTTGAGTGTGTGATTGCATGTAGTTGCATGTTAAGATATTTTAGGAAGTTAGCTAGTTGGAAAAAGAGTGATTTTGATTTCAATATATCAGATGGACGTGAAATCAGCCTTCTTGAATAAAATTCTAGAAGAAGAAATTTATATGCAGCAACCTCTAGGATATGAACTTGAGATTAATGAAGACAAAGTTTACAGGTTGAAGAAAACGCTCTATGCACTGAAGCATGCGCCTAGAGCTTGGTATAGTAGAATCAACACCTACATGATTAAGAATGGATTTTGTAGAAGCAACATTGAGCCTACCATGTACACAAAGGTAAATGAGCATGGACAAATTTTGATTGTTTGCTTATATGTTGATGACATGATTTTTACAAGTTATTTTGACATAAATGAATTTAAAGAAGCCACAATGAAAGAATTTGAGATGAGAGATCTTGGTCTCATGAAATATTTTCTTGGCATAGAAGTTGAGCAATCTGGAAAATGAATTTTTATTTGTCAAAATAAATATTCCAAAGATTTGTTGAAAAGATTTAGGATGGAAAATTGCAAACTTGTCCCTACACCAGTTGGAACAGGTACAAAATTAAGCAAGGATGATTAAGGATTAGATGTCAATCTAGCTTTATTCAAAAGATTGGTTGGTAGTCTCATGTATCTTACAGCTACAAGATCAAATATCATTCAAGGAGTGAGTTTGATTTCTAGATTTCCGGAGACACCAAAAATAGACAGATTGGAGTGCAGGAAAACGAATTATGAGATACATTGAAGGAACTAGAGATTGTGGCATAATGTATGCAAGCACAAAAAAGAAAGAATTGATTAGATACACAGATAATGATTTCGTAGGCAGTTTGGATGATAAGAAGAGAACTTCTAATTTTGTGTTCCACCTTGGTTCAGGTGTGATTTCATGGGCATCTAAGAAGCAGCCCATTGTGACACTTTCATCACCAGAAGTAGAATATGTAACAGCAACATCAACAGCATGTCAAGTAGTGTGGTTAAGAAGAGTACTTGATGGACTCAAGCAAAAACAACAAGGATCAACAACAATATATTGTGACAACACCTCAGTGATTGCACTATCCAAAAATATTATGTTTCATCAGAAGAGCAAGCATATTGATACTAGATCACTTTATTAGAGAACTTGTGAGCAATGGAGAAGTTCACTTGAAGCCTTGTAAATCTAGTGATCAATTGGCTAATATATTTACTAATTATTTAGCACAAGATGTGTCTGAGTTTCATAGAAGAAACTTGGGTGTTGTAAGCCTAGCTGAGACATAGACCAACAGGCATGTTTGAGTTGTCATGAGTCATGTTTTAGCTTAGTAGTCGTAATTAAGGGGGAGTGTTAAAATAAGATAATTACTCATCCATGAGGAGTTAGATAAAAATAGAGAGTCAGTTAATTGAGTGATTGCATGATTGAGTGTTTGAGTGTTGAGTTAAGTGATAAATGACTTTGAGTGTGTGATTGCATGTAGTTTCATGTCAAGATATTTTAGGAAGTTAACTAGTTGGAAGAGGAGTGATTTTGATTTCAATAATTAGATGGATGTGAAATCAGCCTTCTTGAATGGAATTTTAGAAGAAGAAATTTATGTGCAGCAACCTCTAGGATATGAAGTTGAGAGTAATGAAGACAAAATTTACAGGTTGAAAAAAACGCTCTATGGATTGAAGCAAGTGCCTAGAGCTTGGTATAGTAGAATCAACACATACATGATTAAGAATGGATTTTACAGAAGCAACATTGAGCCTACCTTGTACATAAAGGTAAATGAGCATGGACAAATTTTGATTGTTTGCTTATATGTTGATGACATGATTTTTACAAGTTATTTTGACATAGATGAATTTAAAGAAGCCACAATGAAAGAATTTGAGATGACAGATCTTGGTCTCATCAAATATTTTCTTGGCATAGAAATTGAGTAATATAAAAAAGGAATTTTTATTTGTTAAAATAAATATTCCAAATATTTGTTGAAAAGATTTAGGATTGAAAATTGCAAACTTGTCCCTACACCAGTTGCAACAGGTACAAAGTTAAGCAAGGATGATGAAGGATCAGATGTCAATCTAGCTTTATTCAAAAGATTGGTTGGTAGCCTCATCTATCTCACAGCTACAAGATCGAATATCATGCAAGGAGTGAGTTTGATTTCTAGATTTATGGAGACTCCAAAAGACACACATTAGAGTGTAGGGAAACAAATTTTGAGATACATTGAAGGAACTAGAGATTGTGGCATAATGTATGTAAGTACAGAAAAAAAAGAATTGATTGCATACCCAGATAGTGATTTTGCAGGAAGTTTGGATGATAGGAAGAGCACTTCTGGTTTTGTGTTCCACCTTGGTTCAGGTGTGATTTCATGGGCATCTAAGAAGCAGCCCATTGTGACACTTTCGTCACTAGAAGTAGAATATGTAGCAGCAACATCAGGAGCATGTCAAGCAGTGTGGTTAAGACGAGTACTTGATGGACTCAAGTAGAAAAAACAAGGATCAACAACATTATATTGTGACAATACCTCAACAATTGCACTATCCAAGAATATTGTGTTTCATCAGAAGAGCAAGCATATTGATACTAGATATCACTTTATTAGAGAACCTGTGAGAAATGGAGAAGTTCACTTGAAGCCTTGTAAATCTAATGATCAATTGGCTGATATATTTACTAAGTCATTAGCACAAGATGTGTCTGAGTTTCATAGAAGAAACTTGGGTGTTGTAAGCCTTAGCTAGGACATAGACCAATAGGCATGTTTGAGTTGTCTTGAGTCATGTTTTAGCTTAGCAGTCGTAATTAAGGTGTAGTGTTAAAATAAGATAATTACTCCTACATGAGGAGTTAGATAAAAATAGAGAGTCAGTTAAGTGAGTGATTGCATGATTGAGTGTTTGAGTGTTGAGTTAAGTGATAAACGACTTTGAGTGTGTGATTGCATGTAGTTACATGTCAAGATATTTTAGGTAGTTAGCTAGTTGGAAAAGGTTTAGATACCCTTCACTGGGTTCATTTTAATCATTATGTTTTGTGTGATGAATAGAAGAGCAACAACTCATGTTTTATGTGTGAATTGTGTTTTGTCTTCTCTACTTTTCCAACACAGAAAAATACGGTTTTTAAGCAAAACACAACTTTTAACAATGTAAACTTTGAAATGGGAACTGTAAACTCAAAATGGGTACTTTAGCCAAAAAACCCCTTAAAAACATAAAAAAACAGTGCTAAAAACGAAAATTGTTGATGCTGGAATAACACTTTTTTTTTCCTTTTTTTTTTTTAGGGTAAATTTTGAACATGTTTTAAAAATGGTGGTGAAAACCAATATTTTTTTGCAAAAATTGTCCAAAAAACACCCTCAAAACAAAAAGTGTTAACGTTGGGAAAATACCTTTTTTTTTTTTTTTTCAAAGGTAATATTTCAACATTTCGAAACAATAGCGTAAAATATTTTAACATGACCCTGAAAAAAATTAAAATTTCAAACAAATAATGACGACATAAAATAAAATTAAAAAATTAAAACAATGAAAAAGCACAAAACGAAAAAAGTTTAAAAATTAACAAAACATAAATTAAAGTATATGCTAAAAACAAAACATAAAATAATACAAAAAAAAAAACAAAAACAAAAAAATCAATCAAAAAATGTCAAAAAAGAACTAAATTAAAAAACTAAAAAAACTTTAAAATTATAAACAATTAAATAGTAAAAAAAACATATTTAAAAAAATGGAAAAGGAAAAAAAAAATCTTGTAAAAAGAAAAGAAATATATATATATATATATTAAAAGACATTATCAAAAACTAAAAAAAAAAAATGAAAATAAAAAAAGAACTAAATTTAATAAAAAAATAGAAAATTAACCAAAAAAAAATGAAAAACTACTAAAATTAAGATTAAAATGTTAATTACTTTAAAAATATATATTTTTTTTTCCAAAGAAAAAAAACGGTAACCTTTTATTAAAGAATTAATGAAAAGTTACACTAGCAGATGCAGTGAAGAATTCTATAAATTGCCACATGGGCTCGAGTGCTTTCGCACCCCACACAACGTTAGTAGACTAACGTGCACAAAGAATAAGATCAAAGAAGAGAGAAAGGAAAGAAAGTAGGTGAAGAGTAAAAACCCCCACTTCAAGTTTTTCTCCCCTTTTTCTTTTCAACTTTACGCCACTCTCCTTGAGTGGGCTCGACCGGAACAATGACTAACTGTGTTTCTTCAGTCTGAGGGCCTGTTTCTTTGTCTGAATCTGAAGTATCTGAGTGATGATGCCGCTTGATGCCTCCCATGCTTTGATCCATGCTTGTCGTCTCTGCCTGATTTTGGTGGTTCTCTGCCTGATTTGGAGCCTTGTTGTCTTATATGTTTTCCTTCTGGTTCTCTGTTTCAACTTCCTCAATAGTGGTATCATCCTCTTCTGCTTCTGTTTCTTCATCTTCTGATTTCGAAGAGGCTTTCTTTTCCATGGCTCTCTTCTTTACTACATCATCTATGTTCTGCCATCCTTTGGATTTCCTTTGTTGTGGCTTGCTTTTGTTGAAGCTTTTGCAGGCATTGAACAGGTGACCTGTTTGTTGACATCCCCTACATCTGAATGCTGTATTCTCATAGTCCAAAGGTTGTTTCCACTGTGTATTGTTGAAGTTCAGAATGATGCTTTCAGGTAGTCCTTGGCTAAGATCTACCTCTACACAGATCCTAGCAAAGGTAAAGATCCCTTTTATGTGCCTTTCTGAATCAATCTTTACCATTCTTCCAAGGGTATTCCCTATAGCTAATAAGGCCTTGTAATGCCAAAAATGTATCGGAAGATTATGCAGCCTTACCCATACTGGCATCCTTGATACCACCATAGTATTTGCATCAAACTCCGGGAACCATGGGGTAACGAATAGTCCCGCATTGCCCCAAAACCATGGTCCTTCATTGAGAATTTTTTCCTTTTCTTCTTCTGCGTTGAAATTTACTATGAAGAAACCCTTAGAGCATAGGTGAATCTGGCAGTTTTTTGTCCAGACCGTATGGATCCATTGGTACAAAGCATCGGTTCTAGGCCAGAAACCGTTAAATCTACAAACAACAGCATTTTTTTGTAGATCTGAGAATATGTACTTTACCTCTGGTAGATCCAGCGGAATGGAGGGGCTCTCTGGTAGTTGATCCACGATATACTGCCCTGGAGGGGCATTTGCAGCTGGTTTGGGTTCTTTCCCCTTTGGATTTTCTTTCCCTTTGGCTGCATCGCAGTAGGTGCCTGTAGATTTTGAGGGAGATCCCTTAGATCCGCCTCGCAATCGATGATTTAGGATAATAGTCGAGTCCTTTCCAACCCTGTAGTGCTGGAGGGTGTGTTGATCCTGCATGCAGAGCCCTGAAAATAATAGTATTTGTAGTGAAGCTGGAATTCCCAATTTGTCCTGAATCTCTATTTTTAAATCCAAAATACTCATCTGTTCCCAGATCTGCACACAAACGTGCCTGCCTTCTATTGATCTGATAAAGATTTGCTTCAGATCCGCGGTGTTTGCCTTGATCAAGTCCCATTTTTCAGATTTGTGTTCTAGTTCTGGCGAAAATCCACTGGATCTGGCCAGATCTGGAAAATCCTCCTCTGTTTTCCAAAGTTTTGCCCGATCTGATGGGCCATTTCCCAGATCGGCCTTCCTGTTGACGTTATCTCTCCTTTTTAATCCGCCTTCTGCATGCCTGTTGTTAAAAAGTTGCACCGAGGTGGTATCAACCCCGATTTGCTCTCCAGAGGGCAAATAGTCTTCAAATCTCGGTGGAGCCAGATCTATACTCCCTGCCCATACTCGATCTTCTACCCCGCCAAAAGAAATCGACCCTAGATCGGCCGATCTGATCCACGACGTATCAAAATGATTCATGGGGGATGTCAACCGCCTCTTTCTTCCATAATCGCTGACAAAAATGCCAGACCTATGCAAAGCGTTTACGAAATAGGCCGCATCAAGACGAGGCTGTGTAAGAAAGGATTGTTTTGAAAAAATCTCTGGATGATCAGGTGCCGCCTTGTGATAAAACCCCTGCGCCCAGAAAGAGAGCAGGCGCAGTGAAACCTGTTTGCTTGAGGCATAACAACCCTTTCCTTTCGCGTATCCGGCCCAGAACCAGAGGGAGGCAACATTCTCAGAGGATCCAGCAAACTGGCTTCTAACCGATCCAAAACAGTGGAAAACTTCTGGGGCCTCGGCGGCGCAACTCGGCCTTCCTGAAACCCTAAGCCCGTGAACCTCCATCGCCCTCATAAACCCCATTTAAGTCTATACCATAGGAACACCTACTTTAAAAATATATATAAAAGACAAAAATAATTAAAAAAAAAATTATCTCATAAACCTTAAAAGAATTAGGAAAAAAAAAACAAAATAATATATTTATATATATATATATATCTATATATCTATATATATATCTATATATAGACAAGAAAAAAAAAATAAAAAAATAGGAAAAAAAATTAAAAACAAGCTAGATTTTAAAAAATAGAAAATTAACAAAAGTAAAAATAAAAAACTAGTAAAACTAATATTAAAAACATTTAAAAAAAACTAAAAAAATAAAAATAAATTGAAATTAGAACAAAAAAAACAAAAAAAATATAAAAAATTTAAAAATATATGTCTTTTCAGATTAATTTTTTTTTTTTTAAGGAAAAATGCATTTTTCTATTTAAAAAATAAAAAACAAAATTAATTAAACTTATTTTTTTATTTAAAACACAAAAAAAAAATTAACTCACCTTTTTTATTAAAAAAAAGTAATTAATTTTTTTTTTAAACCAATTGTTTTGTTTGTTTAAAAATATATATATATTAATTTTTTTTTAAATAATTGTTAAACAATTCTGTTTTTTTTTTTTTTTTTATATTAAAAAAAAATGCTTATTAAAAAATGTTTAGACTTTTTTTAAACAAGATTTTTCTTTTTTCGGTTAACACAATTTTTTAAAGTGTTTTATTTGAAAAAAATATATGGAAAAAAAAATTGGAGGGTGCCAATATATATATATATATATATATTTTTAAATAAAAACCTTTAAAATTTTTTTTAACACAATTTATTTATTTATTTAATTTTTTAGTTTTAAAAGTAAGTTTATTCAATTTTGTTTTTTATTTTTTTAGATGGAAAAATATATGAATTTTTAAAAATTCAATTTTTAATTTTGAATACATGTTTTTTAATTTTTTTGTTTTTGTTTTGTTTTTTTGTTTTTTTTAACACATACATTTTAATTTTTTTTTTTAAATGTTTTTAATGTTAATTTTACTAGCTTTTTTATTTTTATTTTTTTTAATTTAGTTTGTTTTTATTTATTTATTTTCTTGTTTTTGTTAATGTTTTTTTTTAATTTTTCTATTTTAACTTATATATATATATATATATATATATATATATATATATTTTTTTTTTTTTTTTTTTTTTTTCTCAAATTCTTTTATGGTTTATGAGATAATTTTTTTTATTAACATTTTTTTTGTCTTTTTTTATATATATTTTTATATGAGTTTCTTGAAGTAATCAACATTTAAGAAAATAAAAATAAAACGACTTAAAATTTCGTTAAGTAATCATAATTTAAAAAAAATGAACATAGTAAATTTTAAAGTGTGAAAAATAAGTCCTCTAAAAAAAAGTATGCTGTATAACACGTGGCATCAACACGTTTCAAAATCAGCATAAAAATCACTAACATTTAAAAACAAATATTTATATTTGATACATGAGAATATTTAAATTGTCAAAAATATGCTCAAAAAAATAAGTATTGTATTTTGCATCAGCACTTTTCAAAATTGGGTCACGTTTTTACTACCTCTACGAAACAGGTAATAACAGGTAATCGTATCAATTATTTAGAGTGCCAAAAACTATGCTCTAAAAAAACATGTGTGTTCTATATCACCCTTTTTTAAAATCAGGGAACTTTTTTTCTATCTCTACGAAACGGATAACAATATCAGTTCCCATTTCAAAGTTTACATTATTTTTTTAGAGCATGATTCGATAGACAAGTTTTACTCCGGAAGAGGAATGCTTTCGTACACATTCAAGTTCTTTCAAATGGTAGAAAAACGGTGCGAGAGGATACATAATGTTCTTGAGACTAAAATGCTTCTGATTTTCAGTGTATATTTCTTAATTCTGAAGGGATTTATTGCTTGTTTTGTCCGATAGTTTTAGTCGCTACGCTGGTTATGAGCATATTTGTATGTACAAATATGAATCACAGAAATCTGGACGATGCGAACATTTACTTTCGAGTGCTATTCTTCCATCTCGAATGGATATGTTCAACGAAATTGCAGGAATGGCTATGATGATTGCAAAGCATCCCCTGTTTTACAGGTAGAATGATTTCTTGTTCTACCATGCTGCCATACTTGCTTCAAAAATGGATTTCCCTGTGAGCAGACCGATTTTTTTCTTCATTAATAGAATTTGCGGTGTGCGTATCTCTCACGTACTATACCGTTGATTTTTCCTCGGAACCAAACTGGTCAAATATTTCAAGTTTTTACTCTCCCTATTTCCATATGCAACAAGTTCAAATTTTGTAGTTCTTTGTATCTATAATCTTCGGCTTGCTTAACGTATCTGGATTACATAATCGTTCGCCCTTTGCATGCACTTTATATGGAAATATAGGGTCTCAGTTTGGGGATAACTCGAAAGAAATGGCGATGGTTGATGGTAGAAGAATAGTGAAGTGGAGCAACTTTGGATATAGGCATGATTTTATGATACCAGTCGCAGCTGCTACAATGTCATTCATGGTTTTGTTTACACTAATCTTTGCCATCACCATGAAGATTCCCAATTTCCAAACTATATAGAATAAAATCATATCACCATGAAGATTCCCAATTTCCAAACTATATAGAATAAAATCATATTTTGAATTTCCAATTTTCTTTGCACTAATTTTGGCCATCACCATTAAGATTCTCAAGTAGACAAAATAAAATTATATTTCGAAATTCCAAACTAGATAGAATACAATTATATTTTGAGATTCCAAACAAGATAGAAGAAACACTATATTTTGTTTTGTGGTACTCACACCATAGTTACCAAGTTCCATTAGATTTGATACGGAAAAAATTCAAGTAACAAATTTTTTTTTTTCAAAATTAAAAAAAAATCAAATGAATCTTTCCTCACTTGGATACCTGATACCTTGGATATTGTGTTACTTATTTCCAATATTAATATTTTATGTGTTTTAGATTATCTTAAAATAATAAAAGGAAAAATGCAAATTTATTAGTATTGAAAATTTGAAAAAAGTGTAAGTCAAGTATAATAATATGAATAACAAAAATTCAAAAGTGAAGTTTAATATAAAAAACTAAAGATTGAATATTAAAAATAAGCTTTATGTGACTATAATGCAAATAAAGGTGGAATAATTATTTTATTTTTTTTTACAGTATTTTTAATATATAAATAACCTTTTTTAACTTCTTAATTGTATTCTTTTAAATATAAAATTTTTATAATATTATTTAATATTAAAATTATTGTTTTTCAAATTTTCCAATACCAAAATTCTCTGAACTTTTTGATACTAAACCTTTTTAAATATAAATTTTATATAGCATTATTTAATACAAAAATGATAGTTTTTCACACTTTCTAATATACAGATTTTAGTTTATTTGATAAAATAAAAATTATAAGGTCATTGGATGAATGCTATGGTGGTAGGGTTATTTTATGGATCTATTTTACCTTGTTCACTGATGAAAGGAGATTAAAATTATTCCATTGTGCTCTTTGTACATATTATTAGCGTTATTATCAATGATATTAATATAAATTTAAGAACTACATTTACATTAACATTAATATTAATAATAATAATAATAATAGTCATTTAATAAATTATATTAATAATCATTTAATAAATTATATTAATGATCATTTAATAAATAATAATGAAGTAATTATGAAATAAACATTTAATAAAATTCAAAGAACAATTTAAATGTGGTTGATAGGAATTTCAACATTAAACACTCTACCAGCAATGTTAGCCTCATCTAAAACACACCGAGACTGATGACAAAATCTACACCAATTCAAATCAACAAGATAATGATCGTGACTGTTCATGCTTTCCAAACAATCCCTTAACACATTGTCTTGCATTTCTCTTTAACGTTGAAAATATAAAGGCGGTGAAATCTGCAAACCATCTATTGATTTCACCCTTAATATAGTTGTAAATGTCAGAGAAATAATATTAAACCCAAGGGATAATTCTTATAAACCTAAAGTATAAAATCCCTAACATAAATAATATGAAACCTAAAAGAAACATGTTTGACCATGATTTACCATCATTGATTTTCCTAGTGAGATGATGTTTGTCACAATGTGTTGTTGGACAATGGTTGATTTTCATATTGAGACAATATTTAGCACATTGTGACATTGGACCATCATTGACCATGGATGACCCGTGTGGGATTTACTCAGTGAACCTCTGACATATCACTTGCGTTTGTGGCATATTAAACAATATCGTTAATTTGACTACATATTGGAAAATCCCTCTAAAACTCACATTATTTAACCCCATACTAATATGAACCCAATATAGCTTCCCAATTTAAAATACTCCTATATTCACTAGATACTGTAGGTATCCAATTTTTTATTAATATTTTATATACCCCTTTATATTTTTCATTAACTTTAAGCTCCATTTTTTCCTCAATATATATCTGCCAATACAAACCCACGTGCTATAATATTGGTCCCCTAGTGAAGCCCCTATGGGATGACTATGATTGTAAACGGAAACGATTTATATTAAACCCTAGAATTAATATTATAAACCATATGCATAATATTGTACCCTAGGAATATGAGCCAAATGAACTCAAGGGATTGATATTATAAACCGAAGGGAATAATAAGCCCAAGGGGTTAGTTCTAAAACCCAAAGATATTATAAACCTAAGGGAATAATATTAAACCCAAGGGATTAATATTATAAATTCAAGTTATATAAATCCTAAATGGATTGATATTATAAACACAAGAGAATAATAAACACAAGGAATTAATATTAAAACCCCAAGGGATTAAAAATCCAATAGATTGATAATATAAATCCAAGGGAATAATATTAAACCCAAGGAATAAATATTATAAACCCAATGAATATAAACCCTAAGATAAATATTTATCACAATGTCAAATTAGAATATGGTTGGCCATGATTGATTCATATTGAGACAATGTTTTTTGCAATGTGACATTGGACAATGGCTAACAATCATTGACCATGGTTGATCCCCATATTGAGACGATCCGTGTCACAATGAGATATTGGACCATGGTTGACCATGGATGACCATGGTTGTGACAATGTGACATTAGACCAAGGGAAATTCTTTGTCACAATGTCACCATGGTTGAGACAACCTTTGTCACAATGCGACGTTGGAACATGGTTGACCATGGGTGATTTTCATATTGAGACAATGCTTGTCACAATGCGACAATGGTTGATTTTCATATTGAGAAAATCTATATCGCAATGTGACATTGGATCATGGTTGATCATGATGATAAACCCAATGGATTTTTGTTAAACCTAAAGATTAATATTATAAACCCTATGAATAATGTTATACCCTAGGAATATGAAGCCTTAGACAAATAAACCCTATAAATTATTATTTTATAGACTTTTTTTAATAAAAATAAAATTCAAAATATATTGCAAATTACTAAAAACAAATGAATGCATTTTAAAAAATAAATTCATACAAAATAAAATGAAACCAAATAAGCATTTGTAAATTCATAAGTATAATTTCATTTGAATATATTACATTTTTTAAAAATATATCATGTGAAACATTATTGATGGAATTTTAAATCTATAAATTTACAAATTTTTAATCTATGATATATTTCAAAAATTGGTAATTAAATTATAAAAAAAAAACAAAAACAAAAAACCAAATTTGTATTTTTAATTCATCTATTTTACTTATAATCAATTTATAATATAATGCATTCCAAATTTGAAAAATAAAAATAAATTTTAAAACATCAACCATAATTTATTAATCTTGGAGAAACTTATCATGGAACTTATTAATATAAACAATCTAGTTGATAAGTAAATATTTTAATATCGTATTAAGTAAAATATTTCAATGTCAACTAATATGTGCAATAAAAAAAATAAAAGAAATTCATGGTTAAAACATGGATATGCATTCCTTCTTACATATTTGCATATAAATTTAAATGTAATTTCCTTTGATCAATTTGAGAGTTATTATAAAATATTATTAATAAATGATTTTAATTATTAATATAAATATATTTGAGTTTCTAGTTTATAAGAAATAGAGAAATATTAAATCGCTTAAAATATAAATATTTTTTACTGTAATTTGAGAAAATGTTTGCACCTTGAAAGATTTATTTCCTTTCTCCCATAGTAAATATGAAATTAAAATTGTTTTATAGTAATTTTTAATAATATTATTTATATTTATATAAATTTCACATCTATATATATATTCTTATCATTAACTTTTATTAACCCTAATAATACATATACTTACATACATATACAATATTTTTCTTTGACATGTTTTATAGTTTTTATAATTTAATTTTGCTATGTGATATGAATAGCATTGATGAGATAGATAGAGATAAATAAATAATTTGTAATTTTTATATGCTTATTATTGAAATTTAAATATGAAACTCCAAAATATAATATTCACCAATATGAATCATCCTTTTAATATAAATATGTTTAAAAATATTTTTATTTCTAGTTATATGCTTAGTAATTAAATTTATTGAGAATTTGTATGTCTATTAATTTTATGTCCTGAGGTACCACTTTATTATTATGAATCAATATTATTTAAATTTATTTTATCATGATATGTATATTATGATTTTTTCTTAATAAATTTTGTTTACAATTTTGTTAGTAATAATGAAATTATGATATAACAAATTGAACTGAATCAATTTAATATTTAATAATTTTATTTATTTTTTAATTGATCATTATGTTCTTTATTTTTATTTATTTTTTACTTGAATCAAGCAATGGTAAGAGAAATATGATAAGTTTGAGAGATATTTATGATGATTTGGATGTTAATTCAAATTTTTCATTGTTGTCATTCCAACCTTTTTCATTTGAAGAAGCAATCAAAGATGAAAATTGGGTGCAAGCCATCGATGAAGAAATTGAAGTTATTGAAAAGAATGACACATGGGATTTGGTTGATTTACCAAAGGAAAAAAATCTCATTTGTCTGAAGTGGGTGTACAAGACAAAGTTGAATGAGAAAGGTGAAATTGACAGATTTAAAGCAAGCCTTGTAACAAAAGGATTCTTGCAACAACCTGGCATAGACTTTGGAGAAACGTTTGCTCTAGTAGCTAGTTTGGATACTATAAGAGCAGTTCTATCCACAAAAGCTGAGAACAAGTGAAAATTATATCAAATGGATGTGAAATTAGCCTTCTTGAATGGAATTCTAGAAGAAGAAATTTATGTGCAACAACCTCGAGGATATGAAGTTGAGAGTAATGAAGACAAAGTTTATAGGTTGAAGAAAACGCTCTATGGACTGAAGCAAGTGCCTAGAGCTTGGTATAGTAGAATCGAAACCTACATGATTAAGAATGGATTTTGCAGAAGCAACATTTAGCCTACCTTGTACACAAAGGTAAATGAGCATGGACAGATTTTGATTGTTTTCTTATATGTTGATGACATGGTTTTTATAGGTGATTTTGACATAGATGAATTTAAAGAAGCCATGATGAAAGAATTTGAGATGAGAGATCTTGGTCTCATGAAATATTTACTTGGCATAAAAGTTGAGTAATCTGAAAATGGAATTTTTATTTGTCAAAATAAATATTCCAAATATTTGTTGAAAAGATTTAGGATGGAAAATTACAAACTTGTCCCTACACTAGTTGCAATAGGTACAAAGTTAAACAAGGATGATGAAGGATCAGATATCAATCCAACTTTATTCAAAAGATTGGTTGGTAGCCTCATCTATCTCACAGCTACAAGATCGGATATCATGCAAGGAGTGAGTTTTATTTCCAGATTTATGGAGACTCCAAAGGACATAGAATCGAGTGCAGGAAAATGAATTATGAGATACATTGTAGGAACTAGAGATTGTGGTATAACATATGCAAGCACAAAAAAAAAAAATTGATTAGATACATAGATAGTGATTTTGCAAGCAGTTTGCATGATAGAAAGAGCACTTTTTGTTTTGTGTTCCACCTTGGTTCAGGTGTGATTTCATGGGCATCTAAGAAGCAGCCCATTGTGACACTTTCATCAGCAGAAGCAAAATATGTAGCAACAACATCAGCAGCATGTCAAGCAGTGTGGTTAAGAAGAGTACTTGATGGACTCAAGCAGAAACAACAAGGATCAACAACAACATATTGTGACAACACCTCAGCGGTTGCACTATCCAGGAATAGTGTGTTTCATCAGAAGAGCAAGCATATTGATACTAGATATCACTTTATTAGAGAACTTATGAGCAATGAAGAAGTTCACTTGAAGCCTTGTAAATCTAATGATCAATTAGCTGATATATTTTCTAAGTCATTAGCACAAGATGTGTTTGAGTTTCATAGAAGAAACTTGGGTCTAGTAAGCCTAGCTGAGACATAGACCGGCAGGGATGTTTGAGTTGTCATGAATCATGTTTTAGCTTAGTAGTCGTAATTAAGGGGGAGTGTTAAAATAAGATAATTACTCCTGCATGAGGAGTTAGATAAAATTAGAGAGTAGTTAACTGAGTGATTGCATGATTGAGTGTTTAAGTGTTGAGTTAAGTGATAAATGACTTTGAGTGTGTGATTGGATGTAGTTGCATGTCAAGTTATTTTAGGAAGTTCGCTAGTTAGAAAAGGTTTAAATACCCTTCACCGGGTTCAGTGTAATCATCATGTTTTGTGCGATGAATAGAAGAGAAACAAATCATGTTTTATGTGTGAGTTGTGTTTTGTCTTCTCTGCTTTTCCAACAGAGAGAAATATGGTTTAAGCAAAGCACAACTTTTTAGAGCATGGTTTGATAGACAAGTTTTACCCCTCAAGAGGAATTCTTTCGTACACATATTCAAATTCTTCAGGTGGTAGAAAAACGGCGTGGGAAGATACATAATGTTCTTCAAGCTGAAATGCTTTAGATTTTCAGTGTATATTTCTTAATTCTGAAGGGATTTATTGCTTGCTTTGTCAGATAGCTATCGTCGCTACGCTGGCTATGAGCATATTTGTACATACAAATATGAATCATAGAAATCTGGACAGTGCGAACACTTACTTTCGAGTGCTATTCTTCCGTCTCGACATGGATATGTTCAACAAAATTGCAAGAATGGCGATGACGATTGCAAAGCATCCTGTGTTTTACAGGCACACTGATTTCTTGTTCTACCATGCAGCCATACTCGCTTCAAAAATGGATTAGCCAGCCAGCAGACTGATTTCTTTCTTCATTAATAGAATTGGTGGTGTGCGTATCTCTCACGTACTATACCGTTGATTTTGTTTCGGATCCAAACAGGTGAAATATTCTTCAGGTTTTTACTCTCCCTATTTCCATATGCAGCAAGTTCAAATTTTTTAGTTCTTTGTATCTATAATCTTCAGCTTGCTCTACGTATCTGGATTACGTAATTGTTCCCCCTTTGCATGCAGTCTATATCGAAAGATAGGGTCTCAGTTCGGGGATAACTCAGAAGAAATGGCGACGTATGATGGTAGAAAAAAAGTGATGGGGAGAAACTTTGGATATAAGCATGATTTTATGTTACCAGTTGCGGTGCTACAATGTCATTCGTAGTTTTGTTTGCACTAATATTTGCCATCACCATCATGATTCCCAATTTCCAAACTAGATAGAATAAAATTATATTTTGAATTCCAGTTTTCTTTGCACTAATTTTGGCCATCGCCATTAAGATTCTCAATTTCCAAACTAGATAAAATAAAATTATATTTTGAAATTCCAAACTAGATAGAATACAATTATATTTTGAAATTCCAAACAAGATAGAAGAAACACTATATTTTGTTTTGTTTTATTCACAACATAGTTACCAAATTCCATTAGATTTGATACGAAAAAAATTCGAGTGAAATTCAACTAACAATTTTTTTTTAAATCCAAATTAAAAAATAAATTCAATGAATCTTTCCTCACTTGGATACCTTGGATATTGTGTTACATATTTCTAATATTAATATTTTATGTGTTTTAGATTATCTTAAAATAATAAAAGAAAAAATTCATCAAACAAAATGTGTCAAATTTATTAGTATTGAAAATTTCAAAAATGTGTAAGTCAAATATAATAATATGAATAACCAAAATTCAAACCTAAAGTTTAATATAAAAAACTAAATATTGAATATTAAAAATAAGGACTATAATGCAAATAGGAATGAAAAAAACTATTTTCAATTTTTCTAATATAAAAATTCTCTTAACTTTTTAATAATAAACCTTTTTAAATATAAATTTTCTATAGAATTATTTAATATAAAAATGATAGTTTTTCACACTTTCTAATATGAAAAATTTAGTTTATTGATAAAATAAAAATTATAAGGTCATTGGGTGAATGCTATGGTGGTAGGGCTATTTTTATGGATCTATTTTACTTTGCTAATTGATGAAAGGAGATTAAAAATTATTCACCATGCCCTCTGTACATATTATTAGTGTTATTATCAATGATATTAATATAAATATAAAAACCATATTAATAATCATTAATACTATATAATAATAATAAAGATAATAAAAACATTTATATTAATAGTCATTAAGTAAATTATATTAATAATCATTTAATAAATTATATTAATGATCATTTAATAACTAATAATGAAGTAATTATGAAATAAACATTTAATAAAAATCAAACAACAATTTAAATGTGGTTGATAGGAATTTCAACATTAAACACTCTACCAGAAACATTAGCCTCATCTAAAACACAACGAGACTGATGACAAAAACTACACCAATTCAAATCAACAAGATAATGATCACGATTGTTCACGCTTTCCAAACAATCCCTTAACACATTGTCTTGCATTTTTGTATAACGTTGAAAATATAAAGGCAGTGAAATCTACAAACCATCTATTGATTTCACCCTTGATATAGCTGTAAATGTCAGAGGAATAATATTAAACCCAAGGGATAAATATTATAAGCCCAAAGTATAAAAACCCTAACATAAATAATATGAAACCTAAAATGAACGTGTTTGACCATGATTTACCATCATTGATTTTCCTAGTGAGACAATGTTTGTCACAATGTGTTGTTGGACCATGGTTGATTTTCATATTGAGACAATATTTGGCACATTGTGACATTGGGCCATCGTTGACCATGGATGATCCACGTGGGATTCACTCAGTGAACCTCTGACATATCACTTGTGTTCATGGCATATTAAAAAATACCCTTAAACCCTCTAAAAATTGGAAAATCCCTCTAAAAATCACATTATTTAACCCCCTACCAATATGAACCCATATAGCTTCCCAATTTAACATAGCCCTACATTCACTAGATATTGTAGGTATCCATTTTTTTATTAATATTTTATATATCCCTTTATATTTTTTATTAACTTTAAGCTCCATTTTTTCCTTAATATATATCTCCCAATATGAACCCACGTGGTATAATATTGGTTCCCTAGTGAAACTCCCGTGGGATGACTATGATTGTAAACCGAAGTGATTTATATTAAACCCTAGAATTAATATTATAAACAATATGCATAATATTATACCCTAGGAATATGAGCCAAATGAACTCAAGGGATTGATATTATAAACCAAAGGAAATAATAAGCCTAAGGGGTTAATTCTAAAAGCCAAAGATATTATAAACCTAAGGGAATAATATTAAACCCAAGGGATTGATATTATGCAAGTTATATAAATCTAAGGGGATTGATATTATAAACACAAGAGAATAATAAACCCAAGGGAGTAATACTAAAACCCCAAGGGATTAAAAACCTAATAGATTGATAATATAAATCCAAGGGAATAATGTTAAACCCAAGGAATAAATATTATAAACCCTAAGATAAATATTTATCACAATGTGAAATTGGAATATGGTTGGACATGATTGATTTTCACATTGAGACAATGTTTGTCGCAATGTGATGTTGGACAATGGCTGACAATCATTGACCATGGTTGATCTCCATATTGAGACAATCTGTGTCACAATGAGATATTAGACCATGGATGACCATGGTTGTGACAATGTGACATTAGACCAAGAGAAAGTCTTTGTCACAATGTCGCCATGGTTGAGCATGTTTGACCATGGTTGAGACAACCTTTGTCACAATGTGATGTTGGAACATGGTTGACCATGGGTGACTTTCATATTGAGACAATGCTTGTCACAATGCGACAATGGTTGATTTTCATATTGAAAAAACCTGTATCGCAATGTGATGTTGGATCATGGTTGATCATGATGATAAACCCAATGGATTTTTGTTAAACCTAATATTAATATTATAAACCCTATGAATAATGTTATACCCTAGGAATATGAAGCCTTAGACAAATAAACCCTATAAATTATTATTTTATAGACATTTTTAATAAAAAATAAAATTCAAAATATATTGCAAAATATAAAAACAAATGAATGAATTTTTAAAAATAAATTCATACAAAATAAAATGAAACCAAATAAGCATTTGTAAATTAATAAATTCATTTACTATAATTTGATTTGAATATATTACATTTTTAAAAAATATATCATCTGAAACATTATTGATGGAATTTTAAATCTATAAATTTACAAATTTTTAATCTATGATATATTTCAAAATTGGTAATTAAATTATGAAAAACAAAAAACAAAAAACCAAATTTGTATTTTTACTTCGTCTATTTTACTTATAATCAATTTATAATATAATGCATTTCAAATTTTAAAAATAAAAATACATTTGAAAACATCGACCATAATTTATTAATCTTGGAGAAACTTATCATGGAACTTATTAATATAAACAATCTAGTTGATAAGCAAAATATTTCAATGTCAACTAATATGTGCAATCAAGAAAAAAAAATTCATGGTTAAAACATGGATGTGCATTCCTTCTTACATATTTGCATATAAATTTAAATGTAATTTCCTTTGATCAATTTGAGAGTTATTATAAAATATTATTAATAAATTATTTTGATTATTAACATAAATATATTTGAGTTTCTAGTTTATAAGAAATAGAGAAATATTAAATCGCTTAAAATATAAACATTTTTTACTGTAATTTGAGAAAATGTTTACACCTTGAAAGGTTTATTCCCTTTCTCCCATAGTAAATATGAAATTAAAATAGTTTTATAGTGATTCTTAATAATATTATTTATATTTATATAAATTTCACACACACACACACACATATATATATATATATAGAAATATTCTTCTTATTAACTTTTATTAACCCTAATAATACATATACTTACATACATATATAATATTTTTCTTTGATAGGTTTTATAATTTAATTTTGTTATGTGATATGAATAGAATTGATGAGATAGATAGAGATAAAAAAATAATTTGGAATTTTTATATGCTTATTATTGAAATTTAAATATGAAACTCCAAAATATAATACTCACCAATATGAATCATCCTTTTAATATAAATATGTTTAAAAATATTTATATTTCTAGTTATATGCTTAATAATTAAATTTATTGAGATTTTGTATGTTTATTAATTTTAGGTCCTGAGGTACCACTTTATTATTATGAATCAATATTATTTAAACTTATTTTATCGTGATATGTATATTATGATTTTTTCTCAATAAATTTTGCTTATAATTTTGTTAGTAATAATGAAATTACGATATAACAAATTGAACTGAATCGATTTTATATTTTATATTTTTATTTCTTTTTTAATTGATCATTATGTTGTTTATTATTATTTGATTTAATATTTTAGGAACACTACAACATCTCTGTAACACCCCTATGTCATGCTTTTTCAACATTGACTAGTTTTAGACATCGAACTATTATCAGATTAAATAGATATAGAAACCATGATGATATTTATGTGATGGTGTCATTATTTTATTATTAATTGAATTAACAAATAAATTGCTTGAAAATATTCAGGAGAGAGCACTAGAGTTTAGAAGTCTTCTCGCCATCTTAGAAAAAATTTGTTGGTGGTCATGTCCACATGATGAACCTTCCCTAAAAGTCTCCTAAAAATCCATGGGAGAATAAATAAATTAATTAGCATAATGGGAGGGAAAGATTATGTTAGTCACTTAGTTGGAGATAAATACTAAGTTGGATGGAATAAGCATTGTGGGAGAGAAAGGTGTGCTTTAAATGAAAAGAAAAGATTTTTTTTCGAAAAAAATAAAATGCAAATCTTAGGAAAAAGGTTGGTAGATCTTAAAGAAAGATGCTACTAAAATTTTCTTAGAAGAAAAAAATATAAAAAAAGCCACCTAAGATTAAAAGAGGTGTTTTATTTTTGCAGTGAGAAGATGTTAGCTTGGGGGAACTAGTAGAGGTAGTTCATGGTCAGGAGGAGCGTGTTCAGTTCTTCAATGTTTTTCAAACGGTAATTAGGATTATATTTTTGTTTGTTTTTATTTTTGATGTCGAGTGGTAAATGATATCTATGTTGTGGAATAATATACGTCGATACTGTTTACATTGTATATTTTTCAGTCTTGCACGCATATTACAAATATTCTCAAGTATGTTAGTTATAATTGTATGAATTTTTCTGTGCACATGCTTGAAAAATAGATCATGTAATCATTGTTTATATATTATTTTCTTTATGCATGCAAGTACCAGAATATGCAAATACTAGAAGTAGTATTTGAATACATTTTGCATAAAAGGTCATGCAATATAGATATATGCAAATACTAGAAGTAGTATTTGAATACATTTTGCATAAAAGGTCATGCAATATAGATATGATATTTGTGAATTCAATATTGTTTATGTAGGCATATGAATCAAAGGAAAAAATATGGTACATGCGCACATAGATTTCCTTCTGGTCAATGTGCATATCTGTCAAAAAGATGAAATAATGGATTCAAATAGATGGGATGCCTAATTATAGAGATCAATATTAAATAATTCTAGATCATGGCAACATACGAGTCCATTATTAGCTTCTTATTAATCCTATATTTTCCATGTAATAAATAATATCTAGATTAGTAGTTGGAGGAAAATATGCATGAAAATGGTATATAACTAGTCAAAAAAGTAGCTAAGAGGATTCAACTGTAACAATATATAGGTCAGAAATTTTATGTATGGGTTGTAAATGAGAAGATAATTTAATCATCACGTAAGGAAACATGGAGTATGAAATGATTCCTTGTAAAGTAATAATAGTTAAAGAATAGATATGATGCACATTTTGACTAATGGAAATTGATTACAAGTAGTTAAGAAATGAGAACTCAAAACAAAACAAAATGTCAGAGAGGAAGAAATGATTGAGGTGGGTAGATCTATAATAGGTGATATCCATGCCCTACCTAGGAGGGGGTTATTCTTTGATTGTATATATATATATATATATATATATATATATATATATATATATTTAAGAAATCACAAGACTATAAATTCCATAAAGACATAAAAATATATTGATAAATCCACAACACATAACGTCAGTAGATACATTCACGACACCAAATTATAATTGTTAGACAATATAAATAAAAAGAAGTTGTCAATGCAATGAGTATGTAAACTAGAATTCAACTATTATGTATATATCTAACTGCTACAATATATATAAAAAAATAAAAAATAAATAAAAAAATTTCATAGAACCAAAATTGGGACAATCCTTCATTTTAGGAAGAACGTAAGAATCACAGTCCAATATCTATCATATTAAGAGAATTAAAGAATTGTAAATCATTTATACAAGAATTCCCATAATCTTATATCCAAAATGCAATGTTGGTAAGTCGAAATGATGTTATGGTCCAGTCTAACAACTAATTACAAGTAAAACATTTTATGGTCACAAATACAAAACAGGAGACCTTCTAAAATGGGTTCCATTGTAAAATTAAACCGTTACAGGATGTTTACCTGTAACATAACCAATTAGAAAGAAGAATTTCTATAGCACTGTGAATCTAGAAACCTAATACCTATGTGCTTAACATGTTGCCTAAGCATGATGTTCATACCCGTAATGACCTAGATTGAGAGGAGGTTAGAACTGGGTTAAGAAAATAAATATAAACATACGAAAAAAATAAAATTGAACCTCTTTAGTGTGGAAATGAGACAACCATTATATATATATATATAGTGTTAGGATGATTTTTCCCATCATCCTAAGACCTGCATAATAATAGGAGTAAAGCAAGTGCTAGTCAAGCCATAAGCATAACCATTAAAGAAATACAACCAAATGAAATGAAATTTCTGTAGCAATATTCTATAGACCTGCGAAAGTAATAACCCAAAAAAATTATTTTACTACAACCCTCATGATTACAATGTCCATAACAGAGTCATTACCACCATTATGACTGGTTACCCTATTCTAAACTAAAAGGAGGACTTGACAAATAATAGTATTCCTTTCAACGAATGGACATAATATTGTAAGAAACTAGAGATTGGGAAATTAGGTTCCCCCTCAATTGTAATTGAGATAAGATACACCCATCTTACCCTTTCCATAAAGGTTAACTCTTAACAAATAAAAGAAAATGTATAGCCCAATCCAATTACAGTGCTCTAGTTCAAATATCAAATTTTATGCTAGGGCTCTCGCGAAAGATACCAGGGCTTAGCTCATGCCTCCTCAAAGGGAAAGGGGTGATGTTATAGACACCCTTGTTTAGATAATCTAAGTAGCCCTATATGATAAAAGTCATAGAAATATCTTAAAGAAAATCTATAAATGGAAGGAACAAAGGCGACTTAGGAGTATTCAAGAAAACTCCAAGTGCCAATATAAAAACTATCATGTAAAAAAGAACAAAGGAAGTTGTCACTCACATATATGGTGATAGCCACGTTAGGGTGATTCCTTAAAACCATAACAATGAAACCCCACATATATCATATGTGCAAATAAAGGTGGGATAAATGAAAGAAAATAGAAAAATTAAACCTACAAAATTGCTCGTGTGTTCGTTGAAGCCACAACAAGTCAATCGTCATAAAATACATGAAATCAAATTAAGGGTTGTATATTTGATTCATAGCCTATGAATAGTTAATACAATATTGAAATGAATTTACCAAATGGGTCACTACACTCTCAAACATTTACCTCTATGGAATCACGAGGAAACCCAAACTCAAACATGCAAACTTAGTCACCAAGGGGTTGTCATTATTTTCTAAATCTGACCATCAAATTACCAATACATTTCATGATCTCCAAAACAACCAAGTGTAGTCTAACATAATGGTAGAGTAAAAGACTAAAAATGACAAGAAATATGAGAAAATAAAGAAGAAATACCAAGCTTTATTTCAGTGCGAGCCTAGTATTTTTTGCTAGAGACGACAACCGCGTTGACAAGAAAAGATACAAGTGTAAAATAGGGAAATGGCCATCAAAAAATTAAATAAATGAGTTGATGTCTAAGTACCCTAGAGGAAAACTCTATTAAGTGTCAAAAGTAAAATAAAGTTGAATGTACAAAGAGTGATTAGATGTCTAAGTACCCTAGATGAAAACTCTATTAAGTGTCAAAAGTAAAATAAAGTTGAATGTACAAAGAGTGATTAGGGAAAATCATTAGGGTTTCTCAAAACCAAATCTCAGCACTTGGGTGAAACTCGTTTAATCCCCACCATCGAAAGAATAAGTACCATTCTCAGACATGAATCGAATGGGTAGAGGCACGTGGACCACATTGGAAATGAGAACTGTAATAGTACAATAATATTAAACCCCAGCAAGCCCATTATCTCAAATATATGTTATTATTGAAGAGAACAAGTAATAAAAGACTAGAACAAAGTCAATATGGATATTGATTCGACTCACAACTAGACTGATACGTGTCTTATGATATGTGCTAGAGACAAAGGTCGAGTGTTATTTCATATGTGCACCATGGATTATCTATCCCACAGGTGTAATTTTGTTAAGATGAAACCATTAAATAAAGATAAGATATTTTACCTATATAAATCAAAGAGGCAACCCCCATACTTCACTATTATAGGTACATGCAAGTTAAATGGTATAGCACACCTGAAGAAGGTACCTCTAGTAACTAAACATAGCATGGAAAAAAAAATGGATGTGGAAGAGAGGTATGTGACATATGGTATCAGAGCTATAGGTTCAATATTGAGGCCAATGGGCCAACTCACAATTGTAGGATAATAATGAGCTTCATTATTATGAATCAATATTATTTAAACTTATTTTATCGTGATATGTATATTATGATTTTTTCTCAATAAATTTTGTTTACAATTTTGTTAGTAATAACGAAATTACGATATAACAAATTCAACTGAATCGATTTTATATTTTATATTTTTATTTCTTTTTTAATTGATCATTATGTTGTTTATTATTATTTGATTTAATATTTTAGGAACACTACAACATCTCTATAACACCCCTATGTCATGCTTTTTCAACATTGACTAGTTTTAGACATCGAACTATTATCATATTAAATGGATATAAAAGGTCATCCGATATAAATATAATATTTGTGAATTCAATATTGTTTATGTAGGCATATGATTCAAAGGAAAAAATATGGTACATGTGCACATAGATTTCCTTCCAGTCAATGTGCATATCTATCAAAAAGATGAAAGAATGGATTCAAATAGATGGGATGCCTAATTATAGAGATCAATATTAAATAACTCTAGATCAAGGAAACATATGAGTCCATTATTAGCTTCTTATTAATCCTATATTCTCCATGTAATAAATAATATCTAGATTAGTAGTTGGAGGAAAATATGCATGAAAAAGGTATATAACTAGTCAAAAAAGTAACTAAGAGAAGTCAACTGTAACGATATATAGGTCAGAAATTTTATGTATGAGCTGTAAATGAGAAGATAATTTAATCATCACACAAGGAAAGATGGAATATGAAATGATTCCTTGTAAATTAATAATAGTTAAAGAATAGATATGATGCACATTTTGACTAATGGAAATTGATTACAAGTAGTTAAGAAACGAGAACTCAAAACAAAACAAACTGTCACAGAGGAAGAAATGATTGAGATGGGTAGATCTATAACAAGTGATATTCATGCCCTAGCTAGGAGGGGATTATTCTTTGACTGCGTGTATATATATATATATAGATATAGATATATATATATATATCGAGATATATATTTAACAAATCACAAGACTCTAAATTCCATAAAGACATAAAAATATATTGATAAATCCACAACTCATAACATTAGCAGATACATTCAAAACACCAAATTATAGTTGTTAGACAATATAAATAAAAAGAAGTTGTCAATGCAATGAGTATGTAAACTAGAATTCAACTATTATTTATTTATCTAACTGCTACAATAAATAAATAAATAAATTATTTCATAGAACCAAAATTGGGACAACCCTTCATTTTAGGAAGAACGTAAGAATCACAGTCCAATATGTATCATATTAAGAGAATTAAAGAATTGTAAATCATTTAAACAAGAATTCCCATAATCTTATATCCAAAATGCAATGTTGGTAAGTCGAAATGATGTTATGGTCCAGTCTAACAACTAATTACAAGTAAAACATTTTATGGTCACAAATACAAAACAAAAGACCTCCTAAAATGGATTCCATTGTAAAATTAAATCGTTAAAGGATGTTGACCTATAACATAAGCAATTAGAAAGAAGAATTTTTATAGCACTCTGAATCTAGAAACCTGATACCTATGTGCTTAACATGTCGCCTAAGCATGATGTTCATACCTGTAATGACCTAGACTGAGAGGAGGTTAGAACTGGGTTAAGAAAATAAGTATAAACATACGGAAAAAAAAAAAAAAATTGAACCTCTTTAGTGTGGAAATGAGACAACCATTATTTATATATATATATATATATATATATATATATATATATATATATATATATATATATATATATATTACTTGAGTGTTAGGATTATTTTTCCCATCATCCTAAGACCTTCTTAATAATAGGAGTAAAGTGAGTGCTAGTCAAGTCATAAGCATAACCATTAAAGAAATACAACTGAATGAAATGAAATTTCTGTAGCAATATTCTATAGACCCGCGAAAGTAATAACCCAAAAAAAATATTTTACTACAACCCTCATGATTACGATGTCCATAACAGAGTCATTATCACCATTATGACTGATTACCCTATTATAAACTAAAAGGAGGACTTGTCAAATAATAGTATTCCTTTCAACGAACGGACATAATATTGTAAGAAACTAGAGATTGGCAAATTAGGTTCCCCCTCAATCGTAATTGAGAGAAAATACACCCATCTTACCCTTTCCATGAAGGTTAACTCTTAACAAATAAAAGAAAATGTATAGCCCAATCCAATTACAGTGCTCGAGTTCAAACATCAAATTTTATCCTAGGGCTCTGGCGAAAGATACTGGGGTTTAGCTCATGCATCCTCAAAGGGAAAGGGGTGATGTTATAGACACCCTTATTTAGATAATCTAAGTATCCCTATATGATAAAAGTCATAGAAATATCTTAAAGAAAATCTAGAAAGGGCAGGAACAAAGGCGACTTAGGAGTAGTCAAGAAAAATCCAAGTGCCAATTTAAAAACTATCATGTAAAAAAGAATAAAGGAAGTTGTCACTCACATATATGGTGATAGCCACATTAGGGTGATTCCTTAAAACCCTAACAATGAAACCCCACATATATCATATGTAAAAATAAAGGTGGGCTAAATGAAAGAAAATAGAAAAATTAAACCTACAAAATTACTCGTGTGTTCGTTGGAGCCACAACAAGTCAGTTGTCATAAAAATTATAAAATCAAATTAAGTGTTGTATATCTGATTCGTAGCCTATGAACAGGCAATACAATATTGAAATGAATTTACCAAATGGGTCACTACACTCTCAAACATTTACCTCTATGGAATCACGAGGAAACCCAAACTCAAACATGCAGTGTTAGTTACCAAGGGGTTGTCATTATTTTCTAAATCTGACCATCAAATTAGCAATCCATCTCATGATATCCAAAACACCCAAGTGTAGTCTAACATAGTGGTAGAATAAAAGACTAAAAATGACAAGAAATATGAGAAAATAAAGAAGAAATACCAAGCTTGACTTCAGTACGAGCATAGTATTTTTTGCTAGAGACGACAAGCGCGTTGACAAGAAAAGATACAAGTGTAAAAAAGGGAAAATGGCCATCAAAAAATTAAATAAATGAGTTGATGTCTAAGTAACCCAGAGGAAAACTCTATTAAGTGTCAAAAGTAAAATAAAGTCGAATGTACAAAGAGTGATTAGGGAAAATTATTAGGGTTTCTCAAAACCAAATCTCAGCACTTGGGTGAAACTCGTTTAATCCCCACCATTGAAAGAATAAGTACCATTGTCAGACATGAATCGAATGGGCAGGGCCACGTGGACCACATTGGAAATGAGAAGTGCAATAGTACACCAATATTAAACCCCAGGCAAGCCCATTATCTCAAATATATGTTATTATTGAGGAGAACAAGTAATAAAAGACTAGAACAAAGTCAATATGGATATTGATTCGACTCACAACTAGACTAATACATGTCCTATGATATGTGCTAGAGACAAAGGTCGAGTGTTATTTCATATGTGCACCATGGATTATCTATCCCATAGGTGTAATTTTGTTAACATGAAATAATATATTTATACCACCCAACTTGATACAATGAAGATGAAACCATTAAATAAAGATAAGATATTTTACCTATATAAATCAAAGAGGCAAACCCCATACTTCACTATTAGAGATACATGCAAGTTAAAATGGTATAACACACCTGAAGAAGGTACCTCTAGTAACTAAACATAGCATGGAAACAAAAAATGGATGTGGAAGAGAGGTATGTGACATATGGTATCAGAGCTATAGGTTCAATATTGAGGCCTATGGGCCAACTCACAATTGTGGGATAAGAATGAGCTTCATCTAGATCAAACTTAAGTATGAATAGAAGAGGAAGTGCCACTTTCTACAACAAAAGTGTCTGAAGGGTAAAATAGCTGAAAAATAGAACTAACAAATAGTAAAATAATTCAAAAATAGGTTGAGGAAGAGACATATTTGTAATGAGATGTTATTGCTACAACTAGTATGAGAGTGTTTTGTTATTAGGAAAAGTTAGGTCTAATTTTTTAAAACAATTTTCATTATGGATTCAAGTGTATATATTTTTAAAGGACCCTAGTAGGGTGAGAAATAGTGAGAAAAGTGAATTGATAAGAGAGACATTAATAAATAAACTGCTCAATTAAATGGACATAAAAAAATGGGATAAGGCTAGTGGATAAGGCATGTGCCTTTTATAGCTATGTTAAAAGGAGTAAGGTCTCTAGTCTTTAACCAACAATTATACTGATAAAATGGTAAAACAAAGTACAGGTATATATATACCTATTCAAATATAAAGAAAACGTAATACCATTATACAATAAATGAGATATGTAATGAGTGTACTGAACTTGTCGAAATATTGTTCACTTGACTTTACTATCAAATCAATAACCTAATAAAAACATTACTCCATACAAAAACTTTCTATAAAAGAGAGAACCTCTTTATTCCATCTTGAGCTTGTAGCTGAAGTGAGAAGAGTATAATAACAAAATAGGTAATTCCATTCCTTGTGCTAAATGTAATGAGAGTACAAAGAAAAATCAAATAAAGTTTGTTATAGGGAAGGGGAATAGGAAAAGTACTCAACAAAGATTAATGGAAAAGAAGGGGTATAAAATTAGTTGCGATAAACTAAAGTATCTATTACTATAAGCTAGAAATGCTTTAAGCACCACTAATAAATAGAAATTGTTACTATAGTAGATTGTTGAAAATGGAGTAAAAGCATGCAGTGAGAATTTATCTTCTGTCTAATTTCTTATACAAAACGGTCTATGGGCTTTGGAAAATTATTATCATTATATAGGAATCTTATGCCTTATAGGGAAGGGACTCATATGAGAAATGTGATATTTTATATTTTAAATCCATTATCTATATAGAGAAATTATGTTACCAGCAATTTGGTTAGGATAGAGACAGATGTGGGAAGAAACACAAGAGTGATTGACAATAAGTAGTCCATAGAAAATGATGTGAGGTATAAATTACCTTGAAAAAAAACACATATGTATATATTTTTATAACATCGAATTGTTATCAAGAATTTTATGTGCAAGTGTTCAAAAAAAAACATACAGGGATGTTGCACCGGTAGGTTTCCTTCATAGTATTGTGTAGTGAAGCAAGTAGTGATATAAGTCTAGTAATAATGAATATTGTACAAGATCCAAAACCTATGTTGAACGTGTACCTATTAAATATTTTATAGTAAGAGTAAAGATTAAATTTTTTATTCTTTACTCGGGAGGGAATCGTAAAAGATAGAGAAAGGAAAGGAGAAATGTAGGACTCTCATAACAAAAGCAGTAATTTATCAATTGTTTTTAATTTATTAAGGATAGAATTAAGAGCATAATGAAAAAATAATGACAAAAATAATCCAAATAAATAAGTGCACATTTATAATTATATGAATGTAAGATTCAAAATCATAGGTAATCGTGATGTATGTCATTGTTCTATTTGAGAAAGAGGTACATTGGAAGGGAAAATGTGCAAATCATCTCATTACAAAAGGCTTGTGTTGGTCGTATAGGCTAGTAAGCCAATGTAAAGTGGTAGAAGAACTTACATTATGAATAGTGAATACATTAATAACGAGAATTTTTTTATTATTAATCAAGAATATGGAGTTTTCTTATGTACAAATTATTTTCAAAGAGAAAAAAAACATATATGCAACCATATAAGAAATTTTTTGTCCCTAGGAACTAAGGCCATGAAATGTATACATAAATTAAAAGAAACTATAAGGTATATAAATACCAATAGAAGTGAAAATATAGTGTACCAAAATACAACACGTACTTGAAAAGGAGACTTCTTCAACATAATTAACATTAATATTGGTACTTAACATAGTTATCGATCAAATGAGAAAATTATCGAGTACCCAATTTTTTGAGGTAGCAAAAAATCACTTGATTTTGAAAAGTGGTGATTCAGAATACATCTTTTTTTTTTAGCATATTTTGGGCACTTTAATTTTTTTTATGTATCAAGTATGAACAATATTTTTAAACGTTAGTGATTTTCATGCTGATTTTCAAAAGTGTTGATGCAACATCAACACATTTTTTAGAGGGTTTATTTTTGACACTTTAATTTTTTTTTTTAATGTATCAAATATGAACATTTTTTTTTGTTAGTGATTTTCATCATGATTTTGAAAAGTGCTAATGTGCCTCAACTGTTTCTGTTTAGAGTATTTCTTTTACACTTTTAAATTTTCTAATGTATTAAGTGTGGATAATTTTTTTTAAATGTTGGTGATTTTCATGTTGGTATTAAAAAAAAAAAAACATGAAAAAAAAATCAAATATATATATATATATATATATATATATATATATATATATATATATACCATAAAAATGAAAAAAGAAAACCAAAATTAACTTGTAAAAATAAAAAATTAACAAAAATAAATAAATATCAAATCATAAATAAACAAAATGAATTTTTCCAAAAAAAATATAATTTAAGAAAAAATCATTAAACCAAATAAAAATGTAAAACATTTTCTTTAAGTTAAAAAAAAATAAAAATAAAAAACCCCACCAAAAAAATAAATAAATAAAATAATTTCAAAAAAGAATAAAATTAAAAAATTAAAACAATTCAAATCAAAAAGCTAAAATAAAAAAAGAATAAAAGATAAAATAAAATTGAAAATTAAAAAAAATATATAAATTAAAAAAATTAAAATTTAGAAAAAACTCAAAAGAAAAAAGCAAATCCTGACCAACACCACCTGGCCCATCCCACTCCATTCTGTCCTCCCTTCCCACTGAACCCACCATTCCGTCCTTCCCCGACCTCCGTCCTACCTCTACCCGCCCACCCCAAACCTACCTCCCTCTTCGTAAACCATGTGGCCCAACCAACCTGGGGTGGTGAGGGGCCAATTCCAGAAATCGACACCTCGCCACCTCGAGTCGGTTGGGTCATTGGGTGGGTGGGGATGGAGGCCAGTGACACAGGGTGGGAAGGGAAGGACGGCAGTATGAGGTGGAAGGGAAGGAGGGGTGGGGTGGGTCATGAGGGTGGGCGGGGAAAGGTGGTGGGGTGGGTGAGGTGGAAGGATGGAGTGGTGAGGGAGGACGAGATAGGGTGGCTTAGGTGGCACAGGCGAGAAGGTGGGAGATGGTGGGGCGAGTTGGGGAGGGAATTTTTTTCTTTTAATTTCTATTTTTTTTTTGATTTTTTTAATTTTTTGTTTTCAGCATTTTAAATATTTTCTTTTAAATATTAATTTTATTTTTTATTTTTTTATAATATATATATATATATATATATATATATATATATATATATATATATATATATATATATATATATATATATAGATATTAGAATTTTTCTACAAGTTTATTTTGGCTTTTTATTGACATTTTTATGTTTATTTGTTTATTTTTTGTCATGAATCGGCCACTTGCCACACCTCACTGATTGGGCCTCATGGTGGGTGGGGAATATTTTTCATGGATATATATATATATATATATATATATATATATATATTATTTGACTTTTTTTTTTAAATTTTATTTTTTCATTAATCTTTAACTTTTTTTCTTAATTGAAATATTTTCCTCCTTTTTATTTATTTTTATTTTATTTTATCTTTTGTTTAAATTTTTTAATTTTACAAGTTAATTTTGATTTATTTATTTATTATTTTTTTCTTTTTTTATATTTTATAGACTTTTTTTTTTCCTTTCTATATATTTTTTATATTTGAATTTTTTTGTCATTTTTTTTTATGTTTTATTACTTGTTATTATTTTTTAAATTTTGTGTCCCTTTTATTGTTTTTATTTTTTTCCAATATTTGAATTTTTGTTTTCTTTTGTATTTCATATATATATATATATATATATATATATATATATATATATATATATGTTCCTTTCTACATGGTCTGTGTCAATGCTCGTCTAGGAACCCGACCCCATTATGTGAAATTTGATTATCGATTTTAAATTTTTCATTATAATGAATCGAGTCTGCCCCCACAATGTGTCAATTTCATGGTTGGTGTTTAAGTTTTCATTACAATGGGTTGAGTTCACTTGCATTGTGTGTCAAAAAAAAAAAAAAAAACAATTCAAATCAAAAAGCTAAAATTAAAAAAATTAAAAGGTAAAATAAAATTGAAAATTAGAAAAAATATATAAATAAAAAAATTAAATTTAGAAAAACTCTAAAAAAAAAAACAAATCTCGACCAACCCCACCTGGCCCATCCCACTCCACTCCATCCTCCCTTCCCACTGAACCCACCACTCCTCCTTCCCTGACCTCCCCCCTACCTCTCCCCGTCCATGCCAATTCTCCCTCCCTCCCCATAAACCCCACGGCCCAACCGACCCGAGGTGGTGAGGGGCCAATTCCAGGAATTGGCACCTCGCTGCCTCGGGCTGGTTGGGTTGCTGGGTGGGTGGGGAGGGAGGAAAATGACACAAGGTGGGACAGGAAGGAGGGTGGGATGGGGTGGAAGGGAAGGAGGGGTGGGATGGGGTGGAAGGGGTGGTGGGGTGGACGGGAGGTGGAGAGTGGGAGAGGTGGGAGGGCAGGGAGGTGAGGGAGGACAAGATAGGGTGGGTTAGGTGGGATGGGCAAGGAGGTGGGAGATGGTGGGGCGAGTCGGGAAGGGAAATTTTTTTTTCTAATTTTTATTCTTTTAATTTCTATTTTTTATTGTTTTTAATTTTTAATTAATTTATTTATTTTTAATCTTTTGTTTTCAACGTTTTAAATATTTTCTTTTAAATATTAATTTTATTTTTTATTTTTTTTCTAATTAATATATATAACAAATTAGAATTTTTTGTTTGATTAAATATTTTTTTCCCTTAAATTATGTGTTTTTTTTTTTAAATATTTTCCTTTTCCATTTATTTTTGATATTTTTTTTATTTATTTTTTGTTTTTATTTATTTATTTCAATTTTTTATTTTTACAAGTTTATTTTGGCTTTTTATTGACATTTTTATGTTTTTTATTAATTTGTTTATTTTTTGTCATGAATCGGCCGCTTGCCACCCATGGCTAGTTGGGCCCCATGGTGTGTGGGGAATTTTTTTTCATATATATATATATATATATATATATATATATATATATATATGGATTTCTTTTTTTAATTTTAATTTTTTTAACTTAAAAACAAATTATTTTTTATTTTTTCATTAATCTTTAACTTTTTTTCCTAAATTATGTATATTTTTGAAATATTTTCCCCCTTTTTATTTATTTTTATTTTATTTTAGTTTTTGTTTAAATTTTTTAATTTTACAAGTTAATTTTGACTTTTTTAATATTTTATAGACTTTTTTTTTCCTTTCTATATATTTTTTATATTTGAATTTTTTTGTAATGTTTTTTTATGTTTTATTACTTGTTATTATTTTTTAAATCTTGTGTCTTTTTTATTATATATATATATATATATATATATCTGTGCAATTTGATAGTTGATTTTAAATTTTTCGTTATAATGAATTGTGACTGCCCCCACAATGTGTCAATTTCATGGTTGGTGTTTAAGTTTTCATTACAATGGGTCGAGTTCACCTACACTGTGTGTTAGTTTGATGGTTGATTTTTAAATTTTTTTGCAATGTATCAAGTTATCTTAGACTATGATTTTAAAATTGATATAAATTTAGCATTTAAAAAAAAATTACTCTCGGTATAATAACTCTTTCATTCAGGTATTCATTTTTAAAGTTTTTTAGGTCATAAAAATTTTCCATACTGTCATGCTTGAAATATTTTGAAAACTTAACATTGTTTTGTAGTCACAATCTTTGGTTTTAATTCAATGGTTGAAAAATTGTCAAAATTTTAATGTTTTCCTAAGTCATGATATTTTATTTTTAATAATATGGTTGAAAATAGTGATAAGTAGTTTTTATTAGCACCATGCCTGAAAATTGTTGGAATTTTAGGGTTTTTCAAATACGTGACATTTAAAATTTAATGTCATGCCTAAAAATCATTGGAATTTTAAGGCTTTTCAAATATGTGATATTTTATCTTTAAGGTCATGCTGGAAAATCATTGGAAATTTAAAGTTTTTCAAAGTCAAGATATTTTATTTTTAACGTCATTATTAACAAATGTTGAAAATGTGCCCTAAAAATAAAAGACGTTATTCCATCATCAACATTTTTCATTTTCAAGGTGTTCGTTGCACAAAAAAGTTTGGTTCTTACTATCATTTTTAAAAAATGTTGAAAATATACCTCGAAAAAAAATGTTATTCCAACATCAACACTTTTCGTTTTCAACCTATTTTTTCATGTTATTTTGGGGTTTTTAGGCTTGAGCACCCGCTTTGAGGTAATAGTTCCTGTTTGATCGGTAAATGTGTTACATCTCAAGCATTTATATCAAGAAAAATAGATGAAAATAACATAATTGAAGAAAAAGAATTCAAAATTGTATACCCTTGTGGCTGATAATTAAACTGCGATGGATGTTTTGAACATGATTGTTCTGTAGGACTAATAAGATTAATGGTTCATATGATAATATGTGATCAGAGAAATATATAAACAGTTTTGTGACCTCCTCAATTGAGGAAACTCGGGAACTAATTCCCTTGTGGATTAAAAATTCCAAGTATAAATATTTGAATACCTTCAATACTTGGCACACAGGGTGTGACCAGTGAAGAATTCTAAGAAAGAAAACACGAAAAATCATATATATATAGGAAAATATTTAAGAGGAAATTGCAATGGCCTTGAAAAGGTGAAATACAATCTTAATTGGTAAACTTGAAGGATGAAATTAGCTTGGTACATATATGGAATACAAGGTAAAGAAATTGTAACCAAGAGAATTGGTTGACAAGATAATACCTTAGGGAAAGGTGGATAGTCACATATATGAATGACCTACTAAATATGTGATATATACATAGGACAGGATAGAATATCACCATAAACTGTAGAAAAAATGAATCACAAAAATAAGAAAGCATGTAGAATAATTGGAGACTATCAAGTTGGAAATAATAGTAATAATGTCATTTTACCTACAAAGAAACTATGAGAAAAACGTGAAACCACCCAGATATAGTACAAAAAAGATGCAAAAACCTTACATGGCAATGGATAACGGTAAAATGAATCAAAGATGAAATCAAGAGTGAAAACATGTAATCCCTCAAGGAGAATTGTAATGGACCCTAAAAATGGAAATGAAATACATGATTGGAATCAATATTAAGAATGAAATGGCATCAAAATTGTATGGGATTAGAGATTGTAGTTGGTCTTTCATTAGGAACTTCACAAATTATATTTTTTATGAACAAAAACGACCATAAAAGGGATTGATTGGAATGATGAAACTTGATAAACGGGAATGTTGATTGAGTTTCCTAACAAAGTGGAAAATAAAATAGGGTTGAATGGTGTCATGAGAACTATAAAGAGAAATCCATAAATTTAACCTCTATTTGTTGACGTATTATATGTGTGTGTGTGTGTGTGTGTGTGTGTGTGTGTGTGCATGTGTAGACAACCCACGCATATAGAAATGCAAAGAGAAAAGACTCCATGGTTATATACAAGAGTAATATGCACAAAATATTTTCAAATAAACTACAATGAGGGCCAAAAACAAAAAAACAGAAAAACTAAAAAACTAAAAAATAGAAAAACTCAAGTGACTGAGTTAAAGGAAAATAGTTAATAATGGTAAAAAGGAAAAGAAGTGTTGTAGATCTATGAAGTTACATTTTTTTTTTTGACCGTGAAACTTGAGTATTTCAAGATACCCCTTAATTATCTCTATGGTATTTTGGATTCCTTATTTTTGATTCCTCATACTTTTGTGGGCTTATGGAAAGGTATGGAAAGTAGTGCCACACAATCATGATGGACTTGTTAAGTCCACCTTGGAGTGGAACTAACAATAATATAAAAACCATGGAATTTGCAAAGATAGTAGGTTGCCCTGCACTTAAGTATGTGTGATAGATGCATAGTTGACATGATGTTATCAAAATAACAACATAAAAGAGAATGTTACAAGTAGTCCTTTGAATTGTGTTACCTCTATGTAAGTGGTATGAATTGAAATTGTAAATTCCATATTTTTAATTTCACATTAAACAACGTTAATGCTACTAGCATAGCCATGAATAAATGTACCAAAGGATCTATTGTATTATTTGATGCTATATTGATGTTGCTAACCTTCTTGAGTGAATGTGGATAGTTTGTTGGGTGCATGTTAAAAATATTTTACGAGATGTGTAAACAAAAATATAAATCACGTATTCAGCATGTGTGGAAAATTCTAAGAAATGAGTGTGACTTGAACACGGTAGTAGAGTTACTCTTGAATTGAGAAATTTCTCAAAGCATACTGCAATATAAATCACTTTAGCACTATGGAAACTATTATGAAAAAGAGAGATATAAATGAAAGATGCATTTCCTTTCCCTCTTTAGAAAAGATGCAATTAACGGAACACCAAGGATGGTGTTTACTTCAAGGGGGGAAGATGTAACACCCCTATGTCCTTGTCTTTAAACATTGACTATTTTTAAACATCGAACTATTATCTGATTGACTAGCTATGGAAGCCATGGTGATATTTATGTGATGATGTAATTATTTTATTATTATATAAATTAATAAATTAATTAATTAAAAATATTCAGGAAAGAGCACTAGAGTGTAGAAGATTTCTTTCCAGGTTAGAAAACGTTATTGGTGGTCAAGTCTTCATGATGGGCCTTCCCTAGAAGTCTTCTAGAAATACCTAGGAGAAAAAAAATAACATAATGGGAGAGAAAGATTATGCTAATCACTTGGCTGGAGAGAAACACTATGTTGGGTGGAATAAAGCACCATGAGAGAGAGTTGCGATTTAAAGAAAAGAAAAAAAATATTTTTCAAGAAAAAAAAAACAAAAGGCCTGGGAAAAATGTTGGTAGACCTTACTGCTAAAATACGTAGGGAAGAAAATCTATAAAGAAGATCACCTAGGAATGTTGATTCTTGCAACAAGAAGTTCTTAGCTCAGGGAGAACTAGTAGAGGAAGCTCATGGTAAGGAGGAACGTGTTCAGTTATTAATTGTTTTCCAAGTAATAGTTATAGTTAGATTTCATTTTATGGTTATTATTGATGCCAAATGGTAAAAAATATATATGTTGTAGAATAATAGAAGAAATGGGTACCTTATACATTATATATTTTTCAATCCTACATGCATAGTACCCATATTCTCAAGTATGTTAATTATAATTGTATGAAATATTCTTTGTACATAGATGAAAAATAGATTATGCATGCAAGTACTAGAATATGCAAATAATGGAAGTAGTATTCAAACATATTTTCCATAAAATATCATGATATATATATATATATATATATATATATATATATATATATATATATATATATATATATATATATATATATATATATATATATATATATATAGATTTGTGAATTTAGTATTATTTATGTAGATGAAAAAATTTGGTACATGCTCACTTAGATTTCCTTCTTTTTAATGTGAATATGTGCCAAAAACATGAAAGAATGGATTCAAATAGGAGAGAGGATTAAATATGGAGATCAGGGAGTATATGATCATTATAAAAAACTTTATATCAAGGCAACATATGCGTCTCTTTTTTCATTCTTATTAATCCTATATTTCCCATGTAATAAATAATATCCAGATTATTAGTTGGAGGAAAAGATGAATGAAAAAAGTATATAGGTGGCTAAAAAGGAAACTAAGAGGAGCCGATTGTAATGATATATAGACCATAAATTTTATTTATGACATAAATCGGAGGATAGTTAAATTATTAGGTAAGGAAACATGGAATAAGAAATGATTCATTGTAATGGAATTATATATATATATATCCTAAGCGCTGGGACAAGTGTTTCCTCTCGTCTTGAGACCCACATAATAACAGGAGGTAAGTGAGCATTAGCAAGTCACAAGTGCAACTGATAAAGAAATACATCCAAACAAAATGAAATTTATCTCACAATATTTGAATGACCCATGAAAGTAATAGCCTAGAAACAAGACTTTTCCGTAACCGTCATGATTACAATGTCCATAACAGGTTCATCACCACCATCATGACAAGTTACCCTGATGTGTAGCGAAAGGAGGGTATGGAAAATAATAGTATTCCATCCAACAATTTTATTCATTGTAAGATAGCCAAGGAATTGAATTGCTTCCTATATCCATCACTAGAGTGTCAAGTGATGGTTACAAGTGGAGGAACCATAAATTGCTCTAGAAAGTGCCATAATATCAAGCTATCCAAGGGAGAATATGTATTTAATAGCCCAATTCTTTCCATTCCAATGGGTGGTGTTGATGTTGTACTGTGAGTCAAATGGCTAGAATCCTTAGGTACAATAGCTCTTAATTTTGAATGTTTCATGAAATTTTCTTTGGAAGGAAAATAATTTGACTTAAGGGGTGTCATAGGGAAACCAAGAAAGATAATCAACTCTAATAGAATGAAAAATCTTCTAAAGAAATAACAACGAGGCATAATTACACAATTATGTTTGCTAGAGGTTCCCACATCGAAATCATCTATTTCTCTAGATCTCCAAAAAGTCTTGGACAATTATTCCAAGGTATTTGAGACTCCCAAAGACCTCCCACCTATTCGTGATCATGATCATGCTATTCATTTGATTCCAGGAAGTGTTCCTCCAAACATCAGGCCTTACATATATCCCTATGCCCAAAAGAGTGAAATTAAATGTATGGTTGCAGAAGTATTAGAGGATGGTATAATTCAACCTAGTCAAAATTGTTTCTCTGCTCCAGTAGTATTGGTACACAAGAAGGATGGGTCATGGAGCATGTGTTCGAATTATAGGGAACTCAAAAAGATCACTATTAAAGATAAATTTCCATTCCTGTCATTGATGAATAATTGGATGAATTGCATGGATCAATTTACTTCACCAAGTCAGATATTCATTCAGGATATCATCAAATTAGAATGAAGATTGAAGACATTCTGAAAATAGCATTTAGAACTCACGAGGGTAATTATGATTTTTCTCATTCCTTTTGGCCTTACCAATGCACCTTCTAGATTTCAAGGTTTGATGAATTCCATTTTCAAGCCCTTCCTTAGAAAATTTGTGTTAGTATTTTTTTATAATATACTAATCTACAACAAGTCTTGGAAGGATCATGTTCAACATGTTAACAGGGTGCTCAAAATATTGGAGGAGAAACAATTATATGCAAAAATGTCCAAATTTTTCTTTAGAGTACAAGAGGTGGAATATCTGGGTCATATTATATCCCATGAAGATGTTAAGGTAGACCCTAGCAAAATTAAATCCATTAAGGAATGGAAAATCCCCACATCAATAAATCATCGGCGAGGATTTATTGGGTTGACACGATATTATCACAAGTTTGTTAAGAATTATGGGAGAATAGAAGCACCTCTAATAACATTATTGAAGGAAGATGCATTTTCATGGACTCCAGTAGCAACAAAAGCCTTTGAACATCTTAAAGAGGCAATGTGCCAAGCACCAGTCTTAGCTATGCCGGACTTCACAAAAACCTTTATTGTGGAATGTGATGCCTCACGAAACGGAATTGGTGTTATTTTAATGCAAGAAGAAATACCCATTGCTTTCGAAAGTCATCCAATCAAAGGAAAATATTTACACAAAGCTATTTATGAGAAGGAAATTTTGGCAATACTGCATGCACTTAAGAAATGGTGACCCTACCTAATGGGAAGACACTTCAAGGTAAAATGGATCATGATAGTCTTAAATATTTTTTAGAAGAAAGATTATCTTTAGAATAGAAACAAAAATGGGTCACAAAGATGTTGAGTTATGACTTTGAAATCATCTACAAAAAAGGGAAGAAAATTTTTGTGGTAGATGCAGTCTTAAGAAAGGATGAGGATGTGGAAGCATTTCTTTGTGCCATTTCTATTATCCAACTAGATTGGATAAACGAAGCAAGGGATGAATGTAAGAATGACAAATAAGTGTGGGCACTCATTCAAAAGATACAACAAGATCCCAATACATCAGATACATTTAGCTGGAAAAATTATTCATTATGGTCCAAAGGTTGCTTATACCTGGGTAAGAATTCCAAACTCAAACAAAAGATTATTGTGGAATTGCACACTTCTCCCTTAGGAGGGCACTCGGGATTTTTAAAAACTTACCACAGGGTTAAGAAGGGATTTTTTTGGGATGGCCTTAAATCAAATATTCAAAAGTTTGTGGCAGAATGTTTGATTTTCCAACAAACTAAAGTTGAAAAAATTAAGACCCGAGGTCTATTACAACCTTTATCCATTCCAGGCCAATGTTGGGAGGAGGTTTCAATGTATTCTATCACAGGTTTACCCAAGTCCTAAGGAAAGAGTTTCATCATGGTGGTAGCTAATAGACTTACCAAGTATGCACACTTTTGTGCATTCTCTCATCTATTAAAAGTCAATACAATTTCTAGTGCATTTATGGAAACAATTCAAAAGCTACATGGAAATCCAAGGATTATTGTAAGCGACAGAGATCCTATTTTCACTAGAAATTTTTGGACATAATTATTTTCTTGTCGTGGTACTCAGTTAGCTCGTAGATCATATTATCATCCTTAATCTGATGGGCAAACTGAGATAGTAAACAAATGTTTGGAAGGATATTTTCGTTGCTTTGTCTATGATAAACACACACAATGGGTGAAATGGTTACCTCTGACTGAATGGTGGTATAACACTTCCTTCCATACTGCAGCAAAAATGACCCCATTTATGGCACTTTATGGATATCATCCACCATCCATAATATCATATTTAAGAGAAAATTTTAAGGTTCAAGCAATGGAAGATCACATCGAGCATCAACAACAAGTTCTCCAACTCTTAAAGGATAGCCTCACTTTGGCACAAAATAGACTGAAACAATAGGCAGATCATCATCACAGTGAAAGAAGTTTTAATGTAGGTGACTAGGTATTCCTACGACTATAACCATATAAACAAATGTCCCTCAAGCACTCTAAGAAGGATGATAAATCATCACCAAAGTAATATGGTCCATACAAGTTGTTGCAAAAGATTGGTACTGTGGAACACAAATTGGAGCTTCCTGCAACTTTGCGAGCACACCTATTTTTCCATGTTTCATGATTAAAGAAGGTTATAGGTGACAAGCTCCTTGTTCAAAGAATATTTCCAGAACTTGACGAGGAAGGAAAAATCATATTGGAACCTAAATCAGTCACAGAAACAAGAACTCAACAGGTACAAAATCGATCAATTTCGGAGTATCTCATAAAGTGGAAGAACTTACCCGCTGAAGATTCCACATGGGAGGATGAGAATTTTATACAAAAGCATCCAGAACTACTCAAGCGTTGAGGAAAACATTTTTTTGAAGGAGAGGGGCATGTCAGGTCCCTATAATAATATTGATTCCCCCATTACTATTGTCATTGTATCCCTTATTGTTATTATTGTTCCTCTATTATCCCCATATTGTTATTATTATGCCCCATAGAAGCACACTATTGTTATTGTTGTGCCCTTACATTATTATTGTTATTTTGGCTTTGATTATATTGTGACCCCTTAGACTCTTATATATAGAAAGGAGGTTTTATCATTTGTATCATCCAAGAATTGCTCATTTTTGTAATGTAAAGGAGGTTTCCCCCTCGAAGAAGTTGATTTCAAAGGTGTTGAACTCTCTTTTCTATCTTTTTGTGAGCTGGTTTCATAACAACAAGTGGTTGTATATTAACAAGTTGTTGTAAATTGAATTTCAATGTGGCTATGTGCATGTTGCTAATAGGTGATCTCTTATTGAGTTCTCTTTTTAGTGAGCCATGTTCAACTGCATTCCCTTCGCAATAGATCCTAGAAGAAAAATCCGGAAGTACAACCCAAACCAGTTGTGCCTAGAGGTACGATTCTAAAATTAATTTAAGAAACAATTTCTTAGTTCTGGAAATAAGTAATTTGGCAATAAGTAATTCAATTTGTTAAGCTGTTAAGTTGCTAGAGATCTAAACTTTTATTGCCTGCAATTCTGAAATTAATTTAAACAACGATTTCTTAATTCTATAAATAAGTAATTCAACATGTCAGGAAGTTGCTCAAACCTTCACCGCTTTGGCCACGCTCTGTAAAGACTAGCCTCAAAACTAGTGTTGGTCACATAACCCCTTGGACTGAAGTAGATCTTGAATTGTTCTACCTCACAACTTCGGTTAAGGCCCTTTAGACCAATAGGGAGAGCAAAAACTGACATTACAGTACTTTGAAAATGATGTAGATATTATACATTTCCCCTTTACTACTTGGGTTGTAGTGCCTATTCTAATCGGTTGATGTGCGCTTCCATTAATTTCAGACAAAAAATGATAGTCCTTTCTTTGTTTTAAGCCAGGTTTGAAAAGTTTGAAAATGATATTTCAAAAGCTTGAAGATCATATTTTATTTTTAATGAATTTTTTATTACACCATCTTATTTGGCCTCTTCCCAAGGCAAGAGTTAGAAACATCTTAGTATAAATTCTAATAACAACATATATTTAATTTAATTTTTTTTACAAGTGAAGTAATGTTAGCATTACATCACTCACATTTCAATGAAATTTAATGTTATTTAATATTCCATATGTAATGACTCTATTATAAAGTTCACCTTCACCCATGGAGAAGTGGGAGTGGACCCGTGGAATGGACAAGTGGTTCTACATTGAGCAGTGGACGTAAATTGAATTTCAATGTGACTACTTGCATGTTTCTCCTCAGTGACCGCTTATTTAGTTCTTATTCAGTTCTCTTGGGCCATGTTCAAGTGTATTCACTTTGCATTAGAACACATAATAAAATTCAGGAAGGACAACCTGAATGAGTTGCACCTAGAGGTACAATTCTGAAATTAATTTAAACAACAATTTATTAGTTTTGGCAATAAATAATTTTGGAAATAAGTAATTCAAGTTGTAAAGAAATTTATCAGAAAATAATGGTTATCGAATAGAGCTCAAATTTGTTCTTGCCTGCAATTCTGAAATTAATTTGAACAACGATTTCTTCATTCTAGAAATAAGTAATTAAACTTGTTAATAAGTTGCTCTGACCTTCGTCACTTTAGTCACGCTCTATAGAGAGTGGCCTCAAAACTGGTGTTGGTCACAAACTCCCTTGGACTGAAGGAGCCCCTGAATTTTTGTGCCTCACGTCTTGGGGTAAGGGCCTTTAGACCAATAGGGAGAGCAACATCCAACATTATTGTTCTTTGAAAACAATGTAGATAATATACATTTTCCGTTTACTACCTAGGCTGCAGGGACTATTGTAATTGGTTAATGTGCTCTTCCATTAACCTTGCACAAAAACTGATAGTCCTTTCATTGTTTTAACCAAATTTCAAAAACTTTGAAGATCGTATTTTACTTTCAATGAAAATTTTATCTTGCCATCTTATTTGGCCTCTTCTCGAGGCAAGAGTATGAAATATCTTAATATAAATTCTGATAACAACTTGTATATTTAATTTAATTTTTTTCCAAATGAAGTAATGCTATCATTGCACCACTCAAATTTCAGTGACATTAATGTTATTTAATATTTCATGTGTAATGATTATATTATAAAGTTCACCTCCACCCATGGACAAGTGGGAGTGGACCCGTGGAATGGACAGGTGGTTGTAAATTGAATTTCAATTTGGTTATTTGAATGTTGCTCCTGAGCAACCACTTATTCAATTCTATTTTAAGTTAGACATGTTCATTTGTATTCAATTCGCATCAAATCCCAGAAGCAAAGCCACGAATGACGACCCGAACCAGTTGCACTTAAAGGTACAATTATGAAATTAATTTAAACAAAATTTCGTAGTTCTAGCAATAAGTAATTCAAGCTGTCAATAAATTTCTCAGAAAATAATCGTTAATGAATATAGCTCCAATTTTTTCTTTCTTTTCATTATGAAATTAATTGAAACAACAATTTATTAATTCTAGAAATAAGTAATTCAACCTGTATGGAAGTTTCTCAAAACTTCACCGCTTTGGCCTTGCTCCATAGAGAGCGGCCTTAGAGATGGTGTTGGTCACATATCCCCTTGGATTGAAGTAGTTCCTGAATTGTTGGGCCTCATGTCTTGGGGTAAGGGTCTTTAGGTCTATAGGGAGAGCAACGATCGACATTATTGTACTCTGAAAATGATGTATAAAATATACATTTTCTCTTTACTACCTGCACTCCTTACCTCCTTACACAAACGTAACAATGGTCAGTGCTTAAAAAATACAACCACAAAAACACATACTTGAGAAAGGAGGCCTAGCAAGGGATAAAAGGTCAAGAAAATTGATTTCTTGCTTTGGGTGGAAAGCATATATAATTTAGAGAGAGCTTAGACCCTCATTGGGCAAGAGGCTATAACAATTGGTTGGGGAAGAGTTTGGCTTGTAAGGTTTCCATGGACCGGGGCAAGAAACTAAAAACTTAGAATTGAAATCTACTCTTTTGACAGGGAGGCAATTTGATTTCTTTAGGTTATTCCTTGCTCTCTCTTCTTTCAAGAAAGGGGATAATCTAAAAATAGCATATGAATTAGGATGTTCGAGTGAGTGAATGGCTTTCTTTCTTGAATCATATGTGTGGATGGACATTCCATATGGTTCAAAGATTTGAGAGAGTATACCTATTTATTATCGAGAGGCACGAGCACTTGAAGCTTTCAGTAGTAGAAACATATGTTAATATTGTTAAAGAACCATTACTTCACCCAATATTTCGTCTATTCCCATAATCTCCAAGTTGAGATCTAGATTCAGTAGCAGATTATTTAGAATCAAAGACACCTAGAGCTGAAATCATTTCCTCTCGGTCTTCTTGGGATGATCAATGTTCCTTGCCTGGTCAAAAGACTTCCTTGGTTTTCTTTGTAATGCACTTCAAAAATCATATATTTTTGTAGGTAGACGGTCATACATCAAGGCTAAATGAGACCCTTGCCCCTAGTGGAAGTATGATTCTTATGCCATAATGTAGGATAATGTGCTTTATATTATTTAAACGGACACCTCTTGGAAGCTCTTGTAAAAGTGCACTCTCTTAGGAGGACCTCTTGTAGACTTCCTTTTATCTATGAGAAAATTGGTGGTTGCTTGCTAGGATTCCATATCTTGATTTTAGGTACTCTGCCCTATTCATTATTATTGGCCAATATGTTCTCCACGAGACATCTAGGTGAAATCGTGACCATTTCTTTGTAGGGTATATAGATACAAGGGAATAAGCACCTAAGGCAATAGAAACTAAGCAAGAATAGACCACTTCTGTACATGCAGATAAACATGAAGCAAGAAATCCTCCTGCATTGGAAGTTTAGATTTCAATCTCCACCAAACAATTTAAAATGGTCTTCTAGAGAAGCACGTGGGTTTAATGCAAATTTTAGCGTGTCCATCCCATGTTCATATCTAGTTTTATTTACTATTTACACTTTTTTTATTAGTTTTTATATAAAAATATATTTTTTATTTCAATTATTAAAATGAGAGATGTGAGAGCCGATGTGCATGGATGACGTGTTCATCTCTAGGAAGTTCCAAGGGAGGTGTCTCTTGTATTTCTTTATGGATGTGGATTGTGTTTACATTTTCCCGATTGCTTCCCCATTCTTCATTATTTGTGTGCTAATCAAAACCAGATTATGCTTCTCTGTGTGGCTAGACTCTCCACTGAGATTGATACTAGATACTTAGTGTTTTTCCTACTTTTGTATCAATGTATCTTTACCCTCTCTGGTTAGTAGAAGGTTAGTTCTCTATACTCTGTTTTTTTTTATTTCTGCCTAATTACACAGCTAAAATTTTATGAAACATCTTCCCCAATCGTGAAATTTCACCACTGACCAACTTTAGGAGGTTCCTATTTTTTTATTCTGAGGTATCAGGTGAGGGTTCCATTTTCTAATTTGGTGAATTTGGGGGAAATTTCAGAGTTTTTGGCTATGTTATTTCCCCTACGTACTTTTTTTTCTTTTTATTTTATCTCGAGAATTGGGAATCCATCCCAATTTTTCTTTGTAGAGGATGGGAAATGCACTTCAGTGTTGTTAAATTCTCTCTTTTGGGAAAATGGCATTAAGGCCCATGCATAAAGAAAAAACAGGTTTTACTTGCACAAAAAACTTAAAGATTCTCTTTGTTCTAAGAAATCTTCTTTTTTTGATGAGATTATTTTCATCTAAATAAAGGTGTGGTTTTTCTATCAAAGCTAATTATTTTCTTAATAGTGTATTCTACTCACTCTGCATAGAGGACCAAACTTGTTGTGGCTTTGCTCCAGTATCTAGAGGTTGATGACACTATCTCTAGTCGAGATGTCAAATACTTATGATTATATTTGCTTATTAGTGACCTTTCATAAGTTCAGCTCAAATTATTATGAACCAATTTGTAATAGATTTCTTTTGCATCAGTTTTAGATCTATTTACCTTTAAGTTTCTTCCAGTGCACCTAGTTTAGTAGACCATAAGAAAGTGTAGAAAATCATGTAGATTCACAAGCTCATGTAATCTACTAAAACAAGAGACAATAATCTACTTCTACTCTTTACAGCGGAAGCACATAAATATTGAGCAAAACAATAACCGACAAGAGGAAGAACATCAATGACACATAACACAATAAATATCTGGGGAAAGCCACAACTCAAACCCCCACTATCTGTATTACATTAATCAGAAATCCAAGATTATAATACAATTATTGTTCTCACAAGAACAATCCCAACACTTAGTAAAATCAATCTCCATGTTATGAAACCAGCTCAAGAAAGATAGAAAAGATAGATCAATGCTTAGAATTCAGCCTCTTCGAGGGGGCAACCTCCTTTACATTACATAAATGAACAATTCTTGGATGATTCAAATGACAAAACCTCCTTTCTATATAGGAGTCTAAGGAGTCACAATATAATCCAGCCGACATAACAATAATAATATAAAGCCACAAAAATAACAATAGAGGGATTCTATGGGGCACAGTAATAACAATATGGGGGCAATAGGGGCACAACAATATTAATGAGGGGTATAACTACAATAGTAATGGGGTAATCACTACTATTATGGGGACCCAACATGCCCCTCTCCTTCAAAAAAGTGTTGTCCTCAACGCTTGAGTAGTTCTGGATACTTTTGCATAAAATTATCATCCTCCCATGTGGAATCTTCAGCGGATAAGTTCTTCCACTTGATAAGATACTTTGAAATTGAACGATTTCGTAGCTGTCGAGTTCTTGTTTCTGTGACTGCTTTCAGTTCCAATATAATTTTTCCTTCCTCGTCAAGTTCTGGCAATACTGTTTGAACTGGGAGCTTGTCGCCTATAAACTTCTTTAAACATGGAACATGGAAAACTGGGTGCAATCGAGAAGTTGCAGGAAGCTCCAATTTGTATGCCATAGTACCAATATTTTGCAACACCTTGTACGGACCATAATACTTTGGTGATAATTTATTATCCTTCTTAGCTTGCTTGAGGGACATTTGCTTATATGGTTGTAGCCGTAGGAATACCCAATCACCTACATCAAAACTTCTTTCACTGCGATGTTGATCTGCCTATTGTTTCATTCTATTCTGTGCCAACATGAGGTTATCCTTTAAGAGTTGGAGGACTTGTTGTTGATGTTCAATGTGATGTTCCACTGCCTGAAACTTAGAATTTTCTCTTAAATATGATGTGATGGATGGTGGTTGATACCCATAAAGTTCCATAAATGGGGTCATTTTTGTTGCTGTATGGAAGGAAGTGTTATACCACCATTCAGCCAAAGGCAACCATTTGACCCATTGTGTCTGTTTATTAGATACAAAGCAACGAAGATATCCTTCCAAACATTTGTTTACTATCTCAGTTTTCCCATCAGATTGAGGATGATAAGATGAGCTATGAGCTAACTGAGTACCAAGACAAGAAAATAATTCTGTCCAAAAATTTCCAGTGAAAATGGGATCTCTGTCACTTACAATAATCTTTGGGTTTCCATGTAGTAGAAACTGTACTGGCTTTAAATGGATGTGATAATGCACAAAAGTGTGCATACTTGGTAAGTCTGTCAACTACCACCATGATGACACTCTTTCCCTCAGACTTGGGTAAACCTGTGATAAAATCCATTGAAACCTCCTCCCAACGTTGGCTTGGAATGGATAAAGGTTGTAATAGACCTGATGTCTTAATTGTTTCAACTTTATTTTGTTGGCAAACCAAACATTCCGCCACAAACTTTTGAATATCAGATTTAAGGCCATCCCAAAAAAATTCCTTCTTAACCCTATGGTAAGTTTTTAAAAATCCTGAGTGCCCTCCTAAGGGAGAAGTGTGCAATTCCATAAGAATATTTTGTTTTAGCTGGGAATTCTTACAGAGGTATAAGCGATCTTTGTACCATAACGAATCATTTTGCTAGCTAAATGTATCATACGTACTGGAATCTTGTTGTAACTTTCGAATAAGTGCCCACACTTCTTCATCATTCTTCCATTCCTCCCTTGCTTCATTTATCCAATCCGGTTGGATAATAGAAATGGCGCACAACAATGCTTCCACATCCTCATCCTTTCTTGAGAGTGCATCTGCCACCACATTTTGCTTCCCTTTTTTGTAGATGATTTCAAAGTCATAACCCAACATCTTTTTGACCCACTTGTGTTGCTCTTCAGAGGATAATCTTTGTTCTAAAAAGTATCTAAGGCTATCATGATCCGTTTTTACCATGAAGTGTCTTCCCATTAGGTAGGGTCGCCATTTCTTAAGTGCATGGAGTATTGCCAACATTTCCTTCTCATAAATAGCTTTGCTTAAAAACTTTCCCTTGATTGGACGACTTTCAAAAGCAATGGGTCTTTCATCTTGCATTAGAACAGCACCAATTCCATTTCCTGAAGCATCACATTCCACAATAAAGGTTTTTCTGAAGTCTGGTGTAGCTAAGACCGGTGCTTGGCACATTGCCTCTTTAAGATGTTCAAAGGCCTTTGTTGCTTCCAGAGTCCATGAAAATGCATCTTTCTTCAATAATGTTGTTAGAGGTGCTGTTATTCTCCCATAATTCTTAAAAAAGTTGCGATAATACCCTGTCAACCCGAGAAAACCTCCCAGATGCTTTATGGATGTGGGGATTTGCCATTCCTTAATGGCTTTAATTTTGCTAGGGTCGACCTTAACTCCTTCATGAGGTATAATATGACCTAGATATTCCACCTCCTGGACTCCAAAGAAACATTTGGATCTTTTTGCATATAATTGTTTCTCCTCCAATAGTTGTAGCACCCTGTCAACATGTTCAACATGATCCTTCCAAGACTTGCTGTAGATTAGTATATCATCAAAAAATACTGACACAAATTTTCTAAGGAATGGTTTGAAAATTGAATTCATCAAACTTTGAAATGTTGAAGGTGCATTGGTAAGGCCAAAAGGCATGACCAAAAATTCATAATGACCCTCATGAGTTCTAAATGCTGTTTTTGGAATGTCTTCAGTCTTCATTCTGATTCGATGATATCCTGAACGAAGATCCAACTTGGTGAAGTAAATTGATCCATGCAATTCATCCAGTAATTCATCAATGACAGGAATGGGAAACTTATTTTTAATAGTGAGCTTGTTGAGCTCCCTATAATCCGGACACATGCGCCATGATCCATCCTTCTTGTGCACCAATACTACTAGAGAAGAGAAAGAACTTTGACTTGGTTGAGTTATACCAGCCTCTAGCGTTTCTGCAACCATACGTTCAATTTCACTCTTTTTGACATAGGGATATCTGTACGGCCTGATGTTTGGAGGAACACTTCCTGGAATCAGATGAATAACATGATCACGATCACGCATAGGTGGGAGACCTTTAGGAGTCTCAAATACCTTGGAATGATTGTCCAGGACTTTTTGGAGATCTGGAGAAATAGATGATTCTGATGTGGAAACATCTAGCGAACATAATTGTGCAATTACACCTCTTTGCTCCTTTTTTAGAAGCTTTGTCATACCATTAGAGCTGATTATCTTTCCTGGTTTCCCTGCAATACCCCTTAATTCAACTTCCTTTCCTTCTGCAGAAAATTTCATGAAGATTTCTTGAAAATTAAAAGCTATTGTACCCAAGGATTGTAGCCATTGGACTCCTAGTACAACATGAGCACCTCCCATTGGAATGGAAAGCATTGGGCTAGTCAATACATATTCTCCCATGGATAGCTTGATATTATGGCACTTTCCAGAGAAATTTATTTTTCCTCCATTTGTAATCATCACTTGACACTCTGGTGCTGGATATAGGAAGCAATTCAATTCTTTTGCTACCTTACAATGAATAAAATTGTGGGTGCTTCCTGAATCAATCAACACTATTACCTTTTTCTTCTTGATTTGTCCTTCTATCTTGATGGTTTGAGGAGTGGTAATTCCTGCCAATGCATTAAAAGATATGGTCAGATTTATTTTTTCTTCATCTAGGCTTTGTTCCTGGAGTATATCCTCTTCTTTTGACCTTTCTTGCTCCTTTTCTTCTTCCTCTTCACAATCTATGTAGAATAATTTCTTCTCAACACACTTATGACCTTTAGTGTATTTGCCATCACAACTGTAACAAAGCCCTTTTGCTCTTTTTTCTTCCAATTTTTGTGGTGTCAACCTTATAGGTTGTGGAAGACTAGGGGCAACAACACTTCCTTCTTTATAGTTGTGAGTGGTATGCTTCCTGGTTGCCATAATTTTGCTTTCCATTTTTCTTGCTAACCTGAATGCCTTCTCTAATGAATCAGGTTCCCAAAGGCGAACATCATGCTTGATATTATCCTTTAAAGACCCTATGAACACATCAATCCTATGCTCCTCTCAAATATCTTTTACCCTTATGTTCAATTTTTGGAACTCCTCAATGTGCTCCATTATTGAACCCTTTTGTTTGAGACTTATCAATTTGCTAAAAAAAGTGTTGCTTTTTGTATCCTCATAATGTTCTATTAATTCTTCTGTAAAAATTGCCCAAGTGATAAATTGTTTACGAGAGCAAAGCCATTGATACCATACAAACTGATTTGGTTCCAAATATAAAGTTTCCATACATAACTTTTGTGTGTTTTGCACATTATTGAGATCGAAGAATTGCTCCATTTGTAATATCCATGTTGCGGGATCCTTGCCATCAAACTTCCTCATATTGATTTTTGGAATATGGTGGGTCTTCGATCCAACATTAGAGTCTATGGAATCATGATTAACATTTCTTTTGTTCTCATCATGAGTTTCCTTTACTACCCTTTCACCATTAGTGACCCTTTCTTGTAGCAACTTCTTCAATTCTTCCATGTCTATCTTCAAATCTATCTTCAAATCGTCCATCTTAGCTTCTACACCTTTCTTTAAACAATCCATCTTAGCTTCTATTCATTTCTTTAAACCATCCATCTTAGCTTCTACATCTTTCTTTAAACCATCCATCTTAGATTCTATTCCTTTTTGTGCAAGTGACACTTGTTGCACTTGGTCTCATGATTTTGCTATATCATGTTGCATTTCTTCCTCTTCTTCATAAGTCATGCTAGAGCTTTCAGGTTTCTTACTAGGTGTTTGCATTTTCTTTCCTCGGGGCATCAATTACTGATAATAATGCTTTACTATGCCCTTTGAATTCCTTCAAACCAAGCTTACGCAAAAATTTAAAAAAAAAAACTACACACCTTTTTTCACTTTGTAGAAGCCTGATATTGAATCTAATGTATCTCTCTAATTTCGAATCATCCAATTCTATAATTTAGACTCTTCTTCTGGGGTTGCATGTCTAGAGGTAATTTAATCTCCCTTTCAAGCACCAAGTATCTAACCTTTTCCTTGCTCCTCAAGGATTTGCATGCATCTTGAAACTCAAGAGCATACAAGTTCTTGACCCATGCACCGATCTGTTTCACCTGTCCCATGGTGATGTGTCTAATGAAAAACTTTCCCTTAATAAAAACCACATCATAGCCATGGTCTTCCAATACTGTGACTGAAACAATACTCTTCTTTAGTCCTGGAACATACATCAAATCTACGATCCCGAGAGGGGAGCCAGATTCCTTATGAAAGGTAACCTTACTGATCCTGGTAGCTCTATACCTCTCGTCACCTCCAAACTCTATACTCTGCTTCAGGTATTTCTCCTCAAAATCAGTAAAGAGATCTCTATTCCCCATCATATGGAATGAGACACCACTATCAAGATACCACATGCCTCCCATGGGAGTTCCAACCATGCATGCAATGAGAGAAAAATCAAGTTCGAATTGTAAAGCTAGAGCTTCACCTGCTGCCACTACTGTCGACTCCTTCTTGCTTGCCTTCTCTTGTGGGTAATTCTTGGCATAGTGCCCATGCCCATGATAATGAAAACCCTTGGCTTTCATCAATTCCATCTTCTTTCTGCCCTCCTCACCTTGGGACTTCTTTCCCTTGGCCTTCTTTTCCTTACTCACTAAGGAAAAATCCTCTTCCACTACCTTGGAAGAGGTCCCGTCTTTGGCGTTCCTCCTGATCTCCTCCTGCATCAAATTCGACCACAGTCATTCCCAATGCAGTAGCTTATCTCGTCCATTGACAGAGTCCTGATAACTATGCCAACTCTTTGGGAGTCCAGGAAGAGAAAGACTAACCATATCATCCTATGTCTTGCCTTCAAAGAATTGTCTAGAAAAAAAGTCGATTTTAAATCAAAGATAACTTGCTCATCTGAACTTTGATTCGGCCAATTTTTTTTTGAATTTTGGTGTTTTTTCGTAAGGAATCTAGATCTGCTATTTGTTTCTGAAAATTTTGAAGAAATTTTTTTAGATCTTCTTTGCAAACTCGCTACCCAAAACTCAAAAATTCGAAATCTCCTCTAGTACACTATTCTCAGCTCTGATACCATGTAGATATTTCTACAAATATAGCTCTGATACCATGTAAAAAATCCTGTAGATTCACAATCTCATGTAATCTACTAAAATAAGAGACGAGAATCTACTTATACTCTTTACAGTGGAAGCACATAAAGATCAAGAAAAACAATAATTGACAAGAGGAAGAACATGAATGGTACATAACAAAATAAATATCTAGGGAAATCCATATCTCAAAACCCCACTATCTGTATTGCATTAATAAAAAATCCAAGATTATAATACAATGCTCTTTCTCACAAGAACAATCCCAACACTCAATAAAATCAATCTCCATCTCACATGCAAGCTCAATCCAAATCCAGGCTTCTTCTCTGCTCTCCAAGCCTCCTATTTCTTTGTGCCCTTGATCAAGGAATTTGGAAAAATACAATATGCTCTGCTCAACCTCAAGCTTAACCTACATAAATATTCCCTATCCTCCCCCTGATGAATTTCTTTGGCCAATACTTAGCAAAATTTCCAAGCCTCCAAGCTTTTAATTCTTTACACAATTCCTGAGATAATTAGCCTATATTTAAAGGGAAATTCCTCAGTTCCTAAATGCATGCACTATCAGTGAAACTTAGAAAAATCTAAAACAAATAGTACATTGTCCCTACACTCTAGTCTCAACTAGGTATTTCTTAGAATCTACATGCATGAGTTTCTAATGAGGGAATATTCAGTTAATTGGTGTAGCACTAGTTGAGTGCACTAATGCATCAACTTAGTGTTAACTCACTATTAGTTATCGAAATAGTTTGGAACTAATTTAACTAGACTTAACTCAATAAACGGAGTTAAATAATTACAACTCATACTTAACTCATCCTGGACCCCTATAATATAGGGAGAACATATACATGACTTCAGCAAGACTTCCAACTCGAAATTCCTAAGCTAATTAAGCTAATTAAACTTAATTAACTATTTACAAGTTGCTATGACAAGGATTACAAATTAACTCACAATTTTATTCAAGAACAAATTAAATTGGAATTTCTAGATTGTATTTTTAACATTTCTTGTTGCTATTTTCAACAGAAAGATGGATAACCTGAACTCGGACTATGCTTTATATATTCCACTACACATCAACTTTCACCATGGCGCAGTCAGTGTTCTCCTTAAATATCTTGTTTTGGTTCCTAATAATTTTTCAACGGGGGCCATCACCTCCAGAATCTGAAATTGAAGATAAATAGAGATATGGAATTTAACTTAAGACACTATTGACCTCGGTACATTTTAGACTACTTATTTAAATAACTGGAATTTTTTTCCAGAAATTAGTTATGACAAATGATTGCTTATTTGAAAGCATTTTAAATTGTATACTATATATATACGTGTTCCATACCATTTCACATACATCATACTTGACACCTAACTACAGATCAATCAAACAAAGAGACCAATACTGTTAGAGATACCCATTTTTTGTGCCTTTCTGCCATTTCAGCCTATCTACCATCGAAATAAAGGATATATTTTGTCAATTTAAACTTTAGTAGAGAAATGTCTCATGGTTAAATAATTTGTAAAACGATCTATCAAAAAATGAGCATCCCCAAAATTGTGTATACAATAAAATTATTTTACTTGAAAAATACTACAAATTAGATAAAGATGTTAGATTTGAGGATTTAAAAAAAATATTGGCAAAATTGCTTACTTGAATGCAAATGTTTTCAACTTGGCGGTTTTTTGGGGCTAATTTTCATGTGAAATTTCCTCTGCACGCTAGGATGTTGATCAATTTCTTAGGGATATTGGAGAAGCAACTTTAATTGTGTTGACCATTATAAATAATGTGATTTTGTATTAGATCATGGCTTTGCTAAATAATTGTAATATTGTTCTAGAGAAACTTTATTGGTTTCCATTTCGCATTACCTTATATTTTTTCTCAACAATCAAGTTTCGTCCTCTGTGCAGGGTCAACATAGTATATTATTGAGAAAATAATTAGCTTTGATTGAAAAGCTGAATATTTATTTATATGAAAATAATCTCATCAAAACTAGAATATTTCTTAGAAAAAAGAGAGTCTTACAAGCTTTTGTGCAAGTACATCCTGTTTTTTCTTTATGCGAGGCCTTATAATCATTTTCCATGTACAGATAAATGTAACAATAGGATTGATAGGAGGTATGATATTTTATCCTATGTTTGAAGCTCATAAAGAGAAATTTTGAATGTTCTACGACATATAGCCATGTATATTTTGTATATCTGCTAGAAATATTAAATATACAATTGTTTTTCATGAAAGAAATTAAAAACCCTACAGTTATGAATGCAAAAAACTATTGTATGTTTCCGTTTCGGCTCATGATTTGTCTCAATGCATCCTAACCTATGCTAAATAGATAAATTTACAAATTCAAGCAGGAATACATAACCCATCAATCCTTCTCTTAGAAGCATCAGATTACATGATACAAGATTGCTCTTACCTTACGAACCACTCTTTCTGGTGACTTCATTGTTGAGTTCACTACCTTAAACATGGTCTTATTGTTTTGAGAATTACGATGAAGTGATGTAGCAATCCCCTAGCCTAAAATTATTTGGCTTGGCCTATCCTTTTTTCCTCAATACCTAGATGTAAGGAAGATAGTAAAATCCGCAATTAAATACGTAGTTACAACCATTACTTTCAACATCCCTCCCTCCTTGATATTTAGCTAGCTCACTTTTATTATATCAGTTTCCTTCTAGAAACAACTTGAGCTAAGGTAAAGAAATGAACAAGACCTTAGATTCTCCATTTATGTTATGATTAGGTGTTTCTTTATAGTTGTCAAGCCCTTAAGGTGTGTTTCTTCTTTTCCTTACTGGAGAGAACTCTCTGGCACTACTAGCCACATTTCTTTCAGTTAATATTCTAGACACTGTCTAGGCTAATGCATATAGATTGGCCTTTAGATGGATACCTTTTTGTAGGGAAATATTAAACCTTCACCTCTGCAATTGCATATGATCTACTACATTTGCACAAATCTTTTCATAAATCTCCTGCAGTAGAGCATTCTTAGCAATTAAAATAGCTAGGGCAAGGACTTATTATTCTGCAACCCCTCTTTTTTATTCATCATCTACCATTTTCATAGCTACTGACCGGTTATCAAAATTATGTTTTTATACATGTTTCTAATTTTGTTACTTATAAGGGGATATTTATATTGAATCTTAATGTCTACCTTGTAGAACACTTACATTCAATATTAGGTTTATTAAATTCATTGAATCTATGGCAGTAAGTAATTTTAGAATTAAAATATTTCATATTCAAATTGCATCCTTAAATTAATGCTACTACTAGGTCACATTTCTAAGAGAATGAAAATTCATGGTTCATGTAATGTCCCCCCTTTCCTAAGTCTACTTAGAAAATGAATAGAAGGTTAATTATAGGATTGACTAAAAATGTTTATTGACCATGTTTCTAATTATGTTATATTTATGTTACTTCTAGATTGTACTTTATTGGTAAGATAACATTAATAGTCTTAAGTATTGAGTAGATTAGTGTATATGTTATGATTGATATTTCCTTGAACATGAAACATATACTTATGTTGTCAACAAATAAGAGTTGTGCTAGATGAGGAAGGCTTACGAGACTCTTAGTGGTGTTGATTAAATGAAGAGGTAGAAGATGGAATCCAAACTAAGCATCGTGAAATATTTATGGAACAATTTTAAATTTTGATATTATATTACTTGCATACTATATCTACATGAATGTGTAGTGACATTATTTCATTTATCTAAGAAATGCAATTCATTAGTTACCTAAGGAGTATAGAAGTGGATATGGCTCTTTGGGATAACTCTAGTGTGGTAGTCAAATAATAAATATCCATGGAGGTTATATCATAATAGTAAGCAATCAATTGTTATGTGTGTGGTTATTTCATGTGTAAGATATATGGAGAAGCCTTTCCAACTTTCCAATTCATGGTTGTGGGTGATAGCCATTGAATTCTTAATGGAGATATGAAGTGACAATTGAGAAATAAAGTCTCAATAGAGGCATGGAATTTCAATTCGTACAATATTTGGTTTAATTGGGAAGCATGTAATAAGCTAGGATGACCATACTCCCCAACAACTAATTCTTCCAAATACAAAACTAAGCTAACATGAGACCTTAAAATTGAATTAATTACAAATAAACTACCCACATTAAGAAAGCTCCTAAAAAATACTATTAGTTATGTCAAGTCAAGTGAGGTAAGTCCTAAAACTTTAATGGTTAAGACAGGTAAACCTATATATACAATAGGTCTTGATATTCCTATATATCTAGTAGTTCATATTTCTCATATTTACTTATCTAAAATTTCAATAAATCCATAAAGATTAGGCGTCTCACATTCACCCACCCCCAACCACCCCACGAAATATGAAAGGGTGTTAGTGAGAAAAAGCATAATTATGAAGTTTTGCAACGATTTTATTTCCTTCGGATATTTTGATGGTTATATCAGTATCATACAGCAGTATGTCACCAATGTATGTTAAGGAGGAATCAAGGACTAATTGAATGCATGGGCCTAGTAGGGTTACAAAATATAGAGAAGAGATTCTACTAGAGAAGTGTCAAATGTGGTGCTAGGATTTCAAATGATGTGGGAGGGAGCACAACAAAAATACAACGTGAAGAGAGAATCATGTAGAGAGATAGATGGGGGACTAGAGGAGACACCAAAAGTCATGAAATTTTCCAAAGCATGTAAGTAGGAGAAATAGAAAAATGGAAGTCAAAGTGTAGAAATTTGGTGATAGAATTGCAACTGCTTAAGAATTTTTTATCTAAATAAAGGCAGACAATTTGACTCTACTGATCTACAGAATTAATTCACAATTTAGAACAATATTCACAAACACGCAATAAGAAAAACCACATATGCATAATATTTTCTAGGAGAACCCAACTGGGAAGAAACCCCTCAAGCCTCCTTGCATTAATTAGATGAATAAAGATGTATTACATTTTATTTCTCACATTGAGCATAACCTGCAACTGAATAACCTATATCTATGCTTAATGAAAAACTATGACCCAGACTTAGTCAATTTCTGCCTCTATGTGAGCCCCTATTTTCTTTCACAATCTTGAATAATTAGCCCATATTTTTAAGAATTTTTGTTATGAAACCAGCGCACAAAAAGATAGAAAAGATGGATCAACGCCTTATAAATAAGCCTCTTCGAGGGGGAAACCTCCTTTACATTACACAAATGAAAAATTCTTGGATGATACAAATGAAAAGACCTCCTTTCTATATATAGGAGTCTAAGGGGTCATAATATAATCAAAGTCGACATAACAATAATAATGTAAGGGCACAATAATAACAATAGTGGGCTTCTATGGGGCACAACACTAACAATATGGGGACTACATGGGCACAATAATATAATAAAGGGATTGTACTAATAACAATAAGGGGCTACACTAGTAGTATAGGGACCTAACACTTTTCCTTCAATTGATTACACAATCCCCAAGGATTGATCATCTGACTACATGCAACACATGTACACTCAAACTAGTTTACAACATCTTGTTACAGTGCCTTGGAATCTCCACCACATATGAGGAACTGAAATTCCTTGCATGCACTAGTTATTTTAGTCTCATTGCTCAATTAACTAGATGATCATCGAGTTATGCTATAGTCCCACTGCACAACTGACCTTCCACTAGTTCCATTAACTGTTAGAACTAGTTTAACTAGACACAACTAGAAATAAGTAAATTGGATTACTAAAATTTAGCAATCACGCATGCTTAACTAAACTCTAAGACCTATAACTAGAATTTATTGAGGTAACTAAGTGACAAGAGCCATGTCACACAACTTAACTACCTCCAGGTTGTTTGTTGATGTGGAGATTCAAATTTTCTCAATTTGACCAAGCTAAAGTCAAATTTAGCCTTTCTTGCTATACTTATCAGCACTCCCTCTTAGTAAGAAAGGGATTATAAACCACCCCAATACTACACCTGTGGAATTCAAACTTCCCTCTTGAAAAATCCTTTTTTAAGATGTCACCATCTTGTTCCTCTGTCCAAATGTATTGTAGTAACATTATTCTCCTCTGCACACAATCTCGTAAATGATATACTAGATATCCATATGATTGGATCAATCGTTGAATACCACATTCGGAGAGCTTAATGCAACTTTGATTATCACAATATATCATAGTTGGATCCATCATATGACCAAATAGTCCCACAAGTATCTTTCTCATCCACATCACCTCACATAATGCTTTACTTGCAACCATGCATTTTTCTTTTGTCAAGTTGAGTGCCAAATATTTTTTCTTTGTGTTGTACCAGGAAACTGGTGCAAACCCAAAAATAAAAATTCCATGTGAGGTACTCTTTTGGTTGGATGGAATCCCTACCCAATATGCATATTTGAAGCCACAAAAATTCACTCCCTCTATTCTTCTGTACCATAATCCATATTGGGTAGTGCCTCCCAAGTACTGTAAAACATGCTTCACTACCTTCCAATAAAACTTGGTTGGCCTAACCATATATTGGCTCAACTGGTTGGTTTCATAGCACATATCTAGTCATTTTTTCACAAGATACATCAGTGCACCCATTAACTATTGATAAATGGTATCATCCACCTATTCACAAGAGGTGGCATTCTCTTTCCTCCAATTGGTTGCTAGAGGAATCTCCATGGGTTTACAACTCTCCATGTGAAATATTTGTAGTATCTCGGTGGCATACTTTCTCCGAGACAAACAATTCCTCATCACCTTTCCATACTTCCAGCACAAGGAAGTAGTGCATGAGACCCATGTCCTTCGTTTCAAATTCCCTTGCAAGGTCCTCTTTGCAGGAGTTGATTAACTTCTCATCACCTATTAATATTAAATCATAAACATATAAAACAATGATAAGAAATTTACCTTCTAACCAAATATGCTAGAGGTTCACATCTGATTCACTTTTGATGAAGCCCAAACCAGCGAGATAACTATCGATATTGGTGTACCAAGCTCAGGGTGCATGTTTGAGACTGTACAATGCTCCCATGAGTCTACACACATGAGACTCCCAATAAATTTTCTCAAAACCTTATTGTTTCTCTATGTACACTTCCTCCTCAATAACATCCATCTTGTGGATCTTCCACCCCATCTGGGAGTCTAGTGTAAGAATTTATCTGATGGATGAGTACCTTCCTATGGGAGAAAAGGTTTCCTCATAGTCAATTCCCTCAACTTGAGAGAATCCTTTGGAAATAAATATGGCCTTATACTTCTCTATGCTTCTGTCTACTGCATGCTTAACATTGAAGGTGCATCTTGAACCCATAACTTATTTATCTAACGGTCTTGGGACCACTTCCAAGGTAATGTTCTTCATTATAGATTCATATTCTTCAACCATTGTGTTAACCCATACTATTTTCTCAATTGCTTCCTCAAAATAGGATGGCTCAATATCTAAAAGCTCAATCATTAGATCCATGTAGCTAGTGTACCTCTCAGTGGACCTCATTCTCCTATGAAAATTTTATGGAGCTCCCACTTTCTCCCGTGCATCCTACACTGATCAATGATCTTTCTTGGTTCTTTTGTTGCCTTCTCTCAATGGTTCTACTTGAGTGGATGTCTCTCATTTTACTCCCCTGTGATCCTCCATTTGTGTCTAATTCACAAGTTCCTTAGGCTTCTCCCGAGGCTTCTCCTTTAGAGCTAACAACTCCTCTTCTAGTGAGATATGAAACTCCTTCTCAAGAGAGAACCACATCACTTTCTCCTCATCAAAATTTACATCCCTTCGCAAAAATATCATTCTGAGGAAAGGTTAGTACACATGGTAGTTGTGTGAATTTTTGATGTAACCCACAAAAACTCCCAACTATGTTGTTAGCTCAACCCTTTTCCTAAAATATTTGGAGACATGGCATTAAACATAGGTTCCAAAAATTATGAAGTAAGACACATCGATATTTCTCCCTGAGAAATCCTCCTATGGTGTAATCGTACCAAAATTTTATGAGGAATCTGGTTTTGTAAGTCGACTGCTATGTTACATCGCTCTTCCCACAAATGCAGTAGTAGGCCTTGGTCACGTAGCATAGCTCTCACAAATACCCCAATGTTATAATTCTTTCCCTCAGCTACCCCATTCTGTTGTGGGTTGTGGGGTGATGTAAGCTCACTTTGAATGCCTTATTTCACATACTCTCCTCCATTATCACGCCTGAGACCCTTCACCTTCTTGTCGATCTCCTTCTCAACTAGTGCCTTGAATTCTAAAAACTTTTCAAATTTCTCATCCTTCTTCCGCATGAAGAAGATCTAGCACTTCATTGAGAAATCATCAATAAAAATAATAAAATATTTGTATCTAGCAATGGAGGTTGTCAATAAAGGTCTACAAACATTAGAGTGGGCCCTTTCCAAGACTACATGTTATTTTTTGTCTCGTTCATGGAATGTGGATTTCACATACTTCCCCAAGGTAAAACCCTTACAAACATATTGATGCTCAAGTACTCCTTTAGGGATGCTAGCGGTTATTTGCTGCATAATTTTCAGGGCCCCATGGTGCAAATGGCTCAATATTTTATGCAAGAGCTCACTGACATTGTGAATCTCTACTTTCTCTTTGGTACTGCTTACTTTAGCACAATATTCCACATCCAATTTATACATGTTCTTCACATGAAATCTAATCTGATTCACATGTCCAATGGCTATGTGTCTCAAGAATTATTTCATTTTATTGAAGATCAAATCATAAGCACGGTCTTCCAAAACTACTACAAAGTTGAGATTCTTCTTTAGTCCTGGAACAAACATGAAATCTTTGTGGTAAAGAGGGGTTCTTGAATCCCTCTTAAAGGTTACTATACTAATCTAGATAATATTGTACCTTGCATTGTCCCCAAGCTCAATATGCATCTTGAGATATTTCTCTTCTAGGTCACTGAAAAACTCTCTACACGGTTTCATGTGGATCAAGGCACCTGAGTCCAGGTACCAAACGCTCTCCATCACCATGGTGGCCATGCATGTGATAAGGGTGAAGTCTATATCAAACTATTAAGCTAACGGCTCACATGTTGCTCCTCCTCGATTCCTTTTTCCAGAATTTTTTTGTGGAGACTTTACATCATAATGCCTGAATTCATGACAATTGAAGCTTTTTATTATAGGTTTTAACCCCATACAGAAATTACCTACATATGAATTCTAAAACACAGAAAATAAACAATAGCGAGAGCATAACACATAAAACACATATACACACAGATTTTCCCCTAAATCCCAAAATCGGGACTACCAGCTTGATTTTTCATTATTTTCCTTTTAATGTTATAATACATATGTATACATGCCGAAGCATCCAATACCATCAACCGAAAACCATTGCACCCAAAACCATGTGTGAAAACCATGCAAAAAACCATAGGTAGGTCCGCCCACCTAATATAGGGTCCAAAAAAATTTCCCCAGGGCACCACCTTGGACCCCGTAGAGGGGGGCTACCCACCCCCATCAAACCCCCTGTGATCCCCCGCTGCACAATTGGCACAACGAAGGGGGGGCTCCACCCCCCCTCTAACCCCTCAGTTAAATAGGGTAGCTAGTCATGTAAAGCATATAACACAACCCAATATTATCCCACTTGTTTTTTTATTTCCACAAGAGAGCTTAGTCATTTATTCAAACCTACAATGCCCATTGTTTGTCTACACCAAGAGAACTTCTCAGAGCTCACAATTTTGTCAATGCATCTGTAGTATTCTTCAAAGTGTCCACGTTTACCGGCAACACATTTTTGCCTTCTATAATATCCCTCACAAAGTGATATTGAACATCAATGTGCTATGTGTTTGGTAAGTAGGATTCTTTAACAAGAACATTGCACTTTGGCTATCACAGTCTATCCTTATAGTTGCCTGCACTAACCCCATACTTGAACACAATCTGTGCAACCAAACTGCTTACTTGCTTGCATGAGTGCCTGCCATGTATTATACCTCTGTAGTTGATAATGCCACTACAGATTATTTCTTACTCATCCAGTTGATTGCACCTCCAAATAGGTTAAACATATACCCACTTGTAGATCTTCTCTAATCCAGATCTCTAGCCTAGTATACATCAACAGAGCCACAGATATCCAAAACTCTGTCCAATCCTAGTCTTCCTTGGTAGCACAAACCATAATCACTAGTGTCAACGCAAATACCTAAAAACCCGCTTCACTATTGTCCAATTTTCCTTTCCTGGTTTTAACATAAACTTGCTCAATACTCCCACTGCATGTGCAATGTTTGGTCTAGTACAGACGATCACATACATCAGGCTACTGACTTCACTTGCATATGGAACACGGGACATGTCCTCTTCCTCTTATTGTGTCTTGGGACACTGTTCAACATATAACTTTACACCAACAGGAATAGGAACCTTCACCTGTTTACTATCTTGCATATTAAACCTCTGTAGTATTGTCTTGACATACTTCCTTTGGTTTAACCATAGCTTCCTCTTTTCTCTATCTCTTTTAATTTCCATGCCCAAAATATACTTTGCAGCACCAAGATCTTTCATGTTGAATTTGGAGGACAATTGGGGGTTCAAATCCTGGATAACTTCTTTGTCATTTCCAACCAGTAACATATCATCCACATACAACACTAGATAAATAACACAATAACCAATTAATTTAAAATAAACATAGTGATCTGCTTGCTTTTTGTGAAGCCAAGTCCCTATATAAATGTATCAAATTTCTGATACCACATCCTTGGCAACTGTTTTAACCCATACAGAGACTTTTTGAACTTGCATACCAGTTCTTTCTTACCCTTCACCGCAAAACCTTCAGGTTGCTTCATGTAGATCTCTTCCTCCAAATCCCTGTGAATAAATTGTTTCTTCACATCCATCTATTCTACCTCAAAATCAAAATAAGCAGCAACAGATAACAGTAATCTAATAGAAGATTCCTTGGAAACAGGAGAAAAAATATCACCAAAATCAATTCCTGGTACTTGGGAGTAACCTTTTGCTACCAACCAAGCTTTGTATTTCTCCACCTTTCCTTCTGCATTTGTCTTCTTCTTGAACACCCATTTTTTCCAATGGATTTCCTTCTAGTTGGCAACTCCACCAGATCCCAAGCATCATTTTTGCGCAAAGATGACATTTCATCAACCATGGCCTCTTTCCAGAGTTTTCCATCCTCTGAATCTATTGCTTCCTTCATAGTCTAGGATCACCATCAATAATAGATAAAGAAAAATTTGAACATAAAGTAGATGGACTATACTTTTCTGGCTGCCTTCTTTCTCGAATTGATCTTTTCACACCTAGAGTTTGTGGATCTTCATCTTTTGATTCCTCTTCTGCTATAGAGTCTGATTCTTCTTTCATAAGCTTAAACTCTATCTTCTCAGGTTCTTTTGGTTGGACTTCATGTTTAATAACATCTTTCACCTCTTTGAACACCACATCTCGACTGTACACAACCTTCCTTGTTATTGGGTTCCAAAGCTTATAACCCTTTAAACCATCCTTATACCCAATAAAGGTGCACTTTTCAGATTTACTATCCAACTTGGTTCTTTTGTCCTTTGGAACATGTACATATGCATCAAATCCAAATACCCTCAGATGTGAAAGAGAGGATTTCTTACCAATGCATACCTCTTTTGGAGTCTTATCCTCCAATGCTGATGAAGGTGATCTGTTGACTAGGTAACATGTTGTCTCCACCACCTCTGCCTATAATTCCTATCCTAACCTGACACCACCAAGCATGCTTCTTTCCCTTTCCATCAACGTCTTGTTCATTCTTTCTGTAACTCCATTTTGCTCAAATGTGTATGGATGTTGGGAGCGGGATCCCCCAAGGATAGTTTTGGGGCTAAAAGCCCATGTTTTGGTCAAATTTTGTAATAAACTTGTAAAGACTCCACATTTTGTGGTCACGGAGTGTGAAGGTGTCATAAGTCTTAAAGGGTTGTCTGCCCTTAGATTTTTAAAGTAAAGTCAGCTGCAAAAGATCTACCCATGGTTCACGGACCATGGGATTGTATAAAAAGAGCTAAGCTTTAAGTAGTTAGACACACAATATCATGTAAGAGAGTTGTAGCTCTGAAGGAAAAGGTCTAAGTTTGGGGTCATAGCGTAGGTAGAGGCTCTGCGGCTGAGTGCACAGAGGCCTAGGGTGGAAGCCCGCAGCTGAGTGTGTAGACCCCTACAGTTGTGTGCGTAGTGTGGATAGAGTCTGTAATCACTTGGAAGATATCAATAAAGAGAATTATTCTGCAATTTATGTATAAAGGTACCTGTCCAGCCACTGTTCCTTTGTCAGTCACGGACTTTCGTTTTCCTATACTACGAATTCATGGATCTTCCTATCCAACCAGTCTCCAATCTCTTTCTTAGTCAAATTTCAATGGTATGACATCAGACATCTCTTATCCAGATTCTAGTCCTGGCAACAGAACCATTCGTTGGCTTGAGGGGGGCCTGACCCAGGTTTAACGTTAATTAGCCAAACAAATCCCTACACTACTGGCCCTTTCGGCATCAATCCCAAGAGCGCAGACTGAAGTCTCACCCGAAGTAGTATGGGGGGATGCTGGAATCAAGTTTCTGCACCCTGAGATGGTCGTGATATCTTTATATTCCTTCTATTCATGCCTTCACGCAGGTCACTTAGTTCTAGCACTCTGTCTACCTAACCCCTTATTCCTCCCTTCGATAACTCTGCGAAAGGGTATGGCTAACCTTCGTGCAGCCCTATCCTTCGATTCATATGCTTCCACACTGCTAAGGCATCATATTGCACAAATTTCCCAGTTATCTTAAGAATATTACTTATCTTATTTGATATTCATATTTAGCACTACATAAACAGATGTCCTTATTTGCATTCAGTTAACCAACATAATTACACACATTCTCACATCACATAAGAATTATAAAGGAAACTCATACATAACATGTCAAGATGCATTAACAGGAACAAAGATACAGAAATTGCAGAATACTTTTCTTTATTGATATCTCCCAAGTGATTACAGACTCTATCCACCTTGCACACATAGTTACAGGGGTTCACGCACTTAACTACGGACATCTACCTGTTGAAGCCCCGAAAATCAGGTCTACAACAAGGGGGATACCCACCCAGTTCAGACCTTGGTTAGCAGCTTCTTTTCGGTTTGGTGTAGTGGGTCTGATTGGGTGGGTATCCCCCTTCTTGTAGACTCGATTTTCAGGGCTTCAACATATTTGGCACTAGAAGGTGGGCCCCAAACTATCAAATGGCAAGTAAATCTAAATCTAAATACCATTGTGAGAATAAATCACCCTCATCATCTCCCCCGACTTCTCCATCACATTTAGAATATTTAAATCTTGAGCGAGAAGTCGATAAAACAACAACCACTGCCACACACTCGAATATTTCGGAGAAATCTACAATTAAACCTCTTGAAGTTGAATCTTTGATCCATAAACTTCAGCGATTTTCTATATCTCCCCAAAAATCTAAAAAATCTCAAGGCAGTGTGACTTCGCAATATAATCCTTCTCATCCTCTTACTAGATTGAAGAGTGAAAAGTTTGGTATTGAACCAACTGAATTACCTCTACCCACGAGGAAGAGAGCAAGGAAAACACCTAAAGGGTCTGATAGCGAGACTCTTTTGTCATCATCATCCATCTCAAACTCTCCACTGCGAAGTCAACCATCCACTCCTCCACTTCAAATTATTATCCACCAGATCACTGGAACTTCAACATCTACTTCTCAATCATCTGGAATAGTAATATCCTCATCTTCCCAACCACAAGGATCATCTTCTACACTTTCATCTATTAGTAGTTCAACAATGGACCAAACTCCATGGAATAACCCAAGGGTAGTCTTAATGCCTGCGTCCTTGAGTCAATTACCGACCCATCCTGAAAAATGGCTGCCTAAGTTTAATCCTGAAGTAGGCATGCTAGTAGAAGAACACATAAACAACTTTATGTTATCTATAAATCTCAATGGGGTTACCAATGAAGACGCTGTCATCTGGCTCTTTCCTTACACTTTGCAAGGATTAGCCGGATCATGGTATTTCTCATTACCATCTGGATCTATTACTAGTTGGGATATTTTCCAAGAATAATTCTTGACTAAGTTCGGTGATGATAGGTCTACTGTGACTCTGATCAATGACCTTTCTAACCTTAGGGCTAAATCAAGGGAACTTGTCAAAGATTTCAATTCACGTTTCAATAAACTTTTGAACAAAATTCCTACCGCCTCCAAGCCTAGTGAAGAAGTTCGAAGTGAATGGTACATATCTGCTCTACCATCAAACATAGCAATCTTCATCGATAGAGATAACAAAACAACTTTAGCTGACAATATGAAGGAAGCAATAGCGGTAAAGAAACGTATCATAGCCTTAGAAAAGAAAAACGTTGTAGACGAACAAAAATCTAAGGTTACTTTTAAAGAAGATCCAAAGGAAAAACAATCGAAAGACCCATTCAATTTAGAAGGATTGCAAAAGGTTTTGAAAACCATTTCTAACAAAATGGTTGACATTAAGAAACAGGTAGCATAAACTTCTTCTAAAAAGCCTTACAAGCCTTATAGGAGAAATCCTTCAACTGATTCAAAGCCTCCCAATGCTATCACAAATGCTGAATCAGAAGAAGAAGAAGAAGAAGAAATTTCCAACGAAGAGCCTATTAATGAAGAAGAAGTTGTAAAAGTGCAGGGAATGTGGGATTTCATTCTCCCTGACGAAGAGGATCAAGAGGCATCATCGGTCCGTACTAGAAGTAGAAATCAACTCGATCCTCCTCAACCTACTCCTAAGCCAAAGAGCGCAAGCTCAATGACTAAGGATAAAGTCGTAGTTAAGAAAACGTCACCCAAAGCGACTCAAACTAGCCTAGTCCAAATAGATTCACCAACTCCATCTTAAACATTGATTGTTTCTGATGAGATGGAATATAATATCGTAGAAGAAATGAAGAAGACTAAGGCTAACATTACTTTTTATGAATTGAGCAAGTTAAAACATCAACAAAAGCTACTTTTGAGAGAGTTACAGGCAATACCAGTTGCACCTCTGCCTGCAGCTATAATCTCACAAGCTTCTCACGAGATGGGAAGACCTCCAAATACTATGACTAGTAAAGTTGATCCAAATGACATCGCTCTAATTGGAGGAAGGTCAAGATCTCATACTCCCCCACTTCTTCTTACTTATGAAGTTTTCAACAAAAATTTGCATAATTGTTTAGTTGATTCAGGAGCTTCATCCAATATCTTACGTAAATCAATATGTGCAAAGCTGAATGTTCAACCTAAAAAATCTGCAATACGTATAGTTCAGCTGGACTGGTCGTAGGTTGAAGTGATCGGAGAACTAAATCAGGTTACCATAAGGTTGTCATCTAATCCAAAGGTATGCCAAGTTATTGATATTTTAGTTGCAGACATTCTAGAATTTGATGGCTTAATTCTTAGCAGGGATTGGTCTGAAAATATTCATGGATATTTTGCAACCAATTGGTCACATATGTGGCTCCCTTACAATGGCAAACCAAATCAAATAAAGGTTGAGCGAGAAAGTCATAAAAAATACATAGTAACAGAATTGGAAGGAGAAAATGAACCTGTAGCATATAGTAACAATATAATTGGCAACTATTCTGTTGACTTTTTCTTAGGAAATTTCAATGCTCATACTTTGCCTTATTTGGAACATTTTGTTTTATCTCAAGTAGAAAATGTTTCTCAAACAGATAATTCTAAATATATTAATTTCATAGATAGTCCTGTAAATAAATCTTTATTTTGGAAGTTATTTTTTGATGGTTCTAAGTCTAACGATGGAGCAGGAGCAGGATGCGTATTAGTTAGCCCAGAGGGAAATAAAACTATGCTAACTTGTAGAATCGAGTTTGATTGCACCAATAATACTGCAAAATATGAGACTTTAGTCCAAGGATTATACAAAGCAATCAGATTAGATATCAAGTATCTACAAGTCTTTGGAGATTCTGAAATTGTAATTAGACAGGCACGAAATACTATACATTGTCTATCAGGTCATTTAAAGCACTATCAATCTTTAGTACAAGATCTTACTGAACATTTTATAGCATTCAATAGTTCATCAATTCCTAGAATCCAAAATGCTAGTGTTGACCTCTTGGCAAACGTAGCTTCCAAGATCATTCCCTCAAAAGACTATAGCCCGGATAGATTCTCATTTGAATTGATTTTTAGACCCTCAATTCCTGATAACATTACCAATTGGAGAATTTTCAATGATGATCCTAATATTGTAAACTTCCTCACATCAGAGGGATCTTACAGTAATCAAATTATAGATGAAGACCAACATGACAAACAGTTGCAACAAGATAGCACTAATAATGCTATTCCAAAATCGGTAGTCAAATTGGAAGACTTATATGATTTGAAAGACTGACTCAAAAGATCTACTAATTCAAAACTTCAAAGTTCAACTCTAAACTATGAATTAGTAAATCTAGGAACTGATACCAAGCCACGAAATATCAATCTAGGTCTTGGTCTAGCCCCTAAAGAAAGATTAGCGTATGTTTGTCTCTTGAAATAATACAAAAGTGTCTTTGCCTGGAACTATGATGAATGTAAGACTTACGACACTTCTATCATTCAGGATATTATCCCAATGATAGATGATGAAAAACCTGTCCAGCAAAAGCTGAGAAAAATCCACCCTAATTTGGAAAATCAGATTAAATCTGAGCTTAATAAATTATTGAAAGCCAAAATCATTTTTCTCGTTCGACATTCTAAATGGGTTTCCAATATGGTTCCCGTTAGAAAGAAAAACGAAGACATTAGAATTTTCATTGACTTTCGAAATCTTAAAAAGGCCTGCCAAAACAATAATTTTCCTTTGCCTCCCATGGAGCAAATTTTACAAGCAGTTGCAGGATTAGAATTAATGTCCCTTTTGGATGGTTTCTACTGCTACAACCAAGTTTTGGTCCACCCTGATGATCAATTAAAAACCACATTCAGAACCAAATGGGGCACTTATGCATATCAAAAGATGCATTTTGGTCTGATTAACGTTGGCGCCACATTTCAAACGGCCATATAACTGTATATTCCAAGAAACGAGGCAATCATCTTAGAGATTTGAAACATATCTTCCAACGTTGCCAAAGGTATGGAATTTCACTTAATCCAAAAAAGTCGTTTTTTGCAATAAGTGAAGGAAAACTTCTTGGATTTATAGTGTCAAAATCTGGAATCCATACCGATCCTAACAGAATCAGGGAGATTTCCCAAATATCCTTGCCTCACAACAAGAAGGCTATGAAATCCTTCCTTGGCCAAATTAACTTTGTAAAGAGATTTGCTCCAAGCTTTTCAAGGATCATATCTCCCTTACAAGAAATGATTAAAAAGAATTCAATCTTTAAATTGGGCCAAGAAGAATATGAAGCATTCAATCTGATTAAACAAGCGATTATAAACGCTCCATCTTTAGCTACTCCAAATTTCTCTGATCCTTTTATTTTGTATAAATTTGCCTCTGATAGATCATATGCTGCGATACTCACTCAAGCAAATCAAGATAAGGTGGAAGCCCCAATTGCCTTTTCCAGTTCTAATCTACAAGGGGCCGAATTAAATTATTCTAACATCAAGAAGCAAGCTTATGCTGTTTTCAAAGCGATCAAACATTTTAGACCCTTCTTTCTTAAAACCCATACAAAAATCATTGTGTCGTTTCCAGCGGTAATAAATCTTTTAGTACAGAAAGATGTGGGTGAAAAGAGAGAAAATTGGGTTACTGCTTTACAAGAATATGACGTTGAAATTAAACCAGCAAATATTATAAAAGGTCAAGGCTTTTGTAAAATGTTGGCCGGAGCATCGCTTATTTCTAAAATACCGTCTTCAAAAGTACAAATATATGAGGTAAGCCTAAACGATATTGAATCATTATACGTTGATATCATATTTTATCTAAAGAATGGATATGCTCCTTCAAACCTAGATTATACAAAGAAAATAGCCCTAAGGTTGAAGGCCAAGCAATATCAACTTGTAAACGATGTACTTTTTAGGATGAATTATGATTTTGTTCTCCTTCGATGTCTCGAGAAAGCTGATGCTGAAAAGGTGTTGCAGGAACTCCATGATGGACCAACAGGTGGACATTATGCTGGAGATACTACAGCACATAAAATCCTGCGCGTAGGATACTATTGGCCTACACTATTCAAAGATGCACATAGATACGTAAGGAAATGTTAATTTTGTCAAATTGCTACTGGAAGACAAAAGAAACCATCATTGCCTTTGCAGCCAGTCAATATCAATCAACCTTTTGATCTATGGGGATTGGATATAATAGGTGAGATCATTCCTCACTCTTCCAAATAGCATAGATATATCCTTACAACTACATATTATTTTACTAAATGGGTAGAATCAATTCCTCTCAAGACAGCTAATGTCGAACACATCATTGATTTCATAGATCAATGCATAATCACCAGGTTTGGTTTACCCTCCGCTTTAATGTTTGATAATGCATCGTATTTTTCTAGCAATGCTATGACTGAATTTCCGCTCAAAAGAGGTTCTAAGCTTAAATACTCTGCCAATTATTATCCACAAGGGAACGGGTTAGCTAAATCAACAAATAAAAACTTAATCAGAATCATCAAGCGAACCATTGATCAAACTCATAAGAATTGGCACAAATCCTTAACATATGCTCTATGGGTAGACCGAATAACGCAGAAAGCCTCCATTGGCACTTCTCCCTTTAATTTCGTTTATGGGAAAGAAGTGGTCCTTCCAACTCATCTAGTGATCCCCTCGTTGGCCTTAGTTCAATTTATTGACGAAACACCAACTTCTTCCTTACAACTAAGGTAGTTACAAATCCTTAAGCTAGAAGAGCAACGAGAACAGGCTAAAATAACTCATGTGCATCATCAAGCATTTGTAAAAGCTTCTTTTGATTCAAACATGATATCCAAAAAAGACTTTTAGATAGGGGATCTAGTTGTAAAATGGGATAAGGCTCGAGGAAAAGGGAAAACATACAAAATTTCAATGAATGTGGCTTGGCCCTTTCCAAATCGCAGAAGTCATAGGTCCATGTACCTTTATGTTATAGTATTTAACAGGAAAAGTGAATCTTTACCTGTTAACGGACAGATCCTCAAAAAATACTTTCCATAGGAGATCATTCTTCTATTTTTGTAAATTAGCTTTTCCTTTATTTTGATAATAATGGTTACATTTGGAAGTCATGAAAAAGACTAGAATTTCCGTTAAATTTTGTTTTTGTGCTTGTATAAATAGGACTGATTTTAGAAAATTGGACATTATTATTGAAAGATATAGTCAAAGGCTATAAGCTTGAAAATGATACTAGTTTCAACTTTGTAAATTTTGATAAAAAAATGACCTTTAGTTGGAATTTGTTTTATATCAGTCAAATGAAAGGTATCAATAACAAAACAAAGATTCTCTGTAGAAAATCTCTTTCCAAAAACTATACCATTGTCGTCCAGAGCTATTCTTAAGGAAACAATGACATCCTCCCCACCCAGGGAATTATGAGCTTCTAGGAATAATCTAGCGATACACTTTAACTTAAAGAATAAGAGGTCTCATCACGAGCTGACTTATCATGATCATAGATATTATAGCTTGCTGACTTTGCCAAAACTGCATACCACAATAGGGTAATGACTTGAGATTATTGCAATCAAAAGACAAGGGGTCTCATCATGAGCCAGCTTGTTCAACAAAGTTATAAATCAAGTGAATGGCACTGTCATAATTTGTCTACCAAACCAAGGCATTGTTCTTTAAGCATTAAAAGAAAATAAAAGCAATAAGTGTGAACATGGATTTCCATTTGAAAATCATATATTTCTCTAAGTAGGATATAGGATCATTGTTGGGTAAGAGGTAACCCTTTCGAGGCTATAAACGCCTACTGGCAGCAGAGGCTCTACCTACGACAAATGAGCATATTTAAAACTGATTTACAGAGAAGACTTTGTTTTCATCTTTATAAACCAAGTAGTGGCTGATGTAAATACAATTACTAGCTCTACGAATTAAATAACCAAAGTCAACATAGAAGAGACAAACTATCCTTAACAGCTGAAAGCATGGTGTACTTTATCTTTCTATAGTAAAGTTTGATCCTCTAAAAAACCTTATGTTTTGGAAGTTTAGAAAATTCAAAAGAAAAGCAGAGATAACTGGTTCTTCCAAGTGAATCGCCAATTGTTGTAGCCAGCAACAACCCCCCTTCTTATTTAGTATTATCACTAATACTAAATAAGTGGGGACCCTTATCTATAAAATTCAAAAAAATAAATTAGGACTTGTATTTCCTTTTTGAATAAATCTTACTATCAAAAACTTAGGAGAATACCCAAAAATCCAAAAAGACTTAAGTTTTATGATAAGTTCGAACAAAACCTTTTTCTCAATAAAAAAACATCGCATCGCATTGCAAAAAGATAATAGATGCTTTCCTACAAACCAAATCCCAAGATTGCAAAATTGCGATGTGAAATCACGCATTGAAGGCATTCGTCGCATCACAGTTTTAACATGCTTCAAGTATCACTTAACATGAAACACCTCAAAATCGCTGATACACGATGGTGTGTCTCGCAAATCGCATTTTGCAGAAAACATATGGTAAATGATTGCCACACGTAACAGATTAGCGACATTGCGATTTGCGATATTGCAATCTGCGATATTGCAATCTGCGATATTGCGAAGCAAGTCGCAAAATCGCCTTATCGCAGATCTGCAGGGCTTGACATTCGAAAAAGCTTTTCCATAACCCGATGCCTAGTTATGCACATTAATGTTAATTTAATGAATTAGTTGGCAATCGTTAATGAAATATGGTTTTGATCTAATCGAAGAGCCATTTCACGTAAGGTGATATATTTTATATGTTTTCGACATTTAAATCTTTCCCGTCACCTTTTTCTTATCATTACTCTTTCCTCATTTGCAAATTGTAGGAGCGAAAAGCAGAGAGGTATACATAGCAATATTCAGAATATTATGGGAAAGAAAGCAAAGGCTCCAAGTTCTGAAGACAAAGAAATGACGCCCTTATACATGGACACCACCTGTAACAGAGATGCCAGTTTTACTACTTGGGATGACATGCACAGTTTACTCGAGGAAGAAAATCCCAGAGTAATGGAGGTTATAGCTATTGCAGACTCACGCGAGTCATCTGAGGTGTCAGTTACAGAACTAGCATGCTCGTTCTTACACCGGATAGCGGCGAGGCCCAAGATTCTTCCATACACGGACATGGTCAAAGGGGAACTGGATAATATTGATATCACAAATAGATAATTTAAGACTCAAAGACCAAGAACTCATGGAGTCGTTATTCCCACAAAGTTTAAGGTTTATATCCTCTAACAAAAAATGCACAAGAGGCGAAAAATAACACCAGGGAACCCTGGATCAAGGAACGAAGGTAGTTTCCGATGCACGATTAGCAGCTAGCACTAATCGTGCATTGCCAGGAAAAACCCCTTAAGAAGGAAAGCCTCTAATCGCTCAGTCGCCTATAAACCTGGGAATTTGTAGAAAAAAGTGTTAAAGGCGAAAAGAAAAACCTAAACTCTAAAAACCATTGGTATTTATCATGGATATCTTCAAGTGGTATGTAAATTTCTACCAAATGTTCAGTATCTACAGACAAGCTAGAGACAAAAGGCTCAAGAAAGAACAGAGTCCATCAAAAGGTTAACCAAGTTAAACGGGGATTCTTACTGGCAGTACTTGGTTAAACCACACAATCAATGCATGACTCTCAAATGTCTCACTAATCGTGACAACACTTGCCGATTCTGTTTTCGCAGGACAGCTAAAGTCAAAGGTCAGCCAGCCAACTCCCCTCAAGCCAATGTTGGATGCTTGCGACTACAAAGATCAGATACATAGATAGTTAATTGCCAGTTTGACTATTAGATTCAGTTTTAGTTTTAGTTTTCCTTTATTTTTGCCTTAGATGAGGACGGTCATTTAAACCACCTCCTATATTTTTGTAATAAATTATTTTTATATTTAGCTAGTAGTATTTAAACCCTTCTCATGCATTTAGAGAAGGGTCCTGAAATTTATCAAAAACTTGTCCTCAAAACATGCACTTTTTCACCCTCCGAGGAGGTTTTGATGAATGAATGGAATAGGATTTATTGATATCTGCGTTTAATATCTACTACTGATGTTGCACTTTTGTACTCTTAGTAGATGTTTAATTAAGAAGAAGATAAATTATTATTGTTGTAGCTCATGAGTAGAACTTGTTATAAATGGTACTTTTATCTCTTAACAACTTTTGCTTATGTGTTATAGTGATATTCATGTTTAGTTATTTATATATGAATGCTTGAATGCTTGAGTTATCATTTGGCACTTCTGTACGGTGATAGCCATTTATTTATGCTTAATATATGAGTGACTTATTATGCGATATGTTTTCACAACTGTTCGGCTAATTTTTTTATACGAAACAGTTCATCTTTATTGAATTATTTTTTTATAGCAATTGAATGATCTTTATTACCAATTGTTGTAGAAACTATTTTAGATCACATAATTGAAAGATTAAATCCCGGGGTAGTTTTAGAATTAGATATTTCTGTTTATTAGAATACAATTGCGTTGTTGTTAAATTAGATTTAGAATAAACGCATGTTACTTAGAAGTTATTAGGAAGGAAATATCAATTCTCAACACACACACACATAAATTGGGAAACTGGTCCCATATCCCCAGTCGGACCCACTACACCAAATGGAAAAGGAGCTTCTAACCAAGGTCTGGACCGGGTGGGTATCCCCCTTGTTGTACACCCAATTTTCAGGGCTTCAACACCACCCTAGGCCTCTGCACACTCAGCTGCAGAGCCTCTACCTATGCTACATTTTGAAACTTAGAATTCTTACTTCAGAGATACGACTCTCTTACATGATATTATGTGTCTAACTACTTAGATCTTAGCTCCTTTTATACAATCTCATGGTCCGCGGACCATGGGTAGATATTTTACAGCTGACTTTACTTTACAAAACTAAGGGCGAACGACCATTTATGACTTATGAAACCTTCGCTCTCCACAACCACAAAATGCAGAGTCTTTATAAGTTTATTACAAAATTTGACCAAAACATGGGATTTTAGCCCCAAAACTGTCCTTGGGGGATCCCGCTCCCAACAATGGAGTAGTATTCTGTAGTGATATACCACAATTCTTACAGAATTATTCAAATTCCTTGTTGTAAAATTCTCCACCGTTATCTGTCCTCAAAATCTTTATCTTTTTCTTTGTCTGATTTTCCACCAGAGCCTTAAATTCTTTAAACCTATCAAAGACTTTAGATTTCTTCTTGAGGAAATATATCCATGTATTCCTTGAGAAGTCTTCTATAAATTATCCATAGTACATAGACTTACCCAGTGATGGAACCTTCACAGGTCCAAACACATCACTGTGCACAAGCTCTAATATAAGTTTCGCCCTCCTACCACCAGAGAGGAAACTCACCCAATTCTTCTTCCCATATACATAATTTTCATAGAAATCAAAATCTACAGAGCTATTAGTCATACCTTCTATCATACTTTACCATGAAGTATTCGAAGGCCCTTCTCTCCAATATGTCCAAGCCTTTGATGTCATAGCATGGTCTTTTCTCCAAACACCACTAGATTTTCTACCCACTTTCAGGAACCACAGAACTATTGCACCCATCAATAACAGTGCTACCTTGGAGCTTGTACAGAGTTCCAATCTGAAATCCCCGCATCAATACCAGTGCTCCTCGAACCATCTTGCAGGTATCTTTCTTGAACACTATTTTTACACTTGCATCTTCCAACCTTCTTATATAAAATAGATTTCTGGCTAATGCAGGAATATGTAGAACATCCGAAAGTGTTCTAATCCTTTCACCTTGTAACTTCAACTTGACTTTTCCACGACATTTCCTAAGAAGAAATCACCACAGTCATATTTCTCATACTCATAGAACCAATCTCTATCGGGAGTGAAGTGAAAGGATGCACTTGAGTCAATCAACCATGCGTCATGATCTACATGTGTACACATCCCCACCTTCATCTGAGGTGGTTTTTGCCTCTACAGAAGGAGCATCATCAAATGCCTTTACTTTGTTAGGATATTTAGATTTACAATCCCTTTTATAGGTCCCTTCCTTTCTGCATTTCTAGCACACCACCTTACAGGTTTTCCCGAAGATTTAGATCTCCCACTAGATTTACATCTCCCACTCGATGACTTATTTTTGCTTCTATTCTTGGACCATCCTCGTACAGACAAGGCATCACCATTCTGGCTCTCCATATTTTTCTGTTTCATCTCCTCTATCAACAAGGATGAGACTATTTCATCAAACTATAAGGTATTTGCATTGCTACCTATTGTAATAACCAGACTATCCCACGAATCTGGTACAGAACACAACAAATTGATTCACTTACCTTCATCTGAAATTTTAATATCAACAGATAATAACTAACTTACGATAATATTAAATGTGTTCATATGCTCTGTCATTGAGTCTCCATCTTTCATCCTCCGGTTGTACAAATTTTTTCTTAGGAACAGTTTATTTACTAGAGAGTTAGATTGGTACAAAGTCCCTAACTTGACCCACAAAGCCTTCGTTGTAACTTCCCCTGATACATTCAGTAAGACTGAATCTGAGACACACAATTGTATTGTGCTCTTTGCCTTCTGATTGAACTTCTTCCATTCTTCATCAGACACTCCCATTGGTTTAGTACCCAGATCTACTATGATCCACTGATCTTTATCCACCAACAAATCCTCCATATTGATTTTCCACAACTCAAAACTCTGAACATTAAATTTCTCGATCTCTATCTTTCCACTACTCGCCATCTTCTTTCCCCACGAGAATCGATCCAACAGATCTCCCATTGAATAGGGTCTACCACAGGCCTAAGTGAAACCCCTCAGCAACAAAGACATCCCCTTGAAGCCAAGACAACTCTGATACCAAATGTAGGTTTTAACCTTGTACAGAAATTAACTGCATACGAATTCTAAAACACAGAATATAAACAATAGCTAGAGAAAGCACATATACACAGAGATTTCCCCTGGATCGCAAAACTGGGACTACCAGCTTGATTTTTCATTATTTTCCTTTCAATATTACAATACATATTTATACATGTCGAAGCATCCAATTCCATGGACTGAAAAACATTGTGCCGAAAACCATGTGCGAAAACCATGCACAAAACCATAGGTATGTCTACCCACCTAATATGGGGTCTAAATTTTTTTTCCCTAGGGCGTTGTCCCATACCCTATAGGGGGGCTACTCACCCCCCTCAAATCCCCTATGATCCCCCCGCTTCGCAATTGGCGCAACGAAGGGGGGGGGCCTCTAACCTAACCCCCCTGTTAACTAGTGTGGCTAGTCATGGAAAGAATATAACACAATCCAACATTGATTTTTGACAAGAATTTATTCGTGTCCCCTTTCTTGGATACTAGTTTGGTTTGATGTTTCTTCCCTTTTCCATTTTTCCCTTTCTAGCCAATGAAATTTTTTCTTCATCCTCCCCCTTGGATGATGTTCCATCTCTAGTATTCCACCGGATCTCTTCTTGTACCAAATCGGACCACAAGGATTCCTAATTCAATAGTTTTTCTCTCTTGTTCACAGATTCCTGGTAGTTGTGCCAAAGTTTAGGAAGGCCTGGAAGAGATAGGATGACCAAATAATCTTCTACAACATTAACACTAACCCCTCTAAGCACATCCAAAACTTGTGTAAATCTGTCGGGATACTATAGAAGTATCATTATTTTGCATCTTGATGTTTCAAAGTTTGTCTTTGAGGGTCAATTTTCTATGATCACTGCTATTCTCGAATAGCTCTCTGAGTTCCTTCCACATTGTGAAAGTAGTTGATTTCCCATGGAGATTTAAGACAATGTGATCTCACACTCCATCCAATATTATTCTCCCCGCCTTGGATACATATTTCTTCCATTGGGCTATGTTCTAGGCATGATATTTCATGGGTTTTGCAACATCTTTCTTGATGTGTTCTAGAAAACCATTGTCATCAATAATCGCCTCCACACAGTGCTTTCATGTAATGAAATTCGAGCTACCTTCCAAGGCATACTTTGATATCAGCCCATTGAAAATCATTCTCCTAAATTTGAAGATATCATGTTACACTGAAGCTGCAAATTCGAACCTCCTAAAGAAAAACTTAAAAATTCATCTTCTAATGTGAATCCTACTCTGATACCATACATAAATTTGGTGATAGAATTGAAACTACGTAGGAAATTTTAATCCAAATCAAGAGATGTAGTTCTACTCTACTAATATGCGAAATTTAAATCACAATTTAGATCAACATTCATAAACATGCAATAAAAGAAATCTACGCATGCACAATATTTTTCTAGGGAACCCCAATTAGGGACAAACCCCTCAAGCCTCTTTGCATTAATTATATGGACAAATATGCATTACAATTTCTTTCCCACACTGAGCATAATGTACACGTGAATAACCTATCTCTCTACTCAATTAGAAGCTCTGACCCAGACTTAGTCAATTTCTACCTCTACTTGAGCCCTTATTTCCTTACGCAATTCCTGAATAATTAGCCCCTACATTTTAGGAATTTCCCTCTAATTGATTACACAATTTCCAAGGATTGATCATCTGACTACATGCAACACATGTACATCAAATTAGTCTACAGTTGCTTGATACACTGCCTTGTTATCTCCACCACAACTGAGGAACTCAAATTCCTTGCATGCACTAGATATTGTAGGCTCATTGATCAGTTAACTAGATGACCACTGAGTTAGATTGTTGTCCCACTCAACAACTTACCTTCCACTAGTTCCATTAACTATTATAACTAGTTTAGCTAAACACAACTAGAAATAATTGAACTGGATTACTAAAATTTAGCAATCACACATGCTTAACTAAAGTCCAAGCCTTCTAACTCAAATTTATTGAGCTAACTGAGTGACAAGATCCATGTCACACAAATTAACTTCTTCCAAGTTGTCTCCTCATGTGAAAATTTGAATTTTCACAATTTTACCAAGGCAAAGTCAAATTGAACCTTTCTTGCTACACTTATCAACACAAAGGTCTTTAATAGAAAAGGAGAAGAATACCAAGGGGATGGTACAGAACAAGTTGAAGACTAAAAATGTGGAATACGGAATTAAATACAAGAGGAATGGGGGTTTTCAGGTGTAGGTATATAACTTGGGATGACAATAAATAAAAAATGAGGATTTACAAAGCAGGGGAAATTTACTAAATATAGTTATGATACCATGTCAGGATAGGTGAGTTAACTCCCAAAACTTGAATGGTTTTCAATTAGACAAACATATGTGCATCTAGAAGATGTCATAACCTTTGGCTTCAACATCCAAGGTATGATGAATCTTCATGTTTTAGTGTTTCATAATTCTTATATTTATATATCTACAAACTCACCAAATTGCTAAGTATTTGTCATATAAAAATGTATTTTATAGTGATTATTATTACTTAATAAAAATAAATAAATAAAATGTGGGGATGACATAGTGAGAAAGGTGATAAATATTAGGGAATTATCAAATAAGAGAAAAAAACTGCTAATTTTGCATGAGGGGTTTATATGATAGCCTCACGAAGCCTATTATTAGATGGGAAATACATGATTGGTGGGCTAGGAGTAACTTCGAGAGTGCAAACATAGATTTCTTGAACACATATATGTTTTGAATAATACTTTGGTCTTGGAAGAAATATTGGAATTCTAATCTACATATCTACCAATGGATGATAAAAAATCTATTCTAAGTTCATTAGGCAACTAAAACTAGTTACGAGCCCACATAACTGGCGGTTCTTAAGGAGATACATTTTTCTTGAATATGGATAGTAGGAAATTGGACAACAGTAGGAGAGTTGGAAATCATAAGGAAATTTGGTATTAACAGATTGAGTATTAGTAGAACCAATGATATCATCTACTAGTTATGTATAATTCATTTTTATCTAGATTGTAATTAATTTATAAATTTGATTTTGTACAAGTTTGGTCAGAAATGTTGGTAATGATATATAATTCATTTTTATCTAGATTGTAATTAATTTATAAATTTGATTATGTACAAGTTTCGTCAGAAATGTTGGTAATGATATATCTTATTGTGCCAATGAAATTTACAACATTGATTCCCAATAGTAGGAAAATTTACCAACCATAAAATATTCTCTAAATACATGTGAAATAAAAATATGATAGCTAACCTATATTCATTTTTCCTACATGTTATTTAATTGTATACATGTGAAATAAAAATATGATAGCTTAACCTAAATTCGATTTTCGTATGTGTTATGGAATTGTTGATTTTTTAAAAGAAGATGCAATATTTATTTTATATATTGCTAGATATTTCTATTGGAAATTCAGCATCATTATATGTATAAGTAGCCTAACCATTGTCAATAAATTGAACTAAAATGGATTCCTCGCATAGTTTTTGCCATGTTTCATCAAATGACCATTTCAAAAATTGGGCAACAATAAAAAGCTATATGATACAATTGCAAAGACATGAATATTAATTTTCATGATTAATGCATCTAAAAACTCATGAATAACTTTTACTATGGCTCTAAAACTTTGAGTTACTATCTTCCTTAACTTGCCATGTTCTCCCTTCACTAAAATATGTAGAGTTTCTTTCCCATGAGCCATCTTAATTCTCTTAACTCATCTTTTGGATTGTATCTTTACAAACTTTATTACTTCAAGAATGGGAACATAAATAAATTTCCTCCTACTCAAAAAACCTAATTCTTCTCCATATAGTGGATGAAAAACCCTTTGTTGGAAAATGCATAGCTACCCTCGTCAAAGTTTTGAATAATTTAATTGAGATGGTTAATAATGATCATCAAGTTAAGTACGCCAATTTTACTCATTACTCACCAATGAAACCTTCTACTTTTCAATAGGTATAGCCATATCTTGAAAAAATGTCCAAATATTTTCTATATCTAGCATGATAGGATAATATGCATAACGGGTGCCTATTATTTTCATTGGTTTTGAGGGAGATTTCAACCTAGATACCACTAATTTAGGAGTTAACCAAGGAGTGAATCCCTTAGCTATAGGAAGTATAATATGTTGCAAAGTGTCTAGACTAGTGGCACATATTAGAAGAATTAATCAATTTCATCAATTAGAATATAGTGGGAAGCCAAACAAAGTGAAGAAGTAAGATAATAATTTGAAGAATTGTTGAATGCAAAGAAGTTGTCCTTGAATGTCTTCATTGATATACCTGCTACAAAATACCTATAGATCCTAATAGTAACACATTTCCATAAAATCACATATAGTTACATTAAAGAAGGTTGAGTCAATGCTCTCCTAGGGAACAATCAAATACCACATAGTCATGGAATGTCAACGATCTAGAAGAATTTAATAGATAAAAATATGTGATTATCCTCATAGAAGTATAACACTCTTAGGATGAAGCTATTAACTAAATCTATAAATATTGTAAGACTATAAGTAAAAGTGGTTCCATTTTTTTAAATTTTATTGATAAAACTTGTAGACCATGGATTGGAAGCACGTCACTATGTATTTATTTAGCCAATTAATATATATAATCCTTGAAGGCCACTACTAAAGTTTCATTTCACATGCATGGTGTTTGTGTTTCTTACTACTCATAACTAATTCAAGTATGTGTCTATGATACATATTACTGCTAGTTCTTATACTAACCTTTGAATTGGTCTGTAATTTCTCATATCTAATTTTAGTTTTGTTTCTTTCTATATTGTGTACTTATTGGTTTAGTATTTTACTTATTTGTACCTTGTTTTAATTAGTTAAGTATATAGTGTTGTCGATGATATCAACAATCTTTTTCCTTAACTATACATCTATGTTGTTTCATTCTCATCACTTCCATTTTCTTATCCGTCCTTCCCTTTAGATAGGTTATAATAGTTACATTTATACATTTATAATAAGCGTTATCTTGATAGGTTCACCTCACTACTATGACAATCACACACATCTCACAACATTCACACATAAACAAGAGTAGTTACCGTACCATAATCTGGATGGGTCTCTTATCCCAAAGAGTGTGATGGATAATTGGGAACTCATTCCAAAGATGACCATTTGACCATTTTTGGGTCATTTACTCCTATTCACATAGAAATATAATCAACTATATCCCTCTTTATTCTTAGCCAAAAATATTGACTTCTCATTACTAAAAATGTTTTCTAATATATAGAGTGTGATGCATATGGAACATTATGCATTTGTTTCATTATTAAATTTCTCAATTTCTAAGAGATAGAAACATACACTTTATTTTTAAGAAAAATAATACCATCCTCTTATAGCCTGTATTCCTAAACTTTTTATGGTATTTACTCTTGTTATAGATTTTCTTTCACCTATAAATAATGTTATATGTAGCAATATCCTTTAAAATTCCATTTTGTTCATGCATCTAAAAACTCATGAATAACTTCTACTATGGCTCTACAAATTTGAGTTACTATCTTCCTTAGCTTCCTATGTTCTCACCTCACCAAAATATCTAGATTTTGCTTCCTTGGAGCCATCTTAATTCGATTAACTCATATTTTGGATTGAATATTTAAAAACTTTATTTCTTCAAGAATGGGAACATAAAAAAAATTCCTCCTACTCAAAAAGCCTAATTCTTCTCCATGTATTCGATGAAAAAACCATAGTTGGAAAATGCATAGCCACCCTGGTCAAAGTTTTGAATATTTTAATTGTGATGGTTAAGAATTCTCATCAAGTTAAGTATGCAAGTTTTACTACTTACTCACCAATGAAACGTTCTACTTTTGCATAGGTATAACCATATCTTGGAAAAAAGTCCCTATATTCTCCATATCTAGCATGACAAGATAATATGCATAATGGGTGCCTATTATTTTCATTAGTTTTGAGGGATATTTCAACCTAGACACCACCAATTTAGGAGCTATCCAAGGAGTGAACCCCTGAGCTATAGGAAGTATAATTTGTTGCAAATAGTCTAGAATAGTGGCACATATTAGAAGAGTTAATAAATTTCATCAATTAGAATCTAGAGGAAAGCCAAACAGAGCGAATAAGTAAGCTAAGAATTTGAATAATTGTTGAATGCAACGAAATTTTCCTCGAACGTCTTCATTGATATACCTGCCATAAAAGACCTATAGATGCTAATAGTAACAAATTTCCATAAAATCACTTCTAGTTACATTAAATAAGTTTGAGTCAATGCTTTGTTAGGGAAAAATCAAATTCCAATTAGTCATGGAATGTCAACCATCTAGAAGAGACAAGAAATATGAGATGACACTATGTATTCTAGGTGGCATTACTTCAATACATCCTAATTTTCTCAAATTGATATCTTATTAGAATTTAATAGATGTTGACTTCATTATTGGAAGTTTCAAAATATTTTCCTTTATTATATGTGTAAATCATGGGAAGATAAAAATATTTGACTAACCTTATGTAATTCCAATAGTCATAGGATGAAGCTATTAACTAAATCTATAAATATTGTAAAACTATAAGTAAAAGTGGTCCCATCTTTTTGAACTTTATTGATAAAACTTGTAGACCATAGATTGGAAGCTCGTCATTGTGTATTTATTTAGCCAATTAGTGTATAGATTCCTTGAAGGTCACTATTAAAGTTTCATTTCACGTGCATGGTGTTTGTGTTTCTTACTACTCATAACTAATTCAAGTATGTGTCTGTGAGATATATTATCATTGGTTCCTATACTAATCTTTGAATTCATCTGTAATTTTTCATATCTGATTTTAGTTTTGTTTCTTTATATATTGAGTACTTATAAGTTTAGTATTTTATTATTTTATACCTTGTTTTAATAAGTTAAGCATATAGTGTTGTCAATGATATCAACAAATTGTTTCCTTTACTATACATCTATCTTGTTTTCTTCTCATCACTTCCATTTTCTTATTTGTCCTTCCCTTTAGATAGGATATAATGGTTACATTTCTACATTTAGAATAAGTGTTATCTTGATAGGTTCACCTCACTACTATGACCATCACACACATCTCACAACATTCACACATAAACAAAAGTGGTTACCAGGCTATAATCTGGATGGGTCTCTTATCCCAAAGAGTGTGATGGATAATTGGGAACTCATTCCAAAGATGAACACTTGACCATTTTTGGGTCATTTACTCCTATTCACATAGAAATATAATCAACTATATCCATATTTATTCTTAGGCAAAAATATTGACTTCTTATTACTAAAATTGTTTTCTAATACATAGGGTTTCATGCATATGGAACATTATGCATTTGTTTCATAATTAAATTTCTCAATTTCTAAGAGTTAGAAACATACACTTTATTTTTAAGACAAATAATACCATCCTCTTATAGCTTATATTCCTAAAATCTATATGGTATTTCTTCTTGTTATAGATTTCATTTCACCTATAAATAATTTTGATATGTAGCAATATCATTTAAAATTCCACTTTCTTAATCTTCAATATGCATACTAATTATCATTACATGAAAAGTATTTACCCTTATGCTAAGCCCACCTACAACTATTTTCTCATTCCCTTTGATATGCTTGATGTCAAAGTCATAGTCACATAAAAATTCTAACCATCTTATTTGTTTGAAATTTAAATTTGGTTATTCAAACAAATATTTCATACCACTATGGTTTGTAATCAATTCAATTTTATTTCTCATAAATAGTACCTCCACATATTCAATTCATGTATTGTGGCAAAATGTTACAAATCATGTGTGGAAAAATTAATCTTACACTCTTTAAATGTTTTTGACTCATAACTAATAACACATACATTCTAAGTAAGTACACCACCATGTCCATGTACTGTGGTAACAAGTTACAAATCATGTGTGGAAAAATTAATCTTATACTCTTCAAATTTCTTCAACTCATAATTAATAACACAAATTCTAAGTACACTAGAATTTCCTTTGCATATGTATTTTTAGACAACATAAGATATTCATTTGGATAAACAATATTCAAGATTTTTTCAGTTGTAATTCCCTTCTTCAATAACTGAAAAATATCTTCGTAATCTACTATGCATGCAAATTGGTTCCTTTATTTTTCAAAGAAGTGATTGGATTAAAAATATTTGAGAATACTTCTATAAACCTCTTTTATTATCCATCCAATCCCATGAAATATCTATCTTCTAAAACATTATTTGGTGATAGAAATCCCTTAATGGCTTCAATCTTCTTTAGATCCACTGTTATAGATTTGTTTAAAATGATGTTCCCTGAGTAATGAATTTTCTCTTGGTTAAAAGAATAGTGGAACTACTTCACATATATTTTGTGCTCCATCAATACTTATAGTACCAATCTTAGATGATTTTCATTCTATTCCTATAAATTTTAATAAATAAGTATGTCATCCAATAACGTAATAGCAAAGTTATCCAAACAATTTTTTAATATACCATTGATTAAGAATAGAAAGACAATTAGTGTATTAGTCAATTCAAAAGGAACCACTACAAACTCATAATTTCCATACCTCATTTGAAAATCTATCTTATAGATTTTTCATTGATCCTCACTCTGTGATACCTTGATTTCAAGTCTTAAATATTTGAAAATAACATTTCTCGTCTTAGCCAATCAAAGAAATCATTAATTATAACTAGATATTATTTCTTATTAAAAAATGGCTTTGTTTGGCTATTTAAATTTAATAGATAACCTCAATTTTCCATCCTTATTTTTCATAAAAAGTACTAGTTCTCTCCAATGTGAAACACCTGGGTGTATATACCATTTTTTCAATAATTCTTCTAGTTGTATTTATAGCTCTTTTAAATTTGGTGTGACAATTCTCTAAGGAGAATTTGATATAGGATTTATTCATAGAATCAAACCAATAGAGAAATCTCTATCCCTCTTTGGAGGAAATCCTAGTATCTCTCCAAATGCATCTTCAAACTTTTGCAACATTGAATAATATTAAAGACACTACTCTTCAGGCTTTTCTAGTTATTATACATGAATTTCATATGGATGAAATCATTTTTTGTAATATTTTTGCAATTGTAAGGCTCAAATATCCTTTACAAAATAAGGTCTTGGAATTCCTTGCACAAAACTTTTATTTCCTTCTTGATCAATACATGGAAATCTTGGATAACATGACACTTTCCCAACCAATCTATTATAATGAGGGAGGGAAGAGAGGGAAGAGAGGGTATAACACATGGAAATATTACATCACCATGATGATAATATGATGTTGGCTTTGGTAGTGATATGAGAAGTTAGTAGGATGAGTTTCAAGACTCATGCTTAGTAATTGGTGTGTAGGTGTCCGTAGGGATAGGAGGTTTTGTTGCAGTAGGTGGAGCCCAAGTGGAAATCTAGTGTACTTGTTGATCGTATGTGGTGCAACGTTGGATTCGGGTGAACACGAAAAATTTCATCCCCTTTCTCTCTCTAAACCTCAAAGAGAAGGGGGGTGATATGGGGGGGGGGGGGGAGAGAGAGAGAGAGAGAGAGTGAATATGATACATTTCATTCCCTCATTTCATTGTCTTTGTCTCTTGAAATCTCAAAAAGAAGGAGGGAAGAGAGGAGTATAACACATGGAAGAGAGAGAGAGAGAGAGAGAGAGAGAGAGAGAGAGAGAGAGAGAGAGAGAGAGAGAGAGAGAGGGTGCATATGATACATTTCATTCCCTTTGTATCTTGAAATCTCAAAAAGAAGGACGGAAGAGAGGAGTATAACACATGGAAGAGAGAGAGAGAGA